>CM031238.1:873638617-873841117 GCA_018340775.1 Taxus wallichiana var. yunnanensis
TCGCCTTCAACCAACGAAGTGCGTCTTTGCGGTACTTTCGTAAAAACTCCTTGGTTTCATCGTTTCTTTCCGTGGTAAGGAAGTCGATCCTACTAAAGTAAAGACTATTCTAGAAATGCCTCTCGCTACTAATCTCCGTCAACTTCTAATCCTACAAGGTAAGTTGCAATCCATTCGTCATTTTATCTCGCAGCTTTCCAACCGTTTTCACGCATTTCATCATCTTCTCAAGAAGGACGTTTCATTCAAATGGGATGGTGAATGCCATAAAGCCTTCAAGCCTTCAAATAATATCTTCTTCAACCACCGGTGCTCATACCTCCTAAGGATGAACAACCTTTATACCTATATATTTCCACCACTTGCTATTCTTTAGATGTCGTACTCGCTCATCATGACGAGCAACACAGAGAGAAAGCAGTTTATTACATAAGTCGTACCCTTTTGGACTACGAAACTAGATACACCCATGCCAAAAAATATGCTTAGCCTTAGTTTTCATCGCCACTAAACTCTTCCATTACCTACTCAACCACAAAACCTTCGTTGTTACTAATACTGACCCCTTACACTATATGTACGCCAAACCCTATCAACATCAACGTGCCGCACGTTGGCTTATGCTTCTTTCCGACCTCGACCTTGAATTCATTCATCAAAATTCCATCAAGGGCCAAGCTATTGCTGACCAACTAGTAAACGTACCTCTTCTCGGGAATCAACCTTCTAATTTCAATTTCCCAAACAAGAACATAGCTACCAGACACCAAAATTGGGTTACACTCCCTTTGTCGCTTGTCAAATAACCAACTCAAACATACTCACCTAACCATGGCCCCTTCCACCCCACATCATTATTAATTTAATTAAATTAATATATATCCTCACAATATTTATTATCTAATTATCTTAATTTCTACCCCACCACCTCACCTAGACACCTCACCTAAACACCTCATCCATCCACCTCACCCTAGACCTATTCTTGGCATGTTTCCATAACCAACAATAACTAAGTCTTACTTGCCTTAATGAGATAATATTTGGTCTAACCCTAAAATCAATCCCTAAAATCTCTCTAACCACATTCCCACTCATTAGAAGGGAAGTTTCCATTCTAATCCGCGAGAAAAAACTAATCGGGCCCAAGAAATTAGAAAGATCTACCCATTTTAGTAAACCTAGGGAATCCCACCTTAACCAACGCTGGTCACCCCTAAACCGACACCGGTCAACACGGATAGACCGTCGTCGGTTACCATTTATTCACCTAAACAACCTTATTTTTGGGTTGGCACATTCTGAGAGCAAGATGACGAGAAGAGAGTTGCCTGTAAGAAGAACCAGAGTCTTGTCATGCACCGAGACATCCACAACCAACATCAGGATAGATCTAGAGGTATTACATCAATAGAAGCATTCCAGGGAGCACTATTGTGGCACCAAAAACCATTCTTCTGATCAACTACCATCACTATTCAGTCATCAATTCTGTACCACAGTAAGTATACCTTTTACCAGCATAGTCTATTTCAGTAAAATATCCTTGTTACTTCTGTTATCAGTTTATGCTTTGCATGTTATTTTCCAATATTCTACCTACTTGTAGACTTAGCCATTCCTCTACCCACACCACCAAATCACCCATTTCTCCTCCCATACCCCTTTGAGTATACCTAAGACCTTTACAGACCTCCCCATCCACCCTTCCATCTTTGTTTAGCTCCATTTCAATCCCCACAATTAGATCTTATCAAATTCCTTTCACCCCAACCTTACTATCGCCGGTTATCCATGACCACCGTCGTCACTCATACCCGATCGACATCGGTCTATGTGTTATACACCTTTTCAATAACAGAGCCAACCTACCTTCTACCAAGTGACCCAAATAACCCGAACCCGACTTGACCGGTTCTAATAGCCCGACACCTACCAGCCCTTCGTATATACCTATAGCCTAGCCTGTTATATTAGATTTACTTATTGTGATTGAATGAGATACCTAAATCATATCAACTACAGTAGGACTTTAATTATTTCTCACATTAAGTTGTTTTAAATAGTGGATTGACAACCATCTAGAAAGTATCATACTTCTCAGAACTAGCATACGCTAGCTAGTCTAATGTCATATATCATTTAACTTCTCTTTTGTGGTCTTGTTTTCTATTACAGGTAGTCCCTCCTAGCCAAAAGGAATCTCTCACAATTGGCACTGGATCAAGAAGTCAGAACGCACGTAACAACCATCAATCCGACCAAAGATAAACAGATATTTCCCCTTGGCCCTTACCATTATCTCTGCTTTGTTATTCAAAATGTAAGGAAAATGGTGAAACATTTTAGGACATGCAGTGGGACCCATCAGGGGTTCTATTGCATTTTCTTCATTCCTAGGCAAAATTTGTGTGTTTGTTTCCCTTCAAAAAGATTACACATTAATCTTCTTCCTTAGTAATCTTCTCTTATTTCTATTTTCTCTAAAGGATACATGTTATTTTGGTGCATTTAAAAAGAACCATTCTTCTTGCTTTTTTAACATTTAGTGAAAGAGCATACCCTCTCCTATTCACCATTTGTGTCATCGAACATAATCTTTCGATTTGGGCTTAAAATTGGTTGCATTACATTTTGATTTACTACATTTAGCTCACATTAAAATGAGGGCAACCTATATGTTGGAAGTCATGCCCAAATGGTTGACATAAAGAATTGTAGAAAGCACATTTTCTCTCTCTCTCTCTCTCTCTTTTACAAACTTGCAAAAATTAAAATATACACATCTTTCTTAAACAACATCTTACCTGGGAACACTTATCTCATGATCACACAATCAAATTGGCAGGTACTCCCTAGCTCGTTTCCTCTATCAAGTCATCATCTCAGAGGACGGCCCGCCCCGCCATAACATACCTGAAACCTCTCCTTTTAGATATCCTTCTTCATAGGATGCCTTCCTAACCAAAAAATTATGTTCTAAATACACACAGTCAGTCCTAAATAGCATAAGCTAAACAAACATCAGAAAATCACTATTAGGATCGTGTTTTTTCTTAGCGTTCTTCTTGACTTGTGTTTTGAGGTGTGAGACTACGAATCTCCATTTTTCTTCTTCCTTACACACTCCACCATCATAGTTGGAGTATTTTGACTTTTTTTAGTGTACTAGGGCCCCATCTCCTCATTCTCAGGTTTCTAATTTTGATTCTTCACTTAATTTAATTCACAAAACCCAATTTCTTCATTTCTTTCTAATTTCATAGTCACCGACGCGGTCAAGCAACCTGTCACCGGTTCACATCTGACCGTCGTCGGTTAAACCCTAACTAGTGTCAGCTTCTGGCTTTCTATTTACTTTACCTGGAATAGCCTTCATCACTCTTTTCTAGTTCTATTTCTGGCCCTCAAGGCATCATCATATTTCTCCCCTGTTGATACCTATTGTCATACATAGTTTCCCAGTACACATCCAACATTCCTGTTTCATTCTTTGAGACTGGTTTTCTTCCATAATGACTGGTATCGGTTTCGGTAACCATCATCGGTTTTCCCTCAACCGTCGTGATCAAAGTCAACTCACCATCGTTGGTTTCTTGTGTTTGATTTTTAGATCTATACATTGACCAGATTCACCTTCCAAACCCCATTATTCTCTGTTCCTACTATTTCTGTGTCATCTACAGAATACAGTCTTACCAGGTCAACACTTGTTCACATGGTGCTGACTCACAACCAGACTAATGCCCTCATATTCCATGCTAGTCGTCAACCACTCCCACCTAGTCCCTCACTACCTTCTATCTTGTCACCCATGGATCCAACCTTACCTACCACCATTCTGCAGTGACGAAGCGTTTGCCAGACAACTCCTGATCATAATCTCACTACATTACAATTCTACCTTTCCCACTCTTCCACCGAGACTCCTTAGGTCATTTGATATATGACATGCCGCATCCATCTCTCCTTCCCTTATTCATGCTTCAGATTAGCCCCTAATAATATGGCGTTACCCTCACCTGCTTCACCCCCGGTAGTTTCACAACTAGGACCCATACCCGCCATGACCGTTGCATCTATAGTATCACTCGTGCTTGTCGTATATGTTTGCCCCCTCATCGACCACCTGTGGGACATAGCCCACCACCCATTGTCTCAAAATACCCATTTTAACACAACCGCCTAGTGGTGTCGGTGGATCCCTACTCTATTCCAAAATCTTGTCCTCTCCATCGCACAAACACTACCCCCAATCACTATTATAGTCACGACAACCATCCCACCTACAAAAATACTATCAACAACCCCTATCTCATCTATCACCCATTCGGATGTATACCCTCTATGTCGGTCCCCTATTCTCAACCTCCCTATTCAGTATCACCATACAATGGAATGCCACCCACATCACATGTTCAATACTAGCCCCCTTATGCCATAGGAGGAACCCTTCCACCACAACCTACCAACGACCTCATCAAGTTAATGATGGAAAATATGTAGACACTAGAAGCATTGGTTTCCGCTCACGCAATTCCCTCACCTATGATGAAATTTGTAATGAGCCTATTCACCCATCCATTCCTATTCGACCATACCCCGTACATTGGGAAATGCCAAAATTCAACCGCTTCAATAGCAAAGAAGACCCACAACAACATTTGTGGTCCTTTAAACATGGGTGTTACCTAATTTCCCATGATGATGCTTTACTTCTAAGGACTTTCCCAATGTCCCTGATAGGACTTGCATTGGACTGGTACAATGGGCTACCAAGACACTCCATCTACTTGTTTAATCAAGTAGCCCAATCCTTCCTAGATTACTTCTCCATCAACATTTTTAAGAAGGTTACCATGACTGATCTTTATTCCTTACGACAGTATGACGATGAGTCTATCATTGACTTTGTCGTTTCTTGGCAGCGCAACCTCATTAATCAACTCACATTTAAATTACCTCAAATTGAACTCATAAAGATATTTACTAGGGCTTGTGCTGACACATCTCCCCAACCCTGCATGCACATACCTTTTGCAATTTTGACGAGGCATTCACCATGGCACGAAATTGGAAATTCGTGCTATCGAAGAAAAGAAGATTCAACTTCGTAATAAGAACATCATGTTCAAATCAAATGATGCTTCTTCATCTTCAAAACCCCAAAACAACTATTCAAAACCCAAAGGATCTGCCAACACTTTGTAATTCTCAAGGCTGGCCCCCTCATCAATCAAACCCAACCAAACCCCCTTCTAATCTCTCTCCTATCCAAGCTTTCCAGTTCAAATGAGAACATCAAAAGTACACTTCCATAGGAGAATCTTATTCTTCTGTTTTGGAAAAGCTTGTTAAGGCTGGTGCCATTACCCTTCCACCTATAAAACCACATACTGGTTTTGATCCTGAGCAACCCATGCCCGCATGGTATAAGGAACATGACTTCAACTATCATCGTGTCAAAGGTCATAGTGATAATAACTACATCACGTTCAAGAATATCATCTAATAAATGTTAGACAATGAAGATCTAGTCTTGGATAGCCCGAATGCACCCGCTAACCAAAACCTACACATCTTTAAGAAGTCATTCCCTAATCATGCCCCATCTTCCAACCAAGTTGGTGATACCTCAAACAATGATAACAATGTCCGTGAGGTCCACGCTATTTTTGATGACATACCATTTACTTCCCAATTGCCTCATGTTCCTTCCATAGATGAAATCTTAGCCCGAGCTCCCCTACCTACACCAGAACCTATTTCATGTATTATTACACCAATAGAGGAACCCCTTCATTTTATTCGTCACCCATGGAAGAGCCTATAATTAGCACACCGCCTTTAACCCCTCAAATTTCTGAACAATTGTCAGTGGCACCTCTCCTACTCATAGAAGATGTAGGTCCACCACCTACACCAACAAAAGGAGAGTCCACTTCATCTAGCCCATCCTCTCCTCTACCCATAAAGGATTTTATAGAAGTACCGGCCATTTAGATGACCATTCATCATCTCGACCTTCAAGAGCCTGTTGACTCTCTTTCATCTCTCCTACCCACAGTCCGAGGTTATCCATTTCCTGTATCTCAAACACATTTTATGGGGATTTCCACTAGATCCATGTCGGCCCCACTAACAACAACACCATTTTCACACTTGGCCGATCACCTGGACTATGTCGATAGATCCTTACTTTGGGGACGCCTTCTACTTCCTGTTTCAACACAAATGTAGCTGTCACTCGCTGACACCTCCACAAATATCCAAAGGTGTTTCGAGAAACCAAACCAAACACAACCACAACTATTGCAACACCTTCCACGTCACCACCCATGGCCCAACTCACACCTCTTTCCATAGCCCAACATATATCTACACCCAAACACCTACCCACACCTATATCATCTCCCTTACCTAAACCTATCACTACCTTAGGGGTCATAGAAATAGCTAGCCTTACTCACCCACCCATCAAATTAGATTTAGCCAAATCTTCCAAAACTAACACTAAACTTAACTCGGCCCCTAAAAAGAAGATCCAACCTCCTAGACCTCATACACCAACCTCGCCTACCACACCATTCTCACCTTCACCCCTTCCATCCATCCTCGGACCTCACCCCTTGACCTTGGCCAAGAAACCCCCATCAACCGGTAAACCAAGAATGCAATAACCCATTTCCCCATCACAGACCTCTAATATACCCAAGCAACCCACACAACTTCCACCCTCACCCGTAACCTTCTTACCACCCATACCTCCACTCATCAATAACTTCTTCACTACCCCTAACACTTTCTTCCCTTTCACTCACGCCTCCTACCCAACCCACACCCTACCTACCTCCACAAAGACCGAAGTTACCCCCCAGTTAAACCCTCGTCCACTTCCACCATCGGATTTTCCCTCCACATCTTGTACGCCTCGTATCACCTTTACTTAAAAGATGCAACCTAAAGCTAAAAAAAATGCTATCCTACAATAAGTTAGTTAAACCAACCAAACCTTCCATCGCAATTATTCTACCATGCCCCTATCCAAGCAGAATCGACCAACACCTAAGACCACACCACACACCAAAATAGTACACCAACCTACTCCCTCTCTTGTAAAGACTCTTCCTCCATGATTAGCCGCACTGTACCCAAACCCACATTCACCTCTCATTGTGACCCACTAGTAGGGTCCTACATCAAAATCCTAACCAATCTCCTCGAAACTTCTGTCATCACATTACCACCTCTTAGACCTTACAACCCACTCAAACCCAAACCAAAGGGGTTTGGGAAACCAAAATTTGTGCCTATCATCGTGTGCCGGACACGATGTATAGGAGCTGTAAGGCCTTAAGACCTGCCCTAGTCCGATTATGTCCTCTCGAAGAAAATTTTGACGACAACGATCTTCTTGACGAGGACCCCATTTCACCTTCACCAATTTCCACAGATCTTCTCCCATTACCTACTCAGTGACAAAAATATCCACCCACACAAACCTTCGATCCACCCCGAGATTCGAGATTAACATGGTTCGTATAAGGGAGTTGGCCAAACCACACCCAAAATGCCAATGCACCCTACTAATTTCACAAGGATCGTATCCCCACTAGGGTTTTGTCCCTCATGCCGCTATACCTTCCATGATACACCCTCTTCATCCACTTCTTCTCAAATTAACATGATCAACATTGCCACTCATGCTCGGAAAGACAAGTTAAAGGAAAAAGCAACTTGCCCATTAACCAACCCCGTACCCAACATACCATTCATACCCATACCCAAAGTCATCATTCGAGGTCCCGCATATCCTATTTCCGATGGATCACACACACGCACAATGCTAAAACAAATACACCAACCCCCTCAAAATGTCTTTATATGACCTCGTCCAAACCTCGAGTCACATCGTCAAGCGCTCATGGAGGTCCTTCAATCTATTGACTTACCAAATGACCCCACACCGTCACCTCTATCATTACCCCTCATCATGTAGCCTCTCTCACTAGGTCTTCACCTTCCTCTACACCTCCACCCGTCATCCTCAACTTTTTAGATGAAGAGATCGCTCCCTTCCAAATTCAAGACCTCGACCCCACTCTTTTCATCTCTATATTTATCAATAATATACACATATGACGTGTTATGATCGATGGTGGTGCTATCATTAATATCATCTCCTCCCATGCATACGACCAAATACGGATACCTTTCAATTGCATGCATGGTAACCCTATTATGCTGCGTTCATTCAATGACGCCATGATCTCTACCTTGGGTACCGTTGTTCTCCATGTCCGTGTGGGCCCCCACACTATACCAAAACTTTTCTATGTTCTCAAAGGAGAGTTCCAATATAACTTGCTGCTCAGCCGACCTTGGATCCATGCCATGGGTTGTGTCCCTTCGACTTTACATCGATGCCTCAAATTTGAACACGAGGGACATAATTACACCATCCTGCCGACCCATCACCTTTCAAGACCTGTAACATGCTATATTGGCCCAATGATGTGCTTGTGTGGTCAAGGCATCTGCCACTGTCACCACTTCACCTTCACCCACGAGCCCATCCACCAAAATTGCCACTACTTCTGCTACATCTAACCTTGCTATCCCCACTGCAGCTGTAGCCTCTACCGCTGACACACTTATTTCCCCAACATCTAGTGAGCCATCTATACCCACTACCCACATACCAACTACTGATCCCTTAGAAGGTGTTTTTCAATGCCTCACTCTGGGGAATACCACCTATACAATATTGATACCTTCCTCACCCCATAAGAGTATGAGAATATGCGTCAACATCCCAACTACGACATCTGCATTGGTGATGTTTTCCTTATGGCCCTCCCCACCTTCACACCAACCTAACGTATGGGGAATTGATATTGCCACCTATAAACCTAAACCTCCATCCCAAGCCCAACCATTTTTGTCTGACCTACACTCCCTCACTAACCACCGCTTTGCTCACACTTTCCTCCACCGGTGTGCATGGAAAGGATTTGGCTTCAGTTTTTATGAACAAGGCTGCCATACTTGTCATTTCTTGTACCTCTTGTAAACACAATGACCATAGTGGCATTGGTTTTGACACTCCACCCTCCAAGAAGGTTCGTGTTGACCTTATCCAAGACGAGAAATCTTCCCCCTCTCATTCACCCACATTACCATCTTCACCCATGGAGTCCATAGATCCTGAATCTATTCCTCCTAACTTTTTTTTTTCATAAACACCATTTCCTTGGGACCGCTGACCTATCAATGCGATGGCGAGGCTCCCTCTTCTCTCCCATTCTTGTATCTTGACATGATTGATGATGATATGCCTTCAATTAACATCGTTCAATGTCAGGACGATGAGTCCATCCTCACCTACCTTAGTGAAAAAGACTCTTATATTCATTGGTCGTTACCTGCGTGAGACGAAAACCATGTTGAACAAATCGACCATCAAAATCAACATTAATACTTAAGATGACCTGTACATTGTAAAGATCGGCCAATCCTTAGACACTACTAAACAGGAAGCCTTCACCTCTTTCCTTCGGGACCATAGCAACACATTTTCCTGGTCTTATGCTGATATGCCTGGTATTGACCCAAAAATCATGGTTCACAATATCGTAACCATTCCTGATGCCAAACCCATCAAATAAAAGCTACAGAAAATACATCCTCGCATTGCTCTTCTGGTCAAAGAAGAGCTTCAACGCCTTCTCTTAGTTTCCTTCATTATACCCATTGATTATCCCCAATGTATTTCTAACATCGTTCCTGTCACAAAAGTGACAGGGGGACTCTACATTTACACAGATTTCCGTGACCTCAACCTCACCTGTCCCAAAGATGATTTCCCACTACCAGAATTGACCAACTAGTTGATCTCACCGCTGGCCATGAAATGTTATCACTCATGGACGGTTTCTTGGGATACAATCAAATATTACTAGCTCCCGAGGATCAACACAAGACTACCTTCATCACCCCTTGGGGCACTTTCTGATATTGAGTCATGCCGTTTGGCCTCAAAAATACCGGTGCTACATATCAATGAGCCATAACTTACATATTCCATGACATCATGCATCATATATTGGAAGATTATGTCAATGATCTGCTTGCCAAATCCAAGCATCGAACTGAACACCTGCCCATTCTTAAAGTCATCTTTGACTGCCTCATCAAGTATTGTGTTCGTCTTCAACCAAAGAAGTGTGTCTTTGTGGTACTTTCAGAAAACTCCTAGGTTTCATGATTTATTTGCATGGCATAGAATTTGATCATGCTAAAGTCAAGGCTATTCTTGAAATGCTCCACCCATGAATCTTCGTCAACTTTCTATCCTACAAGAAAAGTTTCAATCAATTCGTCATTTTATCTCACAACTTTCTGACCGCTATCAACCATTCTATCATCTTATCAAGAAAGACGTTTCATTCAAATGGGATGATGAATGCCATAAACCCTTCTAAGCCATGAAACAATACCTCGTTCAACCACCAGTGCTCATTCCTCCTAAGGATGACCATCCCTTCTACCTATATATTTACACTACTAACCATTCTCTAGGTGCCATGCTCGCTCATCGCAATGACCAACACCGAGAGAAAGTGGTTTATTACATAAGCCGTACCCTTCTTGACTACGAAACTAGATATACCCACACTGAAATTTTTTTCCTAGCCTTAGTTTTCATCACCACCAAACTCCACCATTACCTACTCAACCACAAAACCTTCGTCATTACTAATACTTGACCCATTACACTATATGTATGCCAAACCTTATTAAAATCAACGTGCTACACGTTGGCTTATGATTTTGGCCAACCTCAACCTCAAATTCATCCATCAAAAGTCCATCAAGGGCCAAAGGCTATCGCCGACCAATTGGCCGACGCACCTATTTCCGTGGAATCAACCCTCTAACTTTGACTTCCCAAACGAGTCTATAGCTACCCTTTCCCTGGACGAACCCACTTACCAAATGACACTCTTCTTCGATGGCTCCAAGTGTTAACATGGGGGTGGGGCTGGTGTTATCCTCATTCTTTGATGGTGAACCTATGCCTTTTTATTTCAAACTTGATTTTGATTGTACAAACAATATTGCTGAATACGAAGCACTTGTATTGGGTCTCCAGGTTGCTTATGCCTTAGATGTTAAGTCAATCAACATCTTTGGTGATTCTCAGTTGGTCATAAACCAAGTCAATGGTATATACCAGTGTCATAATGAGATACTTCAAAAGTATAAGCATCACGTAGACATACTTTTGACCACCTTTGACCGTTACGCACTTCAAACCACCCCATGTTCTACCAATAAATTTGTGGATACCATGGCCTACTTGGCTTCTCAGATACTTGCTTCACCCGCTGACTCTAAAATCTTTTTCACCATACAAAGACTATAATCACCCTCTTATTTACCTCGTGAATTTTACTCCGTTAGAACCGTTTCCCTTGACCCACGTGACCTTTGGTATAAGCAATATGCAGACTATCTTTCCCTTTCCATTCTACCCATCGATCTCACTCGCAATGGATAACGTGCCTTTCTTAAAAGTGTCTCCCATTATGTCATCATGGGTGGTCTTCTTTACAAACATGGTTTTGACAACATTCTCTTATGATGCCTTACAATTTCTGAAATTCCCTACACCATTAAGGAAGTCCATGATGGAATTTGTGGAGGTCACTTTAGTGGTCTCGTTGTCATGCAAAACACATTCTTCACCTAGGCTATTATTGGCCAACCCTAAACAATGACTGTTGTGATTATTTCAAACATTGCATGAAATTCCAACAACATGCTAATATTCATCACACACCTAGTCACGCCTTATAGGTCACACGAGACCTTTGGCCTTTCTCTCAATGGGGTTTGGATCTTGTCGATGAGATCAACTCCCATTCTTCAAAACGCCACCAATGGATCACAACCGCTACTGAATATTACACTAAATGGGTAGAATCCATTCCCCTCATTTCCACCAAATCTAAGAAAATATGTGAATTCATCAACCATCACATCATCTTTCATTTTGGTGTCCTTCACCGCATTATCACTGATAATGGAAAACAATAAAAAAAAACCCTACGCAAACTATGTGATGATTTCGGTATCCAACTTAGTTTCTCATCACCTTATTACCTGCAAACCAATGGTCAAGCCGAATCAACAAATAAAATCTTGAAAAAAATTCTTATGAAGGTAGTCAACAATACTGGGAAATATTGGCATACACACATTCCTTTTTCCTTGTGGGCTTATTGCACTAGTATTCACACTTTGACTGCTGCCTCCCCCTTTTCTCGGTCTCTGATCGAGGTTGTCTTACCTCTCGAAGTCCGATTCCATCTCTCCTCACCTCACTACAAGAAATGCTCAACGATTATGACTTCGCCGAGATCGTTTGGCGCAACTTGAAATATTAGATGAACGTCATCTCAACACTCTTGACCATCTCCAAATCTACCAAAAACGTATCAAACATGCCTATGACAAATGTGTTCACGAACGAACCTTTCAGGTCGGTGACCTCATCCTGAAGGAAAATCAACATGTAACCAAAGAGGAGAAAAGTAAAAGGGGAAAATTTTATCCTAATTGGCTCGGACCTTATATCGTTACCCAAGCCTATGGTTAGGTGCTTATCATTTGTCTTCACTCAAAGGTAAACTTGAACTGAGGCCCTTAATTCCTTGCATCTTCGACCATTCTATTGTTGATATCAAGTCCTATATAAATTTCTATTAGTTGATCACTCGTCCCTTGACCGTTATTCACCTTCCATATTACCCATTTTGAGGATCCACAACTAAATAAGAATCATGTGATTTCCCGTCACCTTTTAGCCTTGTCTTCAATATGAGTACCATGGCTCTACTCATAGCATGATTCTCATGGATAATTTTCATCATCTTCAAGATGGAATCCCATGGTTGTTTATCACTCAAAACCACCTCTTCCACAACTAATATTTGTGTGCTACGGTCTTGACTTCTAAACAAGAACTTAATCGTCCTCAATAGTCTTGTCCATGACTTAAACGTTTAAAAACAAAAAGGGATACACTCCTTGAGTCAAACTTCTAGAAAAGATAACCCCCTCAAAAGGGACATCTCTTCTTTATATTCTACCACTATCAATAGATTGCTCCCTTGAAGGACAACTATATACAGTCATTACAAACATATAATAAATATTCAGAAGCTTCCCACATCGATTAACTTCACGAAGACCTCAAGGAGATAATATACCCATCCCATATAGACTTCCCGCATCGATCAATCTATTAAAAAAAAAAACAAATAAAGAAAAAGATGAAATTTTCGTCATGGACTTGCCTATTTTGGATTCTGGGTTTCTTGTTCCGAAAAACACGTTGTTGTACACTAAGTTATGCTAAACCTCCCATTCTCACCTCCTTGTATTTTTCACCTAAATTCCTCGTTACTCAAGGGAATTTCTGCAAATGTGACATTTTGTGATCATGTGACTTTTCTTCACCCTTAAAATAGTCCATTATGCAAGGCTTGTAGGGTCTTACGTTCATAATCCCATCTAGGGTATGGTAGACTCATTAGGGTTCTTATCAATTAGGTGGTTCTTTTGCCACCTCTTACCTTTCTACCTTCTTCATCACCTATTGATTCTCCTATAACAGGACCAGCTCATCGACACTTATATTTAAAACAACTCAATCATGCCTATGACCTGAACTCAACCATGCCTATGACCTACATTCACCCGTGCCTAACACCTATCAATCCATTCCTCTACTTCATCATAATATTCCCTAGCTTATGGGAGAACTACATTGGCCTAAGGTCCCTTTTTACCGGGACTATGTAGGCAACACTTCAAGGGCAGGGGCCCTTGGAGGTTAGCTTGGCCACTCTCTACCCTAACCAATTCCATCTTCCCCTTTCCTATTCACATTATACCCTAGTTAGTTTCCTTTTATATCAATAATTGGAAATTAAACCAAACAAACAACAATTGCTTAACATCTTTACCATCATCACTCATACATTCATTTCATCTTGTCTACAATTTATTTACCATAATCATACATTTTCCTACAAATCATCTTAACACGATCCACACCATCATTGATTGCATAAATTAATGAATTAGAAACTCAACCATACCTAACCAACTTGACTCAACCATGCCTAACAAATTTGATGTGATCCATGCCTAAACAGATCCTGACTTAATCCATGCCTATGACATGACTCCGCCATGTTGATTTCCACCTATCTATATATAACAATGCAAATTAAAACATGTACACCATCCATACTATAAACACCATCATCTATAAATCAGATAGTTTGTATAAAAATACATGTGAACATATATCCCAATAATAATCACAATCATCTCAAATCACTCAGATACATCCTCACCATCTTCGGCACGTAGGCGGTATATCATAAAAAATCTCAAAAACTCTCATGTACATCCTCACTCTCTTGGCACAGGTCGGTATATATCAAAAATAAACAACTATACAAAATAGGAGGTATATACGGCTATCAGACATCACCCTGCTGGATATCCTCCATATCTGTCTCACATGTCTCCTCCTCCTCCTCTGCCCCCATACGACATCTAGCTAACATCTCACCACCCATCATCGGTCCTGGCCGGATCTCTGCTGGTACCTCACCTGGGCTAGCCTCCATGAACTGGTGGCCTTGCCCTGACTCTGTCTCGGGGCTCGATGGCCCCCTATTCTCTCTACATTGTGGGTACATGACTGTCCTCTCACTCGAGGCCTGTTGTACTCTATATTCCACATAGGATAGAAAATCTATCCCTGTGGCCATCAAAATATCCTGATAATACTAGACCTTTCCTAAGGCATCTCTCAACCTACCTATCAAGATCTGCATGTGGTGGTGCCATCGGCCTCTCGCCCACGTACTGTCTCTCGGGACCCTGTCCCACTGGTACCTATAGAGAGGGACCCTATCCCCGTGCTCGTGACTATCTGAGGATCCTTTCCCACTCCTACTTGTATCTAGGCTCAAGGGCCGCAACCTATGCATGTGCAGTGGCCAACTTTGCCATGTAAACTTATGTCTGTGCTTGTAGGGTGGCCACTTGTACCCCATCTCCATCTCCACCCTATACGGGTACCCTATCTCGCGCTACATGGGACTATAAAGTGGCCACCTTGTGCTGCAAAAATAACAACATGTGCCTCACGAGCACATCGCAAGCCTACCCTCGCACTATACCCAATTGTGTAATCAGGGTTGCCACCTACCCCTATAGGGCATCCCTTTGTATTGTGATGGTGGCTAAATCTAGCTTCCTTGGCCTCGGTAGTACTACTCATAAATGTGTAACCCACCACTTTCTATATTTATCTCAACCCCACATCATCAATCCACCGCTCTCTCACTGCTCCTCCCTTTGCCCTATAGGCACTATTGGGTGTCATAGAGGTAGAGGGCCTCTCCACGTCATCCCTCCTATATAGGGGAAAAGTGGTGGTATATCTGAAGTAGTCTAAACTCGCCGTCTAACCTTGTCCATAGGTATCATCTCGTACTCTCCCACATGTCACCCCTATATCCACTTGAGCAGCTATAGCTCCTGTAGCTCCTCTGTCATCTACCCATATAATGGAAAACCCACATAGGTCCTCTAAATGATTTCCATGCCGGAAAACCCCTCTAACAATCACCTGTAATAGGCTACATCGTGTATAGCTCTAGCTTCTCGGTGCTCCCTAATCGTAGAGCCCCATTGCCTGAAGTCCACTCGAACAAAACTTGGATCGAATGCATCAGCCCAGGGTATACCGACTGGACGTACACATACAATGTGCTCATACCCATGCAACAATGGAGTAGGAAAGTACAACACAGGCTAAATTTATGTAACTACCCATAAGCACATAACTCTCTATATATCTGAACCAGGAATGTGGGAACCCATGCAAAATGAGTCTTCTCCTCCACCATGTCGTGTAGAACCACCATAAATTATCGTGGGAATCTCCCACCCTCTGCATCTAGACAATGTAAAGTAGCAGACTGCCTCCATCAGCAACACTACTAGCCTCATCTCCTCCGGATGGGCCCGATACATATCTCCATAGCTCATATTGGTGCTATGGAACCTCATCTCTGCCATCCCCTCACCAAAAACGGTCAGCATCAACTCCTCAGAGGCCTATGAGGAGATAGAATACACCTATGTCCCCACTATCGGTAGATGCAGGATCCTGTACACATCCTCCAGGGTGACTGTGATCTCACCCATCGGCAAATGGAAGGTATTGGTCGCTGAGTCCCATCTGTCAATGAGAGTGACCATAAAACTCGGCTCCCGGACTACGTGCCGGTAGCATCTGACCCCAATCATGCCAACCTCTGCAACATCACACCAATCATTAGCTGTTGCAACCCTCCATACCTCCACGAGAAAGGGAGGTACCCTATCCCGCATCCGTAACTGGTCCCTCACCTACACCCAACAAAACACACTATTGTCAAAACCTTACCATACCGAACACACCCCTTACCTCATAAACCTCGTATCCAACCCTCACTTCTTATCATACCCACCCAACCACTTACCCCTTGCTAGACCAATATATTCATGCCATTTATACCTACTCCCCTATTTTCCTCTCATGAAACCTACCCTTACATCTCTTGACATATCCTTACCTCTTACCCTTGCTCTCTATGGCCCTATTTTCCCATAAAGTTGGCCGACACCAATCAACAACGACTGTTATCGGTCATGTGTAACCGACATCAGTCACCCATTACTTGACCGATGTCGACCAAATACCACCGATGTCGACCAACACTTGACCGGTGTCGGTCCACCATTCTGCAAAGTGAATACGTCCAAACCCCCATTTTCCCCAAATTCTCAAAATCTACCCTAATCCTCCACTCTAACCTACCCAAACCTATCCTAGCTTCATTCCCAATCCTATTTAATCTACATTAGACCTTCCCACCCCTCATTTCCTTCCTTTTTACCCATACATTCCCAATAATAAACTTATGCCCAAATTTTCACCCAACCCCATTTCAATAGCCTATTTCAATCAAAAATATAGGATCGGATAGAATCCTACCTCATCTCGGTGTTGTCGGCGCGGTGGCACGTCTGGCTACTATGCTGGTGGTCCACCCGAACCTTCTCCCACCTCTGCCATGTCTAATCACCTCGGCCCTATCCGTGCTGTAGTGACCTTCTTTACTGGACTTGGAAATTGTTAATGACCTATGACCTCGGATGCTCGTTATACGTTATGACACTTTACCCGTGTTGTTTGACCTAATGACCTTACCTTGCCTATTGTCGGGCCATTTATCCCGCCCTTTGAACATTTGGTGTCTTGGAACATACCTAAACATTCCTGCACCTGACCTGCGATGTGCATCCGCACCATATCCTATACCTTGGATACTGAAATCACCTCAACCTTGTTTGGATAAATCTATCGACCTTAGACGATGTAGAGTTTGCATGCTCTTCAACTTGGTACCTTGCCATAGTTTATACATGTGCATGTGTTTGAATATTGCTACCTTTGACCCTGGCCCATTCCTTGATTACCCGATTGGACCTTTACCCCCTTACCCCCATTTTCCACCTTCCTCTTCATCACATCCACCTTTTATCAAACCACTCACAAATTTAGTCTTCTACCTCATCAGTTCCTAGTTTGAGGGGGATCACCTTCACTCACACATGGGGCAACCACATCTTATTTTTGTCAGCATCACTTACCAATACAAGCTACGCAACAAAAAGGGGCAAAATGTAGACACCAAAATTGGGTCACACTCCCCTTGGTCCCTCGTCAAATAACTAGCTCAAACATACTCACCTAAC
Organism: Taxus wallichiana var. yunnanensis; assembly: GCA_018340775.1. NCBI lineage: Eukaryota > Viridiplantae > Streptophyta > Pinopsida > Cupressales > Taxaceae > Taxus > Taxus wallichiana. The sequence continues at coordinate 873,656,516 of CM031238.1, forward strand.
CATGGCCCCTTCCACCCCACATCATTATTAATTTAATTAATTAAATTAAATTAATATATATCCTCACAATATTTATTATCTAATTACCTTAATTTCTACCCCACCACCTCACCTAGACACCTCATCCAGCCACCTCACCCTAGACCTATTCTTGGCATGTTTCCATAACCAACAATAACTAAGTCTTACTTGCCTTAATGAGCTAAGATTTGGTCTAACCCTAAAATCAATGCCTAAAATCTCTCTAACCACATTCCCGCTCATTAGAAGGGAAGTTTCCATTCTAATCCACGAGAACAAACTAACTAGGCCCAAGAAATTAGAAATATCTGCCCATTTTAGTAAACCTAGGGAATCCCACCTTAATCGCGCCGGTCACCCCTAAACCGATGCCGGTCAACATGAAACCATCGTCGGTTACCATTTATTCACCTAAACAACCTTGTTTTTGGGTTGGCACATTCTAAGAGCAAGAGGATGAGAAGAGATCTGCATGCAAGCAGAACTAGAGTCTTTTCATGCACCCAGACATCCACAACCTAGCATTAGAACAAATCAAGAGGTATTGCATCCATAGAAGCATTCTAGGGAGCACTATTGTGGTACCAAAACCATTCTTCTGATCAAGTGCCATCACCATTCAGTCATCAAGTCTATACCACAATAAGTATACCTTTTACCAGCATAGTCTATTTTAGTATAATAGCCTTGTTACTTCTGTTATTAGTTTATACTTTACATGTTCTTTTCTAATCTTCTACCTACTTGTAGACTCAGCCATTCCTCTACCCACACCACCAAATCACCCATTTCACCTCCCATACCCCTCTGAGTATACCTGAGACCTTTATAGACCTCCCCATCCACCCTTCCATCTCTTTTTAGCTCCATTTCAATCCCCACAATCAGATCTTATCAAATTCCTTTCACCCCGACCTTACCATCATTGGTTATCCATGATTGTCATCGGTCCCTTCTAAACCATCTTTGGTTATACCCAACCGACATCGGTCTCTGTGTTTTACACCTTTTCCAATAACAGAGCCAACCTACCTTCTACCAAGTGACCCAAACAACCTAGAACTTGACCCTGACCAGTTCCAATACCCCGACACCTACTAGCCCTTCAGATCTGACTATAGCCTAGCTTGTTATATTAGATTTTCTTATTGTGATTGAATGAGATACCTAAATCATATCAAATATAGTAGGAATTTACTTATTTCTCACATTAAGTTGTTTTAAATAGTGGATTGACAGCCATCTAGGAAGTATCATACTTTTTGGAACTAGAATATGTCGGAGTAGTCCACTATCATATATCATTTAACTTCTCATTTGTGGTCTTGCTTCCTATTACAGGTAGTTCCTCCTAGCCAAAATGAAGCTCTCACAATCAGCATTGGATCAAGAAGTCAGAACACGCGCAACAACTATCAACTAGCCAAAGCATAAACAGGTATTCCCCCTTGGCCCTTACCCTTATCTCTTTCGTCATTCAAAACATAAAGAAAATGGTAAAACATTACCCTCTCCTTAGATTAACTTGCTTACCAAATGACACTCTTCTTCGATGGCTCTAAGTGATAGCGTGGAGGTGGGGCTAGTGTTATCCTCATTCCTCTTGATGGTGAACCTATGCCTTTATCTTTCAAACTAGATTTTGATTGTACAAACAATATTGTTGAATATGAAGCACTCATATTGGGTATCCAAGTTGCTTATGGCTTAGATGTCAAGTCAATAAATATCTTTGGAGATTCCCAACTGGTCGTAAACCAAGTCAATGGTATATACCAGTGTTGTAATGAGATACTTCAAAAGTATAAACATCACGTAGATATAATTTTTACCACCTTTGACCGTTACGAACTTCAAACCACCCCACGTTCTACCAATAAGTTTGTTAATACCATGGTGCTTTGGCTTCTCGAGATACTGCTTCACTGCCGAATCTAAAATCTTTGTCACAATACAAAGGCTACAATCACCCTCTTATTTACCTCATAATGTCTACTTCATCAAAACCGTTGCACTTTTTGACCCACGTGACCTTTGCTATAAAAAATTTACAAACTATCTTTCCCTTTCCATTCTACCCACTGATCTCACTTGTAATGGACAATGTGCCTTTCTGAAAAGTGTCTCTCACTATGTCATTATGGGTGGTCTCCTTTATAAGCATGGCTTCGATGGTATTCTCTTGCAATGCCTTACAAGTTTTGAAATTCCCTACACCATCAAGGAAGTTCACGATGGAATTTGTGGAGGCCACTTTAGTGGTTTAGCTTTCGCTAAACGAATTATTCACCTTGGATATTATTGGCCAACCCTAAACTACGACTGTTGTGACTATGTCAAATGTTGTGTGAAATTCCAGACAACATGCTAATCTTCATCACACACCTAGTCATGCTTTACAGGTCACACGAGACCTTTGGCATTTCTCTCAATGGGGCTTGGATCTTGTTGGTGAGATCAATCCCCATTCTTCACAATGCCATCAATGGATTATAACCACTACTAAATATTACACTAAATGGGTAGAAGCCATCCCCCTCATTTCTACAAAAGCTGAGAAAATATGTGAATTCATCAACCATCACATCATTTGTCGCTTTGGTGTTCCTCACCGCCTCATCACTGATAATGGAAAGTAATTCAAAAACAAAACCCTACGTAAGTTATGCAATGCTTTTGACATTCAACTTAGTTTCTCATCACCTTATTACCCGTAAACCAATGGCCAAGTAGAATCAACCAATAAAACCTTGAACAAAATTCTTATGAAAGTAGTTGACGAGTGGTATCAATAAGGATTGACATTCACACATTCCTTTCACCTTGTGGGCTTATTGCACTAGTATTCACACTTCATCTGTGGCCACACCTTTTTCTTTGGTCTACGGTACTGAGGCTATCTTGCCTCTCGAATTTCATATTCCATCTCTCCGCATATCACTACAAGACATGCTTAATGACTATGAATTTTTCAAGGATCGTTTGGTGCAACTTGATTTATTAGATGAAAGTCGTCTTAATGCTCTTGATCATCTCCAAATCTACTAAAAATGTATTAAATGTGCCTACGACAAGTGTTAGAGTAGGTATTTACCTTAGCTCATGTTCACCTAGGTACTTTATTTATCTTTATTGTATTTATCCTCACCCACTTATGTGTGTGTGGATATTTCTTTTATCTTATTTAGATATTAGGAGATATTATCTAGTTGTTAGGTATAGTTCTTTCCTTGATCTATGGTATTGACTAGAACCTTGATGTCTAGTTCTCTCCTAAATCTATGGTCTTGACTAGTTTTTGATGACTAGTTATTTCCTTGATTTATGGCTTGATCTATGACCTTGATTTGGTTCTTATATTGTTATTCCTTACCTATTTAAGCAAGGCCCATTCTCAATGTATTGCATTGAGTTCCATAATAATATATGATATTACTTCTCATTTATTTACAAAGGTTTTATGTAAAGTTATTATGGTGAATTGCTTTCATCTTATAGATTGTGGTGTTTGATTAGCATCTGTGTTCTTGGCTTGGTACGATCTGGTTATCGTTCCTTTCAACAAGCATGTCCACGAATGAACCTTTCGGTCGGAGACCTCATAATGAAAGAAAATCAACATGTAACCAAATAAGAGTAAAATAAACGGGCAAATTTGCTACTAAATGGCTTGGACCCTATATCATTACTCATGCCTATGGATAATGTTCTTATCATTTATTTTCACTCGAAGGTAAATGCAAACATGAGTCTCTCAACACTTTGCATCTTCGACCATTTTATTGTTGACATCAAGTCCTATACCTCTTTCTCGTCGGTTGATCGCTTGTCCCTTGAGCATTGTTCACCTTCCATATTACCCATTTTGAGGATCCATGACTAAACAAGAATCATGTGATTACCTGTCATCGTTCGGCCTCCTCTTGATATGAGTACCATGTCTCTACTCATAGCATAATTCTCATCAATACTTTTCATATTCTTAAAGATGGAATCCCATGTTCGTTCATCACTTGAAACCACTTATTTCATAATTAACCTTTTTGTGCTATGGTCTCATCTTCTAAACAAGAACCTAATCTTATTATATAGTCTTGTCCATGACTTAAATGTCCAAGAACAAAAGGGATTCAACTCTTTGAGTCAAAATTCAAGCAAAATATGATTCCCTCAAAAGTGACATCTCTTCTTTCTACCTCACCATTATAAATAGATTTCTCCCTTGAAGGACGGCTATAAACAGTCATTGCAAAAATATACTATATATATATATCCATAAGCTTCCCGCATCGATCATCTTTGTGAAGACCTCAAGGAGATAATATAATCATTTCATATAGACTTCCCGCATTGACTAGTATATTAAAAACAAATAAATGAAGAAAAGGATGAAATTATCATCATGGGCATGATTATTTTTTATCCTGGGTCTCTTGTTAAGTAAACATGTTATCGTACACTAAGTTACGCTAAACCATCCACTTTCACCTCATTGCCTTTTTCACCCTAGTTTTCTCTTTGCTCGAGGACTTGCCACAAATGTGATATTTCGTGATCATGTGACTTTCTTCACCATTAGAATAGTCCATTATGCAACACCTTTAGGGTCTTATGTTCATAATCCCATATTGGGTATGGTAGACTCATTAGGGTTCTTATCAATTAAGCGGCTCTTTTACCACCTCTTACCATTCGCCTTCCTCATTACTTATTGATTATCCTATACATGCCTAGATCATCGATGCCTAAATTTTAAAAATAACTCAACCATGCCTATGACCTAAACTCAACCATGCCTATGACCTAAAATTAACCATGCCTATGAAATAAACTAAACCATCCCCCTAATTCATCATATTATTCCCTAGCTTATGGGAGAACTACATTAGCTTGAGGCCCCTTTTCACCGAGGCTATGTAGGCAGCACTTCGAGGGCATGGGGCCCTTGAAGGTTAGCTTGGACACTCTTCACCCTAACTTATTTTCCCTTTATTTCCCTATTCACATCCTACCTTAGTTCGTTTCCATTTTATATCAACAATTGGAAATTAAACCAAACAAGCAACAATTGATGAACATTTTTACCCCATCATCACATCGTTCATTTATCATTTTTACATTTCCACTATAGCAAATATTGGGAAACTTAAACCATAACATGCATATACATCATCATTTATCTCCATCATGCCTATGACTTGACTCCATCATGCCTATGACCTGACTCCACCATGCCTATAACCTGACTCCATCATGCCTATGACCTGACTCTACCATGCCTATAACCTGACTCCATCATGCATATAACCTAACTCCATCATGCCTATAACTTGACTCCATCATGCCTAATTGACCTAACTCAGCCATGCCTACACGACCTCGACTCAATCATGCCTAATTCACCTAGTTTCCATCACGTACATGCATAATAATGGAAATTAAAATAAGTACACCCTCCATACTATAAATATCATCATCTATATAAATGAGAAAGTCTATGTATACATACATATGTACACAGATACAAATAAATACAAATATCTCAAATCACTCAGATACATCCTTACCATCTTTAACACGCAGCCAATATATGATCAAAAATATCAAAACTCTCATATACAACCTTACTCTCTTTGCACGCAGCCGGATATACCAAAAATACACAAAAAATGGAAGTATGCGTAACTATCAAATATCCCCCTTCGGATATCCTCCATGCCTGTCTCACATGTCTCCTCCTCCTAGCATCTCATTGCCATCCATGGGCCTTGTCCTGACCTGTTCTAGTACCTCACATGGAGCTAGCCTCCGTGCACTGGTGTCCTCTCCCTGACCCTGTCTCGGGGCTCGTCGGCCCCCTGTAATCTCCACACTGTGATTGCGAGACCTAGTCCTCTCACTCGAGGCTTGCTATGCTCTATACTCTGTATATGTAGGGACATCTATCTTTTTGGCCATTAGATAATCTTGATAATATCTCACCTTGCTTAGGGCATCCGTGAACCCAGCCATAGTGCACTGCCTCGTGGTGGTGCCATCGCCTCGACCTTGTGCACATGCACTTGGGACCCTATCTCGCCCGTGCCTATAAAATGGGACCGTTTCCCTAAACATTTGTAGGTGCATATGCATGCTGTACAGGCCTAAAGGGCCACAATCTATGCATGTGCGGTGGAAAAATGGCCCTACACACTGCTACTTGTGCCTATAGGGTGGCCACTTGTACCCCATCTCCATGCCCACCCTATGTGGACACTTGTCCACTGTCTTTACCTAGGCTGTAGGGCTAGTACATGCACCTGTAGTGTGGCCACCTGTGCCTTTGACCCTATCAGCTGCCCCTACACTATCCCCAACTGTGTCACCAGGCGTAGTCACATGCCCCTATAGGGAGTCCCTCTAAATTGTAATAGTGGTTATGTTGGGCTGCCCTAGCCTCGGTGGTAATGTCTGTGAGTTGTGTCGGCCACCACTATGTGTACCTATCTATAACCATGACATCATCAATCCACTGGTCTACCATCTACTCCTCTTGCCTCGTAGGCACCGTCGGATGTTGTAGAGCCATTGGCCTCTCCACATTGTCCCTCATGTATGCGTGGAAATGGTGGAGATACATCCTGCGGTAACCCAAATTGCCATCGACCACAGTCAACGGGTAAAATCTCATGCTCTCTAAGTGGCACCCCTATATCCATCGGAGCAACAGTAGCTCCTCGACTATCGGTCTATATGATGGGAAGCCCACATAAGGCCTCCAAATGATGTCCATAGTAGACAACCCCTCTAATACATGCTTGTAATATGCTACATCATGTGTAGCCATGGCACCTCGGCGCTCTCCAAAAATAGGTACCCATCTCCTGTAGCCCACCTAAACCATTTCCACCTCGAATGCATCAGGTTGGGGCATGCCTAATGGACACACACACACGATGTGCTCATATGCCCAACAGTGTAGTAGGAAGATGCATCATAGGATGAACCATCATAACCACCCATAGGCCCATAACTCTCTATATAGCTACACCAAGAATGTTGGTGCCCATGCAAACCGGGTCCTATCCTCCATCATGTTGTGAAGAACCCCATCAATGCCCATGGGAATCTCCCACCCTCCGCATCTAGTAACACAAAGCAACAGACTGCCTCCATCATCAACATCACTAACATCATCTCCTCTGACGGACCCAATATAATGTAGCCAAATTAAGAACAACTAGATAAACTGCAATAAAATGAACTCCAAAAGAAAATAGATCTCCTTCTTCGTTATCAAATAATGAATTACAATGTTTCCTAAATAGGAAAATAACTCTCAACTCGAGTTGCCAAGTAAACTCTAGCTAACTCTGACTAAATCTACTCTAGGTGGCGGAAATTACTATTTTTAGCAGTTTACTAGAACCTGCTATTCTTAGTAAGTTCGCATGCTTATTCCTACGGGCACAGAAATTGCCACGCATCTTCTACATCCCTAAATTAGAGGAATTGCCAACTTTCTAACTCAAAATGCAATTAATAGACTAAAATTAACTAATGCTCAAAAATAGGAAAAAACCAAACTATAACTTAAATCCTAATTTTCGGCCTCAAGATGGCGGATTTAGGGCCCGAAAATGTGTCGAAAACTTGCCCCAACTGGTAGGGCGGGTTGCCACTGCGTTCGTCTCATCAAAACACGTGGTTTCAAAAAAAAAAACGGACTCAAACGGACACCCGGAGCTCAAGTTATGACCTTGTCAAGTTCCTGCTAATTCGGGCGCATCACAATACATATCTCCATAACTCATGCTAGTGCTATAGAACCTCAACATCAACTCCTTAGATGCCTATGAGGAAATGGAATACACTGTGTCCCTACTATCAATAACCACAGGATCCTATAAACATCCTCCAAGGTGACAGTCATCTCACCTGTCGGTAAACAAAATGTGTTGGTCACCGAATCCCATCTGTCGATGAGGGAAACCATCAAACTCGGCTCCCGGACTACGTGCCGTAATGTCTAACCCCAATCAGGCCTACCTCTGCCACATGGTGCCACTCCTCAACTATCTCACTCCCTCATACCGCTAATAACAATTACGATACCATATCACGCATCCGTAATTGGTCCCTCACCTGCATCCAACAAACCATAACATCATTAAACCTCAACCATACTCCGCTTCACCCTTGAACCCCAACCTATTCCCCAGATCCCCTACTCATGACCTATCTCCCCACCCCAACCCTAACAACTACCTTTCCTCCCATCTCAATTTCCCACCCCTCGACTCTTTCCTATTTATACCTCTTACCCACACTTATCTCCCCTACCCACCCTATCTCATCTCCTGGCCTATTTTTCCCTCATGCTCAACCATCATTGGTTCCTATTAACCGACACCGGTCTCCCAAAACTAGCATCAGTCACCTCATTTGTGATGATGCCGACTCACTCCCACCGATGTCAGCCAACCCTTGACCGACGTCGGTCACTGTCGCGGTGACAAAATCCATGAAACCCTACCCATTTTCTCTAAAACATTCACCATTCCTCCCTAACTACCCACCCATTCCTACCCAAATATCCCTCCACCCATCCCCCTTAACCTACATCAACCTTCCTACCCTTCCTATTTCACCCATTTCTTCCAAATTTCAATTTAATTTTATCCCCCAAAACCTATTTCACTCTAACCCAATTTCTACAAATTAATGGCGAGAATGGGATCGAATCTTACCTCGTCATGATTCCGTCTCCATGGGGGCACATCGGTCCACTACACTTTGGTGGTCCACCCGACCCCTCTTCTTCCTCGGCCTATCAAAGCAAATGCCCTCCTCACCTCCACCCAATAAAATCGATCACACGTATCTCATGGACCTACCTATCGAATGCCAATTACCTGCTCCGAGGATCGCCAACTCAACTCTCCACCTTAGCTGGGTACAATGCCTTGTCATTTTCTCTCAGAAAAAGTGTCAAATAGTCAAATGGATATATTGTTCTCTCCAAATTCACAACACAACAATGATTCCGTAAAATATGGAATTTTTGTTTTATACACCCAATTCGATTTGATCGACGATGGTCATTTTTTTGCCCTAGCCAACCGATGTCGGTCACCCTATAACTGTCATCGTTCAACCCTTATAACTATTTGGCCATGCTAAGCTTTTTTTTTTTTGCAACCATTAATGCTAATGCACCTTTTATCATTCCAGCCACCCATTGAAACATACCTACAAACCCAACCTACCCTTGTATTTCCTTTGCTTTGCATCTTAGGAATTGTTATTTTACCTATACCTTGGCCTTACCCATGCCATGACCTATTTTCCTGAACTTGACCTACTTGGTGTGACCATTGACCTTATGTACTCGCTATACCTTGTGATGCTTTTACCTATGTTGTTTTAGCCTAACAACCATACATTTCCTATTGCCATGTCGTTTATCCCGACCAAACCTTTGGTGTACCGAAACATACCTAAAAATTCCTACACCTGACCTATGTTGTGTTTCTCGAGCATATCCTATACCTTGGATACCTGAATCACTTTACCTTTGTTGTGATAAACCTATCGACATTGGACAATGTAAGATTTTGCAAGCTCTTCAACTTGGTACCGTGTTGCAATCTATATGTGTGCGTGTGTTTGATTGTCATTACCCAATTTTATTACGACCTACTACCCCTTACCATTAATACTCAAACCTTCCCCCACCTATCCTCCCCTCTTACACCTATCTTCCCCATCTACACCTATATCAAACCACTCATCGATTCCTTCTTACACCTCATCGGTGCCCGGTTTGAGAGGGATCACCTTCACCCACACATGGGGAAAATCATTTGCTATTTTTATCAAAGCATCACTTAACAATAAAAACAATGCAAAAAAGGGGAAAAATGTAGACACCAAAATTGGGTCACACTCCCCTTGGTCCCCTTTTGAATAGCTAACTTAAACACTTTTACCTAACCATGACCCTTACATCACACATTAATATTAATTTAATCACTTTAATTAAATTAATACTCATCCTCACTTTATTCATTATTTAATTATCTTAATTAAACCAATTTCCACCTCACCTAGACACCTCACCCCACCACCTCACCTAGACACCTCATTATAAACCTATTTGTAGTATCTCTATACTCACCATAACTAACTAATACTTAGTTCAACCCTAAAACTCAATGCCTATTATTCCTCTAACCACATTTCCGCTCATTAAAAGATAATGTCTATTTTGATCCATGATAAATGGAAAGACTCGACCCAAAATGATTACAAGATTTGTTAGTTTTAGTAAACCTAGGGAATCCCACCTTAATCGATGCTGGTCATCCTAAAACCGACATCGGTCAACTAGGAACCGTCGTCGGTTACCATAAAACCATTTTGGTAAACTTGTTTGTGAGGTTGGCCACATTATCGAATTTGGGATCAAAAGGTGATCTGCATGTGAGTAAGAACTAGAGCTCTTTCACACATCCAAGTAACCATAGCTAGCATCAAGACAAATCTAGAGGTATCGCTCTCACGGTAGCATTCCGAGAAGCACCACCGCGGCACCAAGCTCCATCCCACCGATCAATCATCATCACCACCCAGCCATTGGACTTGTAACATCAGTAAGTGCGTTTATCACCTGTTTTATTTCATCCTTGTTCTATTTTAAAGGTTTTTTTCATCTCTATTATCATTTTCTATTAGCATCTCCATTCCCCCACCATTCACTTTCCTGCAAACTCAACCTTTCACCACCATACCATTTGATCATCTATACATGACCTTTATACATCTCTGAGTGTTCCTAAGATCCCCACAGACCTCACCATTCCCCTTTTTATCTCTATCTAACCTCATATCAATTTCCATAATCAGATCTTGTTGAGTTCCTATCATCTCGACCATATTGATGCCGGTTACCCATGACCGTTGTCGGTTCTCTCTAAACCATCATCGGTTATATCTGACCGATACTGGTCTTTGTGTTTTGGCCATCCTATCAATAACATAACCTAAGAATCTTCACCCAAACAACCTAAGTGACCTAGAACTGACCCTAACCAGTACCAGAACCCTGACCAACTACCCCACCTCTAGATCTGATCATAACCTAGCATGTTATGTTAGACTTGCTTATTGTATTTGGATGAGATACCTAAATCATATCAATTACAATAGGATTCTATTTACTTATGTTGTTTCTTACATTAAATTGTATTTAACAGTGGGTTGAATGCCACCGAGGAAGTATCACACTTCCTGGATCTAGCACACGCTAGGTAGCCCACTGACATATATTATTTAATCCTCTTTTTGTGGTCTTGTTTTATATTTCAGGTAGTTCCTCCTAGCCAAAAGGAAGCTCTCACAGTTAGCATTGGATCGAGAAGTTAGAACGCATGCACAACTTTCAAACCAACCATCACAATGTATTCCTCCTTGGCCCACACTCTTATCTATTTCATCACATTCAAGAATGTAAAGAAAATGGTGAAACACACGTAAAAGAAACTAAATAGTAGACACAATAAGTGGGTTTCATATTTGTAAGGATATACTTTTGTCTTGAATCACAAATCAGGTAAGAAGAATTAATTTTTTGATGCCTTGAGTAGGCATGTAAAATTAACGATAACAATGGAAAATGAAGTAGTAGGGTTTGAGGTAGTTAAGGAGTTGTATGAAAAATACCCATATTTTGGTGATTTTGTGAGATGGTGTAATTAAGTACCCTATCGTGGGTAGTGGTTTTTGTCATTATCTTATGTAGGATTTTTATTTATTAAGGGGAAAGTAGTTGTGCATCGCCGTTGGTTTAATGAGAGAAAAATTTATATGAGAATTGAATAGTGGGGGTTTGATGGACACTTTGGTATAAGTAAGGAACTTAATGTTGTGGTGGAGAAGTATATTTGGTTGAAGTTAAAGAGGAACATAAGTAAGATTGTGTCAAGATGTAGATTTTTTAAATTGATAATATAATTAATAATCACTACAGAGCCATGGGTTCATTTGAGTATGGATTTCATGTCGAACCTCATAAAAGAAAATGATGACATGATTCTATTTTTGATGTGGTAGATACATTATATAAAATGACGCATTTTATTTCTTGTAGGATAACTAATGATGCCTCTAGTGTCACATATTTATTTTTTTAGAATTGGAAAAGTTGCATAGAATTCCAAGAAGCAGTCACTTCAAAATGAAACACAAAGTTTTGAGTCACTTTTGAAAGGATCTCTAGAGGAAAATGGGGTAACACCTAAAAATCAGTAGTGCATATCATCCATAGATTGGTGGAGATACATAAGTAGTAAAAGGAGCTTGGGAAATCTTCTACGATGCATAGTTGGAGAAAATTTGAAACAATGGGATTTGTCCTTACCACGGGATGAGTTTTTATGATAGCTCTTAATAAACAATTCGACAAGAAGGTATCCTTTCCATATTATAAATGGTAGGAATTCCAAGGGAGTGCTTAATATAATTGAGCTATCAGGTCAAGATAAAACATGTGATGATGTAAAAACATGTACATAACACATTATAAAATTACGAAAAGAAGTTAGGAGAAATTCAAATATAGTTTTGCAAGATATAAAGGGACTATATATGCAAGAAGGAGAGTGAGCACATTTACATAAGGAGATATGTTGATTTTTCATCTCAGGAAGGAGAGGTTTCCAAAGGGGACAAAAAATAAAATAAATTATAAGAAATATTGGGCCATGTAGGAATCTAAAGAAAATGAGTGATAATGCCTACAAGGTGGAGCTACCGATGAATTTTTATTTAACATGTTTTGAATATTCTAACTTGTATAAGCTTCTAGTTTATGAGGAATTTGTTGAAGGCTAATAATAAGTAAAGTATAAGAAATATATTCCAAAGAATAAAAAAGAGAGGGTGTTACATGTCTTGGAAAAAAATACATTCGTTACTGGACATAAGAGCTACAACAAATATTTGGTACAATGGGAGTGTTTATAAGCGAAGAAGAATTTTTTTGGATTCTTGAGTGGGATTTCAATAATATCATCAAGGTAAAATTTAATGAATTCAATCAATTTAATTTTCAAGATAAAAATTATTTACAACAAGAGGAAAATGATGTGGAAGCATAAATTTCAGAGAGGCCATGACTTTTAATTTGACTATCGGATTGTCTTGGTATCTTACATGGAATTATATTGTGAAGTGTAACTCACCATACTAGCTGACTTAATTGGTCGATGCCAGTTTGGAATTTTTGGGGCCATATTCCTTCATCTAGGGATCTAAAATTGGATCAGGAACTTTTCTTAGGATTTTTGGAACTTATAGTTATAAAAAAACTTGCTTTATGAAATAAGTCAAGATTTGGTAGAAACCTTACTTTAGGTAACTATCTCATGTGGGTAAAACTTGGGATCCATTTGAGGTGTTTTTATTTTAGCATTAATTGTGGCATTTTAGGGTTTTTTAGAGTTAGTGGGGAAAAAGTGGATAGTAATGTTGGGTAGGATTAATGTGGATTATGGAATGAGAAATAAGTTGTTTTGAAGTTTATTGTACTTTTGCACATTATGTGTGTTTTTTGGAGGCATATTGACCTCTTGCAACTAGATTCACATCACAATATAACATGATACTTAGATAATGATGGCTACATCATATGTGAGAAACTATAAATAAAACTAATAAAATACATTGAAATATCAAATCGATGAACAATTTATAAAAATACATTAAGATAAAAAAGGTGTTATAGAAAACCGACATCAAATAAAGAAAATTTAGTATTGATAATACAAACATTCCTATAAAAAACATAGGATACCTAGAAAACCTCCATCATAGAAAAATATTGGTTACATGTTGTTATTTATGGTGCCGTCAAAATAAGGGATTATTTACACATGGAAATAAGAAATGGAAAACATGTTGAGTATATATTCATCAAACGACAATTGGAATAGAGCAATGGTCCGTAGATCATGTATAATTTCAATCTTACTTATGAAAATAAATGAAAAAATAGATTCATTATTATTGTAAATATTCATAACACCAATTATCATTCGGACATTGGACCTCAAACCATGTGGAGGTGTTTTTGAAAAGGGAATTAAAAATGTATAGTTCTTACATATCAATATGGGACCTCAAATTCTATGTTGGGGTTATTTAGAAAAGTAATATTGTCTTCCTAGAATTTTGATAACAAAAATATTGGTTGGATTTTTACGTTAAGTAAGAACTTAAGAAGATATGAAAGGATTTTTGTGCATTTTAATGAAAATATTTTCATTTGTAATGGATTTGTAACATTTTGGTATTACTTTATGATTAAAGTACATTATGTGTTTCGATAACTTAAGTATTGAACTAATACAAAAACATATTCTTTAATTATTATGTGTTTTAATAACATAATAATTGAAAATATAAAATACTTAAAACCAAGAAACAATATATATTAAGAATACTTCTGAACACATTTTAAAGTAGAGGTCACACATTGGAATGTAAGGGACATTAAATTCCAACAAACAACCAATTATAAAAACTCTTGATGGGATTTTTTTAGAGAAATATTTAGGAACACGAATATATATTTTTTTCTAAAATATTAAGAAGGTAAACCATGTGTGCATATTATTCATCACACCCCAAGAGCTTACATAAATATTATTTTAGACAAAGCATAGTACATATATATCTCACTACAACACTAAAAATGTGTAAAGCAGAGGATAACACTAATTTTTATGTTGGATACGATATGTTATACAAAGTTCCACATAGAAATTATTTCTTTTATTAAGTTTATAAATTGAAAAAAATCTTTGATAAATTATCATGAAATTACACAAATATAGCTAGTTGTGACCTTTACTTGCTTTGTATTACACATATGATACACTAATGATAAATGCATTTGGGATTGTGTTAAATAAATACCCCATTTGTAAATTGGAAGTTTCTTTCCAAGTGGTTTTCTATTTTATTTAAATATTTTGTGTGTTTCTCTTTCACATATGCATGTGCATACACCATGCCAATGAAATATTACATGATACTTTGAGAAAAATAAAAATATCGAAGGGATGTTTATGATAGGGAATTCAAGAGTTACTACCATCAAGGAACTTGGAGCATAGTGTCATATTATATTCAATTATCATTGTATAGCCACCCTATGATTCTATTGAAAAGGAGGATTTGACATAGATGATGTAAAGATTCTTTTGGTCAACTATATATTCTCTTATTTAAAATGGGAAAAAAATTCCATGTGAAACTTGAATACCTCCCTCATATCGATGTCTTTGAATGTCTAGATGAAAAATAAGGGAACGACAATAAGATTGAAACCTTATATGCCTGAATCCATTATGAAAAGAATAATCCTTCAACATAGGGTACATACAAGGTATTAGAAAGTGCAGATGAGAAGGTGTGCGCCTACCATGAGCCAATGAAAACTAAGAAGATCAACATTGGGATAGATGTTGAACCAAAGGAGGCCATCATTGGTAATTATTGGTTTGATTCTGAGGTTGCTAAGATAATTTAACTCTTGCGTAACTACCAAGACTTGTTCCCTAGGGGTTATTATGAATTAAAAGGATCACATGAATCTTTGGGTGAGATGAGAATCAAGTTAAAGGAAGGTACGCACTCAATTAGGAAGAGGCCTTATAGGATGAATCCTAACATGCACGTCAAAGTTAAAGAAGAAATTGACAACATGCTGAAATCTAGAATCATTGAGCCCATAGAGGAATCAGAGTGGGTTAGTTGTATTTTGATGGAAGAATACAAATATGTGTGAACTACAAGGTTGAATGCTATATGTGTAATAGATCCTTTTACCCACACCCTTCACTGAAGAAATTTTGGAAGGCATTGCAGGGAACGAAATCTAATCCTTCACTAATGGATTTTTTAGATATCATCAGGTGAGGATAGCTATAGAGGATCAGGAAAAGAAAAATTTCCCCACCAAATGGGGAAGTTTTGCATACATAGTTATGCCGTTCGGACTTAAGAATGCACCTGCAATATTTTTGTGCATTTTTGTTCAAGCATTCTAGGATTTTATTCACAAGTTCTTACAGTTTACTTGGATGATTGGATTTTGTATGGGCTAGTGAAAGATCATTGTGATAATTTAAGGCTTATGTTTAAGAGACGCCTGACGACGATTGATTATCTCTTTAAACATCAAGAAGTGCACTTTTGCTACACCTTTTGGGACATTTCTAGGACACATCATCTATAAGGAAGGTTTGTTAGTGGATCCTGCTAAGGTTGCTATCATTTTGGGCTTAGAGGAACCTACTAAATAGAGCAAGGTGTGAAAATTCTTGAGGCACAAAAGATATTACAGGAAATTTATTAAAGGATATGCTAATATTTCCACGCCCTTGGAATAATTATTGAAGTGTAAATGAAAGTTCTATTGGGGTGAAGTGCAATAGCGCGTGGTTGAGACATTAAAGGAAAGGCTTACAACAACACCCATTTTGCATTTTCCTTCATGGAATATACCTTTTCATGTACATGTGGATGCCTTTGGCATGGCCATTGGTGCGGTATTAGCCCATCCTGAACAATGTATTGTTGATCATCCTATTTTGTTTGTAAGCAATAAATTGACATCAGCTAAACAAAACTATACAACTACAAAGCGCAAGGCTTTTTCCATGATCTATGTGTTGTATAAGTTTCAACAAGATTTACTCGAAATACCTTTTATTTTCTATACATGGATCACATGGTATTTAAATACATGGTGAAAAAGCTTTTTTTGTAGGGCGCATATGCCTTTGGATTATTTTATTTTAGGATTTTGACTTCACTATGGTGGTTAAGCTAGGAAAGATCAATTCTGGACCAAATCATTTAGCAAGGTTTAATTCGGAGAGGATGCTTAGTGAATTGAGGAGACAATTCTAGATGCACAAGCTCATTAAGATTGAACCACATGCCCTTTGACTTAGAAGATATTGTTGTATTTTTGTGAACAGGTGTGGTGCTTGAAGGAATGAATGCCTTAGAAAAGAAACAACTTGTTATATGCATCATGCCTTTTATGATTACCAAGTGGAGATTTATACAAACTAGGTCGGGATGAAGTTTTACACAGGTGAGTACTTGAGCATGAGTGTGAAGCTATTATGGGGGAGGCTCATGGCGGTATTACAGGTGGGCATTATGCAAGAGATGCCCATGTGTGTAAGATTTTAATCTACGGTCTATGGTGGGAAACACTTGTATAAGGATTGTAAAGAATATTCTAAGGCATGTGACCATTGTCAACATCTTGGAAAGCATAAGCATAGAGATGACATTCCTTTTAGGCCTATTGCTAGTGTATAACCTTTTGAGAAGTGGGTAATTGACTTTGTGGGTCCTATATCCCCACCTGTGTGTAAGATTGGATCACGCTACATTATAACTTGTACAAATTATCTTACAAGGTATGCGAAGCAATGTATACAGAGGATTACATAGTAGCTATGACAACAAGGTTTTTGTGGGAGAATATTATCAGTAGGTATGGATGCCCTTTAAGATTAACAAGTGATAGGGGTACTCATTTTCTTAATGAGACCATCATGACAATATTGGATGAATTTATAGTTGATTACCATAAAACAACACCCTATCACCATCAGGAAAATGGAACTACTAAGGCCTTCAACAAGATATTGAGCCATACCTTAACTAAAATATGTGATGCTAGAAGGAAAGATTGGGATGATAAAGTATTTGTCATAATTTGGGCATACATGACAACTTATAAGAGGATGAATAAGACCACACCCTTTCAGTTGGTGTTTAGCATGGAGGCTATTCTACCAGTGGAATTCATGTTACCTTCTCTACGTCTTGTGGGCATAGGAGGTTTGGCCAATGATCAAACACTTGAAGAACGCATAGATAAACTGATGTAGTTAGATGAAAGGTGCGCTATAACACGATGGATTTAGAAGACCAAAATCCACGTAAAAGGTATGACATGATAGGCATATCAAGGATAAGAAGATTGAAGTTGGACAAATGGTTCTTATGTATGATCCAAAGTTTTTGCGCCATGCTTTAGAAAGCTTAAAGTGCATTGGTTGGGGCCATATATTGTGACTTATATACTTGATTTAGGTACTTTCTAGTTAGAGGCGCTAGATGGGACACAATTGCACGGTAAATTCAATGGGAGTAAGCTGAAACCCTACTATAAATAAATCTTCTTAGTGTTTGTAATAAGGCATTATTTCCATTCGATTAGGTTTTCCTTAATGCATTTTTCTACCATGTGTTTACTTTCATCGTTTCTATGCTTTCTCAATTTAGTTCAATGTTTTGTGTAATCAACACACTTGCGTTCCATAAGCTACTTACTATCCAAGTGTTTTGATGTGCAGAGGACCACACATACCCTTAGCGTGGGGTAGAGTAAAAGCGGGAGTAAGCATATTAGTTGATGTTACTAATGGCCCGAAAAAACAAGAGCACATGTTAGGATCCTTAATTATTGGAAGGGCATGCATAATGGCAGTGAGATTTGTTGTTAGAAAGTGATGGGGTATCATAGGGAAGATGGTGATAATAAGGACGATGCCTAATGAAAAATTCACGTAAGGGAATGAACATTCAGAGAAACGTAAGGGAGGCTATGGTAGGGAGAAATATGTGATATAAGGCAGAGTGGTTGATGTAATTTGGCATTGGAAGTGCATATAAGGAGGTCTGTGGTTAGTGTAGTTTTACATGCCAAATGGTTGCAAAGGTTACGCGTGATTGGGAACGTGGAGGAAACGTGTTTGGAAAATCTGAATTTATTACGACATTACGGTGGTAG
The DNA here is from genome assembly GCA_018340775.1 of Taxus wallichiana var. yunnanensis. Lineage (NCBI taxonomy): Eukaryota > Viridiplantae > Streptophyta > Pinopsida > Cupressales > Taxaceae > Taxus > Taxus wallichiana. Next base: position 873,675,402 of record CM031238.1, read on the forward strand.
GTGTCATGGAAATTAATGCTTTGGAAAAAGTGGAAAGACTATAAACAGGGGAGTTGGGGTAAGTGATTTTTACTTTGCAATAACTTGTTAGAGAGCTCTTATGAACTAGGGAATCCTTGTGAATTAGTGCAAAAAATCATGTACAAAGTAAAGGATTTGTGAACCAGATTGGAAGGAAGAACACATGCATGCATAGAGTGGGATTTTGTAAGAACTTCTCTAGGTTTGAACATCATCTTGTGAAAGAAAAGGTTCTCTGGTTAGGGTTTGAAGAACTAGGGCATGGATTACAGAGTTACATAGGAGTAGGGTTCTAAGTTTGAGGCATTGTAAGAAGAAATCATAAGGTTTAAGTAACCATTGGATCTCAAAATTGGACCTGCATTTAGATCTTATACAACTTGAAATTTGAGTTAACTTGGGGTGTCTCCAAGTTGTGGGACTTAGTAAGACAAACCTCATGAGAAGGTTGAATTCCTCTACTTACTCCCAATCTTTGAACTACTCCTTGGAATTGAAACGTAACTATTTAGCTCTACTCTAACTTAGCAAGGGACTAGGGTGAGAAAGAGATACATAAAAAAACTAATCTAGGGTGGCAATATCACCAAAAATAAGGGGATGAACACTTCCACAAGAGAGAAAATGGAGGTAAACGATGATGAAGAGGGTCAAAATGAAGACCACAGATTAAAATTACGTCCCGAGTTCCACTTTTGTGATGCAAAATAGACACAAAGTTATGAAATAACACATATAATATGCCTCGCAACATAATGAGAGGAAAGATAATGCAATGAAATGATAGTTAAGGTAGAATCATTCAACAAAACTAAGATTTTATTTCCTAGAGATCATGCATAGATCATTATAAGGCAGGAAGAAGATGTAAAACATTTACAGAACTCAATTCCAAGGCATGCAACCCTTAGAACACTTGTGCAACATAGAATGATTCCTTTACATTCCTAAAGTATCCAACATTAAGAATGAGCATTGCTCTACAATATATAGAAAATCGTGGAAGAGAGAGAGAATAAATTAGAGGAAAATTCGAATTCCTTCAACGAATCCCAACCACCTTCATTAATTTATCTTAGGGAACAAGGCACCACTCTATTTATTCACCACTACACGCCTTGTTCAAATGAGCACCCATACCACATTAAATGGTTGTGGTTGCACCGCTCCGAACATTACCTTTGTGTGTTGGAGAAGTTCTCTAGATTCTGATCATTTTCCTTGATTTGATTCATGAAATCAGATTTGATTGCACGAGAGGATGGAAAAATATTATTGGATTTGCAAAGATTTAATGACTAAATCAAATGTAGGGAAATTTCTAGCCTCTTTGAGAAATCATGATTTTACTTAATTACGTGGCCTTCTCCACTCGGTTTCGTGTAGCTATTTAACATTCATGTATCATTCATTCGCATTGAGGCACCCTAGGTCCTCACAGATTTTGAAACCCTTACATGACATGCCCCAATGATGTGACTTGCTTCCCTGTGATTTATAACTTGATTTCCATTGCTACCTTAGCCCGCGGCATTATTGATAGTATTACAGATTTGAATATCCACCCACGAAACCTTTTCTTTGTTCCATGGATTTCACAAATGCAACATGAATTTCTTGTTCCTTTTGCGGATATCTTTAGATCACCACGGATCCTTCCAAATTTCCATAGTATGCTTAACTCCTCCGCGCTTTGACCAATTTCATCCTTGAACATCCACCAAGTCCGCAGCAAACCAATTTGGTCTATTTTACAAGGAGTGTAAAAATAGAAAATAGTAACCAAGTACTCACTCAAAGGAGAATGACACCAAGGAGAGGAACAATTGTTTCACCCAAGAAGAAGGGAAAGGGCAAGCAAGATGCATTGGAAAGTTTCAACGAGGAATGGTATTCAGAGATGCAATACCCATATGGGGTATTGATGGGAATGGAGTGGGTGTCCCATGTGCGTAAAATGGTTATAAGTGATTATAACCATCAAATGGATACAAATGAGAAGGAAATGGCATTGGAGCTGGTTCGACCCATATGTGAAAGGACACAGGACAAAAACCAGTGTATAGAAGACTTTGAAAAATAATGAGTAAATGTGTAAGAGACTCCACACCTTTCCGATCAACAATAGAGGACACGGTGGAAAAGGAAGTAACAAGTATCATATAGAACTTAGTTGAACATGAGGTGGAGGGCAACATATAAGAGGAAAGAAAAGAGAAAGGTGGAAGTGTAGGTGGGGAGAAAAGTTTAGCATTCGGTTTCTCGAAGGGAGCGTGCTCGGGTAGTAAGCATGTGTACTCGTCACAGGACCCGGTGACGAATTATGATGATGATCAAAACAAATTCTTATGCACACGTTATCGAGCACGATACCGTGGACCAACTCTTATGGTGGTCGTATTTTGATAAGAATAGTGCATACCCATACACAAGGAAAATGTTGTCCTAGACTTTTGAGTCCCACATTGTGAACTGAGTTTGAAGTCAATGCAAAAGCATTCATCTGGATACTCACACTTTTCCAAGCTCCAAAGAGGTAAATCCAATTGTGGATTCACAATAGTTAAGTGATGAGTAGGTATGTAATGTGCTAAATAAAATATCAGTGGAAGTAGAGACTAGACTCTTTGGGTGTAATAATAAGATCGGAGCGCTAGAGACGGAGTTGGAGGAGAACAATAAAGAAATCACTATACAAGATAAGGAAATAAAGTGGAATGAGCAGATAATTGCGCAATTAAAGGCTGAGTTACGGAGGAAAAAGGGAAGTTGCGTGAATTTTACAAGAAGGAAAAGATGATCTTAGATTTGATTATCATAGTGCATCTGGATTTATCTCCCCACACAAAAGTATGAATCAACCTTCCAATTTCTAGAATATTTGACACACATTATTACAATGTAAAATTAAATCCTTGCATTCGAGTCGGTGGAAGAAGTTATGGCGCGACAAAAGAGTAGGAAAGGACATAAATTGAGCCAACCATAACTAGTTATCTTGAGCTTCTCACTTCGATAAAAATTGCGGCTCATATGGCTGAAGTTGTCTATGGAAACTATCAAGATAGAGATAGGGTGGAAAGAATTTTGGTTACCACTCATGAGGTAGATTTGAAGGAGTTCCAAGCCAAAAATAGGGAAATAGGGCGGAACATGATAAGATCTTGGAAGAAATAGAGAAGAAGACTGAGGCTATTAAGACTTTAAGGGCCACTACAAATAATAAGATTAAGGAACTATATCCCCAGGTAATGTGTAGGATGGACGTCTTTGATGGACCTTAGCAAACAATCTGAAAAATATTGTTGACACATATAAGGATAAGGGTGAAGAGCTCTAGTATTAAGGAGGCCAACACAATGATGGGGGATACATTCGTTAATTCTTTGGCACAATCTAGGTAAAATTATTTATTCATTATTGGAAGAGCAGACCGTTTCTAAGGATGGAAAAAACTATTAGTGTGGGGTAATGTTGAGCATGGAAAAATGACTAACTCCCGAGTAGAGGTTAGTGCACGTGAAAGACATTATAGAAGAAAGGTTCATAACAAAGTGCGCGTGGGGATGATAGGGTTTACATGCAGAGGTAGGACAATGTTGCGTGCGACATATTGACACTTAGCTAGTTCTAGAATGGAGAGCTAAAGATGGACATGGAGTGCGGAGCACGTATTCTAGAAGACTTGAAGAATACAGAAAATGCTATTTTAGGAAAATATAAGATCAATCAACATGCATGGTCCCAAGCTAATAATAGGATCTAAACTGAGAGATAACTAAAGTAGATCTATTGTTAGAGAGCTTGCACTCTTTTTGTACTTAGCTTATGGCGGTGCATGTTTAGTATTAACATGTAGCCTATATTTTTAAGGTGCATGGGTGGTGAAGGGAAAGTCACCACCCCTATAAATATATATTGATTTGCATGGTTTAGAGGACCGATGTTTTGTAGAGTTATGTTGCTGGTTTGCAGTACGCACGCGTGACTCATGGTGACTTTATTATATATATAACAACTTTTGTGTTTTACAAAAATTAATATAATGGATCCTTGTGGCTGGGTATTGATTGTAGACACATCTGGTACATGCTTGGTTCATGTATAATAAAGTTAGTTTTCATACTTGTTTGAGTATTCATGCTTAATGGTTAAAGATCTAGATATGGTTTATGTATTGTAATATACTTAGTTATCTGTTATGGATTTGAAATATATGTACAATCATGCTAACTTCTAGAAAAATATGACATAAAATAGGAACCTGGTAACCTTGCGTGCTTTAGGTGAGTGCTTAGTTTAGGCTGTGTGATGTGTCAATGCACCTTAGGCTGTTAGTGGTAAAATATAGGCTACAAGGAACCACAACAAGAATGAAATATTATATCCATGACTCCATTGTGAAAAGAAATCTCCTTCAAAAAGTGTCTATTGGTTGTCATTAGTTTAGTCTGCATGGCAGCAACATAGATAGTTGGGTGACATGTTTAATATGCCTGACCCTAGTGTGTACATTTTCCTTTCCCTCGAAGGTTTTTCTATGTTTACTTTACCAACGCTTAGTTGTGAATGCACATGCCAACATTCTCATAGGAGAGAAATTTCAAATTTGATGTCATCGCGAGTTTTTTGGGGCCATATACAAGGATTCTACTATTAATCGTGACATTCATTTGTTGAGTTTCCTTCATTAGGATGGAAAATAATTCCAAATCTAATATCTTTGGAGGTTATTTAGGGGGCACATGAAAGGATTCAACTTTTGAACTAGACATGCATTTGTTGAGTTTCCTTAACCAATTCTTGGTTTTGAATCCATTATCGTTCACCATTGGTTGCAAATGGAAGCTTACATATGTAATAATATGACACTATTTCATCCTTTCCTATCACTCCCTCTAGCTCATCTTTTTCATCGATCTTATCATCTTCGCTAATAGAAACTAGAGGGTACACAATGGAAATGTATTACCCAGATCTAAAACTAAGATATTTCTAGGGTATATAGGGAATGTCATGACACGCACCTGAGGGGTAAAACCTTGGGCCATTGACCTAGCACCAAAATTCTCCTTGAATTTGAAATTTTTCTTAGTCTCATTTACAAGTGCCTTGTTTAAAATGCTCGTGTCAAAGTACCCACCAAAAAGAATTGTTTTCCGTATAATTCATTGGCCTAGTAGTGGAGGGAAGAAAAGTGTAATTTTACCAATGGAGTGTAATGGATGTTTCAATAGGAAAAATATAAGTAACCGTTTTACGTGCACTCGAGGATTTGAAAGCGAAACATTTGTATAATGCAAAAGCATAGTAAAGGAGGCTACATAGTCAAATTTTTTTACACGATCCTAAATCTTTGCTCTTCACATGCAATCAAGGGACTAAAATGACCTATGCCTATAGAGGAAAGACTCCATCCATTGGACTTGGTGTCCACATTTTCCTCGCCCTCAACGATTTTACAAATGTTCCTTCAAGAACATTAAGATGTGAATGCACATGCCTACATTTCGATAAGAAATAAATTCCAAGCTAGGTGTCTTCCTAGGTTAGTAAGGGAATGTGATACCCATGACTAAGAGGTAAATACTTGATTCATTGACCTTCACATCCAAATTATCTCCTTCCTCAAATGTTCCATAAATCCCCTTGAATGTCACACACATATAGGAGCTTGTATATGTTGAAGTGTGACACACTTTTTCCTTGCCCGCTATGCCCTAAAACCCATCTTTGTTGTCTAGCTCATTTTCTCCATTAAGATCAAACAAAGGCTACACGGTTGAAATAACTTACCCGATTCTATGCCTAGATATGAATGTGCACACCAAGATTCTCATTGGAAAGTATTCATGTGAATGCACAATGTAGTTTGTTGACTTTCCTTCACTAGTGCTCGACTATGAATGCATTCTCCTTCATTATCTACTACATATGTCGAGAGCGACATGTTTTTTCCCTTCCACGACATGCCTTCTACCTCATACTCATCTTCCATCGTATCATCTTCGTTAAGTTATCAAAGGACACATAGGAAAAACAATTTATTGGAAATTACATATGAGCTCTTCGTAAGCCACCAAGGGACCGCGATGACCGATAGGTAAAGGTTTAAGACTCAAGTCATCCACTGTTACATCCACATTCTCCTCATGTTGGGAGGTTTTGTAGAGTCTCTTTCACCATTGCCTACAAATGGGAAGCATGCATATGTTTGAGTGTGGCCTATTTTTTGTTTTCCGCCATGCCCTTTACCTCATTTTTTTCATACAACTTCATGTATCTCACAAGAGCCAATAAAGAAACACCAAAATCAATTTGTGTTATCACCGGAGCTAAGGATTTATAGGCCCTCGAGTTGTTACTCCTAATATACCATGCTTTTCATTTGTTCATCACCTCGTTATTTGTTTGTTTCATTGTTTGTAGGTATATACAGCTTTACCATCCTTAAAATAATAATGTAAAGAATGATAATGATGAATGTTAGTAGTTGTTATTATGCTCAAATGACACATGAATTTTCGGTGGAATCACGTGTTTTATTAATAGATGAATAATCTTAAATCACAATGCTCTTAATTGTAAAGAAATACCCAAACCAAAATTAATTGTTGTTTCTTGAAAGGCCTTTGTGTGTGTATTTCAACATCAACAACAATGCACACGTATCTAGTCAATTCATTCATACCTTGTTACATGAGCACAACCAAAATTCCAACTTAAAATATACATGTGTCTAACCAAGAACTTAGAGAATGACATTTGTCATATTTTGATTACGCAAAATACCTGAATCCAAATAGAAACACGCCTTACAACATAACTAAATAGTATAGACACTCATATTATACATAAGATTGATTAACTATCAACTATATTTAAAAATTAAAAACCATATAATAACATAAACGTGAATTTAAACTTTCTTTTAAATAAACTTTACACATTAATGACTAAATACAATGCTAAAAGACGCGTATCTAAAAACAAAATTGTACTTAAAAACAAATGTAAGAAAAATCTCATAAATAGGGTGAGAGTATAGATATTTAGAGTATTGGAAAATGTTGGAATTAAATACTTGCAATGCCACGTATCCACATAAAATATGTGATCTATGTTCCAATTTATTGTCTTTGTGTGGCTCGCGAGTTGCATCATTCAGAGACGGGGTCCAGTTTAGAAAAATTAACAAATCAAATGCAACGAGGATGGCCCCAATTTAGCCGTACTTCAATACATCTTACCCACCACCAATACCATTGCTTTCCAGGACTAGATTAGGAACCCTTCATTCAAAAGGGCCACGACCCACGCCTTCTGGCATAAAAATTTATGGGTACTTTGTGAAAATCATGATGAGGGAATTATCATAAAAGAGACATTCTTCTCCTTTTTCACTAGGCATTCTTATTATAAACAAGAGTCGCGTAGCAGTCAGGTGCCTGCCTTTAAGGGTTGAAAGAAACAAGACATAACATAGTTAAGAATATATTAATATATAAATATTAGATGATAATATTTTGTTATTTTTACATTATTATGGACTCACAACAATTATTTGTGACACATATGCTACTTTGCAAATGTAACAAGAAGTTGATTAAATTGTTAAAAGATGTTATTCAAGAGGAGTTTTAAAATTTTGTTTAAATATTAATTACAATTAATTTTAATCTTTGACGTCTTTAATATATAAATATTTATTGAAGTGAGAAATTATAATTCACAATATTAATAAAATTATAATATAAATAAGTTATGATAAAAGAATTAGAATAAAATTAAGTGTGGTATGTTTGATAAGTAAGAGAATAATATTTAGACCTTCAAAATAATAAATTTAGATCAATTGGGCAGAAATAATATAAAATAATATAATATTCGTGTATTTCATATGGAGAGACATCATAAATAAATAGGTGAATACACTCCTATAAACTAGGAGATAGTTACAACAATACGCCCAAACTAACTCTCACAAAAAATTATCTACGTGAGTTGTTATAACTCACAAAACTAACTTACTAAATTAACTTTTTCCACACACGATTACCATAGAGCACTAATAATTTCCTAACATTCCCCCCCTTAGTGCGAACAAGGAAACCTTACCTTTTTACGTGCACTTGCTCATGATCCGGTGATTTTCACGGGATGATTACAAACCTCAAGGATGGTTTTACAAATGATTGACCAAAAAATAAGAATGGTTGTTTTGCATTTGGAGTACCACAAACCACAAGGTGATGGTTTTGCGAATGATATACCAATAACCAAGAATGGAGGTTTTGCAATTGATTTACCACAAACCACAAATGAACGTTTTCAAGTGGTTTACTTACAACCACATTATGATGTGCCAAGTAATATTATCAGCCCTCATCACATTTCACTGCAGGAATAATATTGGAAAATAAGCTCTCACGTTACAAACTAAAAGCTGGAAATGGAACATTGGATCATATTCTCCCCTCAACGCGAAATTTCCAGTTTTGAATACTACAAACAAGAATAAAATGGAAAGCACACTTTTGCCCAAAATATAAAAGCACATATGCACACCACTAAGATGCCACCATAATCGACATGCGGCCCCGTTGTTGGCGATTAACAAGAGGTCGTTGATTGACTTCTAACCTCTAATGCCTTTTTCCTCCGGTGAAAGGCTGCTAACATAGTTTGTTTTGGCTTTGAGCATCTTTGAACAACTCACCCCCACAAGATGGATGTCGCGTACAGGAAAAATGCGTCTAATTATTGAAAAATGAGGCAATTTTTAAATTTATTTTTCAAGATTTTGACACTTTTGACTTTGACTGTAAGTCTTCACTATGACATTGATGTTATAAATAATACTACAAATGTCATAGTATGAAACTGACTCAAACCGACTTTCTTGATGACATTTTTTAAATATTTTTTTGACAATACTATTATGATAGAAAATTAACACAAATATACTCTTTTTGATAGTAAAAACCTATGATAATAATTTAGTAAAATGATGACAATTAGAAAGTAATATTTAATTACTTTTTATTATAACAATTATCATACACCTCAAACTATAATAGAAAAGTGAGATGTTTTAACAACATTATGGACATATATACTTTATTGGCATAGACCACAAAAAGAGAAAACAAATCGACTCTAGACCACCAAAGAACCTAAATTCAATAAAATCTTAATACCAAAAGTTTTATGAAACCTAAAATACCTATTCAAAAAGGTAAAGATATGATATGGAGCTTGAAGTATATGCATTTGTTGGAACTCTGATATGCTGCTACCGAATGGGCCGAAGATGCCACAAAGAGACATGTCTTGCAACTGCTTTTATAGTTCGATGTTGAATTGGTGGGTGAGTTTGAGATCCATAGTCTCTACATCAAGTTGTATCCACTATACCAATCTGCAACCCACTTTGCAGATCAACTATACAACTTTGTGATCTAAGTTGGCCAAGTAGAGTACAAGGATCTATTGGCAGATTGAAAACTATTTTTTTCTCCTTGAGGCACACAACTCAACTTAGATCATCTCTGGAGATCATAGACTCAAAATGAAAATATTAAAGAAACAAACATGTGTACCTAAAAATTGTAGTGACAATATCAATGGAAAAAATCACGTTTGACGTGGGTCGACCTGTCTAACTAAGAAGATCTAAACTTTCGCTTCCTATGCAAGTCTCCTGAAATAAATGAAGCATCTTCAAATCACATGATGATAGAAACGAATGAAAGAGAATTGTGATTGAAAATGCAGGTACTCTAGTGCCAATGCAGTCTCTGCCAATCACGAACAAAATAAGGAAAAACTAATACTTGCAAATAAAGAATTTGATACACAATTTTGTCAAAGCAAGAATCACATCTACAGGAGCAACAACAAAGGTGTAATGTTCCTTTCTAATTGTTTTTAGACATCCATCTATCAATTAGAAATGATTGCTCTGATACTAGATCTTGATTTTGTTTAGAATTGGGCAGAAATAATAAAAAAATATAATATTTGTGTATTTTTATGGAGAGACATCACAAATAAATAGGTGAATACACTCTTATAAATTAGGAGATAGTTATAACAATATGCCCAAACTAACTCTCACAACAAATTATCTACACAAGTTGTTATAAGTCAAAAATATAACTTACTAACTTAAATTTTTCCACACACGATTACCATTGAGCACTAATAATTTCCTAACACATCATGCATTCTTGAATAGGTGGCATGCATTTATTAATATTTTATTTTGAAAATAAATAGAATACTTATATGTACATTTAATAAATTTTTCATTAAAGTTGTCATAATGTATGTGACACTTGTTAATTGTAGATTTTTTTAATGAAAATGGATCTTATATTATATTAATTACATAAGATACAAGATAGCTTTGAACAAAAAAGCAGGGCGGTATGAGAGCACACCCCAAAACCACAAACAGACTAGGCCAGGATTAGGAAAGTGATTGACGCACTAGGAAACACCTAGGAATACATCAAAATAGAAGATATAAAATCAAGCTGCTGCAACAAACATCTCAAAAGGAGGGTCATGGTCATTAGGCTAGCCCAAACCAGAGAGGTACTTTCTATCATCTAGAATTTACCAAAAAATGGGGTTCTCCTCTTCAGTGTCCACTACCACTCGTGTAGGAGAGATGGAAAGAGGAACCCGAGGGAACTTGTCTCGAAGATGACGGGGATGGAGATTGCAAATTCCAGCCATCCCGGGTGCGTGCCTCGGGAGAGAATGATGAGCCCCACCCAAGTTGACAAGCATGGGGAGCCCTAAAATTGTTAGAGAGCTAGTGGCATAACTCTCCTCTATTGTTGACTGGGGGAGAGCGGTGAGCCCAGATGAAAGAATGTTGTTGAGAGTGACTATGATGACCACCATGTGGATGGATGCCATGCGGCGAAGAGCGCCGTGATGAAAAAGGAGGATCCCTAGAGATATTACATGGGGCATCCCCTAATTCCATAGAAGATTCTCAAGATGGTCCTCCTTGAGGGAAAATTTATTAGCTTGGAATTGAATCGAAAAATCACATTGGAGATAACCATAAAATTTTTATACACTGAAAATTGTTAATCAACATCAAAATTAACAAAGAAAAAAGCATTTTGTTCTTTCCATATCCAAAAAAAATTCCCCTCCAAAAACATGCAAGATATAGGTGAATATGTGTGGAATTTTATGGTTATCTCCTAAAAGAACGTTTTGTGAAGTAAAACATTGAGGTCTGAGAGAGGAGCGAAGAAAGGAATGAATCCAATTCCATGTAAGCTATGATTTTGGGAAAAACTAGAAGAGGTGAAAAATAGTTTCCAAGTGGCCACATAACAGACACTTGGGAGCCGAACTCTAATTTGAAAAAGTCAAGAGTCAAGTGAAAGAACTTGATGTAAAATACACCAAAGAAAATGTGTAATTTTTAGTGCCATAGAGACCGACATAATTGTGTCAAATCTCTTTCTCCAACATGATGGAGTAGAATGAACCCCTCACTAAGTATTGAGTTTTTATCCATGGAAAAATGTGGGTAGAGACAAAGGTAGCCTTTGTTGGTTGAGTAATTGCGAGAACGAGGTATCAACATACCATTTCCTATCCATCCACCAAAGGCGAGATGGATGCATAGAATTTTTGTGCAACATATGATTGGGGACTAAATTAATAATTTTGGTAATGCTAGTGCGATCTTGCGTGGTGATTGAGCCGAAACTGAAATTTAAGCTTAGGCCAAGAGTACCATGATTGTGAGAGTTTGTAGAACAAATCTTAAATGGTACAAATTCCACGCTTAAAAATCTTGAGCGTAGGAATTCCAAGGACATCTGCAAGACACTAATCCTGAGCTTGAAAGATCGGTGACCACCATAAATATTGAATGTTAATGGAGATGTCATTTCGAAACCATTTCCTATTTATAGTAGCTATGGTTAGTTGCATTCCCATGCCTTCTAGATAATTTTGAGCACAAAAGTGCCAACAACTTTAATAGGAACAAGAGTAATAAGGATATTGAAAAACCCCAAATGTTTCTAAGAGGGAAACCATAGGGAGATCCTCTTTGATACCATGATGCGAATAGCTTTTCATGTTAATTCTCCCTCAATGCATCGAATGATCCATTTCGCACAAAGTGCTCGCCTTGGTGCTTAATTTCAATAAGTTCTAACTCCCGTAGGTTGTGGGAAATGCAACATATCTCCCATGAAACTCTATGAAATCCTTTGCCAATGGAATCATTGGTCCAGAGAAAGGATTTGAGGAGTTTACCCATCTTTAAAATAAATGCTTTGGAAGGCACCCAACATGAGGAGTAGTAGACGTGAGTGGTCTGCAAAGACTTCATAGAAAAGTTAGAATTTCCTGCCAAAGATAATGGTCTCATGATCCATTAGTCCAATTTTTGTTTCTACTCATTGAATCACGTATTTCCATAGCTCTATCAATGATGCTTGAAAGGAAAAGGGAATGCCAAGAAATTTAAACATTTCACCGTGGGCAATAATATTCCACTCAAATGAGTCTTTCCAAGTGGGCATAGGGGGGGTTCATTTTAAGAGAACTCAGAAATTGAAGGTGGAAAATTCCTAGTGAATATCCCCATAACCAATTTCGCGAAACATGAAACTTTTATGGGGTTTATGTGTAACATTTTCACCATATTTTCAAGACATGTAACTACAAATCTCCTGTCATGTGGTGATGACCTCCTATCATATGTCAACAACACACGGGATTTTCACACGTCAACAACCTCTTATCATTTGTCTATAACTTCCTAATGTGAAATAAAAACCTCATGTCGTGTGTCAACAACGTACCCTGTAAGTTCACGATACTTGATATGCAGTACCTCAGTAAGATAGTAGTAAGTTATTAGTATACTACTTGATGAATCACCTAGGTTTATATAGGAGATGTTTTCAAGGGGTTAGTGAAGCCGACCCCTAAAAATATATATATTGTAAATTTTAGGTGAACAGGACACTAACTTGCTCCAAAAATTTTGCCTTTTCAAATTTTCCTAAAATAGAATATTCGCCACTAAAAACATCCCTAGCACAGGGAGGAAAGATTTCCTGTAACACCGAGTTTTTTTCCATGGAATGAAAGAACTAGACATTAAATAGAAAATATCAAGGTGATGTATGGCATTACGATTATTGGTATCTTCCTCAATGAGAGTGATAAAAAATTCATCTACGAAATGACCATTAAATAATTGATTATTTTTCACCAAAGGCAACGTAATTCCCCTAATGAGCTCTTAGGATTTTGCCTGGGCCAGATGATACCGAAAGCCTTGAGCAACAATCACATAGAGCATAGGTACTAATGAGCACCCTTGGTGAATGGAATAGAATAATCTAAAGAACTCATAACTGAGGCCATTGATGGTGATTTGGGTAGAGGAATTAAAAAATAACATTCAAATGAATTGAATGAATATGGGGCCAAATCCAAGATCTTGAAGCATAACAAGAATAAATGACCATTCAATCTGATCTTAAGATTTCTCAAAATAAATTTTAATGAACATAGCAAATTGATTAGATCTATGAGCCCAATCCATGCCTTTAAAAATAGAAATGATGTTATCAAGAATATATCACCCCTGATTGATCCCATTTTGGTCCAGTTGGATGAAAACAAGAAGGATATGATGCAATTGTATAGCCAGAGCTTTAGTAATAATTTTATAGGAGACATTCAACAAGGTGATGGGCTTCCAACTAGTAATTTTCTCAGGATCCCTAGTTTTAGGATGAATTTAATGTTCCCTTTGTTGATACACAACCCCAACGACTGGTTCTAAAAACCCTCGAGATAAACCTGAAGAAGATCTGGGCCGATAGTGTCCCATAAGGATTTATAAAACTTGCATGGGAAGCCATCACATCTAGGGGAATTATTTGTGGCAATTTGCATGACCACTTTGTGAAGGTAATCAATGCTAAACATGCAGGAGCATAAGCCACCTTCTAAGCTTAAGAAATCTTGCATGGCATGACAACCAGGACATTGGTCAAGAACTTCTTGTCATTTGGAAGAGAGTCATTAAGCTTGAAAAACCAACTTATAATGTCACACAAACGCGTGCGTGTATGAGCTAGGATTCGGTGACCCAAGCCCTATCATCACCGATGAAGTAGATTGTTTGAGAAGGTTTTTTGAATCTGAGGGAAAGAAAGAATTCTTTCGAAACCCGATCACCAATTTTAAGCCAATGCATATAGTCATGAATTTTAGCTCCCGAGTTTTGTAGTTGTCGGCAATTCAGAATTTGCCGCTAAAGCTCTACAACTTAAAGTTTCAGGGTTTCAGAGAAGGGGTTGCCTTGGAGTGCCACCACCACTTGGATGAGAGTAGAGGTGTTAGTAGAGTATGAATGACACCTAATTTTAGCTATTTTTCTGCCATAGATTTTGAGGAATCTAGTAGTTCGAGTCATAACATCCTCCCACCATTGAGTCCAACTAGCATGCATATGTGGATGAAAGCACTGATAATTACTTGGTGGAGGGGCCAGGATTCACACACGCTTAATGTGATTGAGAGTGATCCATGTTGCATTAAGGCATTATTTAGAAATAAGTGGCCTTTAAGATAAAAAGCATGCTTGTCATGCCAAGTGATACAAAATTGAATGGGGGAATGGTCCAAAAGGACAAAGTTAAGCATGACCTCCACAGTTAAGGAATACATTTTTTCAAACTTAAAAAAATATTGAGTTAAAAACATAGCTTTGTCGACCCATTTGAGAACCCGAACCAATCTACCTTGAAGGTTGGACCAAGTAAACCAAGGTTTAGAAATGGGAATACGAGAGGCATTAGGGTTTAAAATATGAAATTATTGCACATGAAAAACCATGCCTCTCTTTCGCCAACTTGTCTAACACATGGGTAGGTTCCCACACTTTTCAATGGGAAGATCAACCATATTAAAATCACCACTTATAACCCAATAAGCATAAGTAATTTTGTATGTTATGCACTCACACAAATCGGCCCTTTTGGCCTCATCGATAGAGGTGTAAATATTAATGAGGCCAAAAGGCTGGCTGTCTATATTAAATAAGACCCATATGGTATGATTGGTTGCGTCAACACCATAATCCATAAAATAGCTCACCATTTGGTAGAAAAAAGGAAATCAACCCCCATGCCCCCATCACACTTACTTGCAGAAAGTTAGGTTGTCGTGTCGATGGATTTACAAACCACCCGCAACTGAAACTTGTAATTTTCACTTCCTCCAAAAATAACACATCTAGATTGGATTTGTTTTCCCAACATCACGAACAATGAACTTTCAATTAGAGTCTGTCACACCCCACACATTCAAAGATAGACAATTTATGGGAAATGGTGGTTGATCGCAATACCATTGGTCTCAAAGCCATCTAAAGCTTAAAAATGGTTTTGTAGGAATTGAGCATTGTTATTCATCAAGAAATCTTGCAGATCATTTTTTTACACCCAACATACTCAATATTGTATTTCTCCTCCACACAATCCACACTACATGCTAGGCTATGATCCTATGAGTGGCGAGAAGGACTTCAAAACCATTTGGATGGGACCTATGAATTGTTGGTTAAAAGTAGCGATGGTTGTTGCAGAATGATGACATTATTAACATAATTTATTTGGTCCATGATAATCGAGGCATCTTTTGGCATGCTAGGGAATTTAGGTAACTAGACTATCTAGTCAACAACAACAGTTGGCTCCTTAACTTTCGGGCTACAAGGTTCCTTAACAATTGGCTCACGCTATCCATTTTAACCATACGCATTAGGTTGTTAAGATTTATTTTTATTTTTCCAACCACCATCTATTTTACACCCCTCCTCCTGAGGGGTTTAGTCACTTCTAGATCCACCTTAGCTATTGGACGATTGTAAGGGACATAAAGAGGGTAGTCCTTGATCTTGTGATCAAAGGCCTGACATCGGAAGCAAGTATTAGGCATATTGATATATAAGATACGTTGGGAATAATGCAAATCTCCCATCTGAATTTCCACAAACTCTTTCAGTTCTTGAGAGAGATCCACTTTAACATATACACGCTTATATGGACAAGCGTTGTAAATTTTTTTGGTTCGATACATACCACCCACTTGATGGAAGAGACAATTTGATGTAAGAAGTGAATGCAAGGCAAGGTAAGGCTAGGGAATTCAACCCAAATTGGCACTTTGAGTGCAACATATTCAGAGACCATGAAATATTTGGTCCATGGGGATAGGACCAACAAAGAGTTACGAATATACCAAGTTGCTGTGTGGGCCAAAATGGTGGGGGAATTGGATGAGTGAGTGTTTAAATGATGGAATTCATCCCAAGTACAAAGGATTAGAAGTATTGGGTACACAGACACAAAAGTGTGTAGATGCATGTCGCAGTATAGTGAAACAGGACATGCCCAGGAAGGTCTAAAATCAAGACTTAGCCGTTTGGCATATTGGGGATAATTTTGGACATGAAGTGCTGACCACATTTTTTAGAAGACTTGAAAATCAAGTGATGACATGAATAATATTTTGAGTGACTAGAATACCAAGTGCCATGCAATATTTTGAGGCTATTAATAGGATTAGAATGTTGTTGTATTATTAGATAATCTATTAATAGCAAGCTTGCATGCTTTTGTATTTATCATGTAAGGGCACATGGATATTGTTAGCATATGGACTATTTTGAAAGATGCATGGGTGGTGAAGGGAAAGTACCCACCCTTGTATTGATTTTCATGGTTTGGCATCACGGATATTTTGTAGAGTTATGTTGCTGGTTTGTATGCACACATGACTCATGGTGACTTTATTATGTATGTAACAACTTCTGTGTTTTACAACAATTAATATAATGGGTCTTTGTGGTTGGATATTGATTGTAGACACATTTGTTACTAGTTCATGTATGGTAAAGTTAATCTTGATACTTTTTTGACTGTTCTTTCTTAATGGTTAAGATCTAGATTTGGTTTATGCACTTCAATATACTTGTTTATCTGATATGGATCTAGAATATAAGTAAAATCATGCAAAATTATAGAATAAGATGACATAAAAGAGGAACCTGGTACCCTTATTTGTTTTAGGTGAGCACTCGGTTCAGGTTGAGTGATGTTCCCGCACACCTTGGGCTGTTGGTGTTAAAATCTAGGCTAAATTTTAGTTCCATTGCACGAGACCTCTTTTCAATTGTTAGGCGGATGTTGCATGATGAAGACATATCGCTTGACTTTGGCCAGTGTTGAAGAGTGGTTGGATGATTTGGAGGAAGAATATACTCACATATTTAGCACTAGACCTAATTTTAATGCATGTACATGGGTTAAACAGAATTTGTATCATGAGTTGTCTCGAGACATTCTTTTCCATATTTCATATAGAGTTGTAAAAGTGGTTGGTTGCATACGCACCAAAGTAAAATGGAGGTTCTGTACACTTGCTTGGACAAAGGAAGAATTCCAGGACTTGTATGATATAGATCTAACTTGGATACACATTGTAGATCATTGGTTCCATGGTGTTTTGAATAGTTACTTTCTGGAGTACGCAGATATACTTACTCTTATTTAAAGGTTGTTCGGTTCCAGTTTATGCACGAACCTAGGGGATCTTATTTTCACGATATTCCTTTAGTGATTAAGATCTTGATTGTGACCTTAGATTTGGAAGAAAAACCTATGGCCAACTAAACCCCACCACACATAAGGGTAGGAGTAGGTGTGATGAAAGATGGCGGACCGAGTGGCGAAAGGAAAAGAGAAGAAAGGCAACTTAAGTTTAATGAGGTACGTGAGATGGATTTAGAGAAACAATGTGAATTTGTAGAATGGATGGCATTGTGGAAAGAGATGGCTTGTGAAGGGTTTGAAGCTCTCACAAATGACATGGAGCTAGAGCATCTGGAACTCCCCCATTTGGGAAAGCATGGAAGATAACCCTCTCGATCCTCAAATGAGAGTGCGCTAGTAGATATGACATGGACCGTAGACACGTATCTAATCAATCTTAGTGACTTAGCCCCTCTGCGCTTGGTTTTCTAGTTTCTACGATAGTCGGTAATTAACAACCCGGTGTTGGCAATATAATAGTGACAGGACATAGATAATTTACCATCAAGTTTAGGAGTAAATTAGGTAGCATATTCATCTATGGTGGGTCAGGCATCTTCTACATTATTTTGAGGAGGTATAATTTTTGGCACATCTTCAACGTAGAACGTGGGCACGTAGAATGCTGAAATTACATATGGAAGTAGCACAACTTTGTAGACTATGGGAGTTCAATTTAGCATAACTATTATAACACAAGACACTTTGCATCCTCTTGTTCAATTCTTTATATAGAAGGAGGGTCATGTGGATTGGGTGGTTTTGGGCGTAGAGAAAACACAAGAGGTAATATAGGTCCTAGATCTGGTGGGCATGGTCCGCACTAGCCCTAAAATATTTATATGGAGATGTTTCTTCGTCTTCCAAAATATAGAGGAATAGAAGATGCAACTGAGCATGTGCATATGTGTGAGATACTATGGAATGGGAAGGGGATTACAAATCCAGAGTGCAAGGCAAGTCAATTTCAAGCTACATTACAAGGGTGCGCACATAGTTGATATAAGAAATATGATCCAAACTAGACTTGTGTAGAGTATACCGCATTGCATGATGGTTTCTTAATAGAGTTTCACAGATCTAAGTTTGAGAAAAATAGCATCAAAACATTGAAGGACATCATGCAGGGTACAATTGAGAGTGTTTGGGAGTATGATGCATGGTTCAAGACCCTTTTATCAAAGTTATCTTATGACATTCACCCGATTCAGCATGCTCAATGGTTTTTTGGAGGTTTATTCACACCTTTCAAAAGGGCACTCTCACACAAGACTTATACAGACCTGCATGAGGCACTTGAAGTAGCTCTATGCACTTTGAGTCGACTTGGGAGTGTCGACATAGGAGTTATCCCATTTGCAGAGGCTCAAATTGCAACCATGGTAAAATAGTTAGAAAAATTATCATCTAATTCAGCACATGAGATGCACATTGGAATTTGGTGCATAGATTGTTAAGTTAAGGGTGATAATAATTAAATTTTTCCTCATACATCGATGCATGCCATATTCTGGATTGTGAAATCTGTCACTTAGATCATGATTTAAGTAGGTGCCCATTTTCGAACACACAATAAGTTAGAATGTATCCTGTTATTACAAGATTTGCAAGTATAATACTCATGATATTGAGAATTATAGGTTGATTGATTAGATTCATGATGCCATTAATACTAGTGTATGTCAAACCAGTGTTGTAAATAATTCTAAGTAAGAAGGTGAGAATCATGAGCATGATCACAATGAAGGGTTCTCTAATTGAGGTCGAGGTTACCGTGGAGGATTTAGAGGCCGAGGTCATGGCAGTGGAAGAAGTGAATTTCCATGAGGAATATGCTATACATGTGTTGATAATTTCTAAACTTGTGTGAAAATGGGCAACTCAAAACTTTGTTACAATGGATAGCATTGGTGAAGTATACCTAAGCTAGGGGAGTTTCTTTCAGAGAATATTGTTATTGTTGAATTAAATAATGATTACATGAAATTTACATCTATGTTTGCTATTACAAAACATAACAGATCACATAGTCTACAATTTCATGACTATCTTTAGCAAAAGAACACAAAGCCCTGAAGGACAACTATGTTTCCTTGATGAAGACACCCAATTGTAGAGTAGATGAAATGCTAAGTTTTGGAACAACAAACATAAATGCATATTGCAGAAATAAGAGTTCATTATTGGATGTTATAGGTATTCTTTAATGTTATTTCCTTCATGATTAAGACATTCAATTATATTATGAATTGTTTTGTTCATCATACAATCCATAAAGAAAGCTGAATTATAGAAAGAAGTACCTAACCCATTTTCGTAATTCAATGCTTTATTCATAAGGAATTTCAAATGTTCCCACAAAAGTTGTGGGATGTAACTGAGAAGTAAAGTACAACTACTAAAATAAGAGGTACATATGCATGAAAGAGAAAATAGAGGAGTATGAGTGAACCCATCATTGCCTTGGATCTTCTCCTTTGATTGATGCATCCTCATCTTCAACTTTGTCCCCTCTTCATCTTCATTACTAAAAGCACTGTACCAAGAAAGAAGAAAAGAGGAATATTATTAGTTAATAGCTCAGGGTTAATCCATATTCCTATACTTGTCCTAATTCATGCACATGGATCTCTAATAACAGAGATATAGATTACTTGAAGATCAAAATTGCATACATGATTTTCTCACTCAGAAAGAAGGAGAAAGAAGAAAAGAAAACCATGGACATAAGAGAGGCCAAAAAGCCTAAATATTTTCTAATTGTTTTCTCAAGTGTGCAGGTGCAGATTGTAGAATCAAGAAGCAATAAAGAAGTCCGAATACCCATGCCAAAGGAGTGATACCCAAATCTAGGTTGTAATATTTCAAGCCATAATTTGAAAAATACATGTGCAGATACAAAGTTTGGGAAAAATAATTCATTCAGTAGGATAGTTAAAGGTTCATATACAGATTTGTTGCAATACAACTCAAAGGAACGAATAAAGTTGTAGATCTAAGGAAGAAAATGCAGATCCTGGCTTTGATCGAGAAAGACCCATTAATGGGTACTAAAATCAGAGTAAGGATCAAGAACTCACTAGTTAAAATTGAAGCAGAGAAAACCTCATCGAATTCAAAGCCAAAAGGGGAACCCAAAACGAGTTTCAACTCAGAGATCAATGTTGTTCTAGAAATCACATTAAAAATGCAAAGGAAAAATGAGTATCAATGTTTCAAGATGAAATAGAAGAGAAATTAAAAGGGTGAGCTCAATATTGATTGAAATGAGCAATATACAATCAGGAGATTACAAAAAAACATGAAGCCGCTACCATCTTGTTCAAAATAACGATGATACAGAAAGGAATGAGCTCACAAACCTCAACAATGGCGGCCATAGAATCTTTGCAGAGCTTCACAGGACACAAATCTTTTGAAGAAAATCTGAACTCAAAGCAACACAACTGGTCAAATCGACCAAATCTTGCAGTATAAGCCAACCCAGAACTCGAAGTGATCAAAATGGTGGTCGTTAAATAATAGAGAGTTCCAAATCCAAGCTCAATAGAACAATAGATGCAGATAAACCGAGCTCAAAAGATCATCTCCAATGGCCGCCGTCTAGGGAAAATTTTACAAAGTTCCTTTAGCTTGGATAGAGCTCGAGAATGAAAATATGAAAGACTTAGGGTTTCGAGTGTTTTATTCATCAAACTAAAGTAACTTAACTCATCGGGTGAGTTGGAGATCAACAACCACGAATCAAAAGTATAGAGATCAATGCTCAGAATTGATCACCAAAATTGATGCAAACCCCAGCTTGACACATTAAAATGGTGGGTATTTTTGGCAAACTTAGCATTTTTTCGTCAGGTGTAAAGTATCAAATTGACCCACAGGCCCGACGAAATCTAATTGGATGTGGAGGGCCGGTCCCTTTTAATGTTTTGAGACTTATTTCCAAAAGGGTGTAAAGTCGTAAAATGGCTTGTGGCCCTGCTCATGCCAAGGGAAAAAGTCAAATATTGAGCCCGCATAAAAAAGTCAAGGCAGATCGTCAGAGCATTTTGAAATTTTGAGCTTTATTTCAAAAATGGTGTAAAGTCGTAAAATGCCTCGTGGCTCCGCTTATGCCAAGGGAAAAAGTCAAATGTTGAGCTCCGCAAAAAAATTCGAAGTGGAGGAGCAAATTGTCGAAATGTTTTTGCCTTTGAAACTTTAAGCTTTTTGAAAAGGGAGTAAAGTTTAAAAATTACCCGCGACTCTGCTGAAGCATCAAAAGTCAATCATATTGAAATAAGTCGAGTGGAGCATCAGGTATATTTGAGATTTTGAGCCCCTTTTTTAGACAAGGAGAATAATGATAAAGTCACCCATGACCCCGCTGAAGATCGAACAAGGCCACGTATTCAATAAGTCAAAAGCGGAGCGTTGGGTCAATATGAGATTTTGAGCCCTTTTTGAAAAAAGGAGAAAAGTGATAAAATTTCCCGCGACTCCACCCACACCATCAAAATCCCAAATTAGAAGTGGAAGGGCGGGCCGAATGTTTAAAAATGCACAATCTCTATCGAAAGGGAAAAAGAAAGTTTTCTAGGCTCTTTTCATTCAAATCATCCTACGTGGACAAATCTTTTTCGAAATGATGAAAGACAAAGTTCTTTACAAAAACCTTCAGTCAACCTTAAATAGTCAACAAAGGTGGCTAGGGAAAATTTAGCAGAAATTTTCTAGCTCGAATGGAGCTCAACAATGCAAATATAAAAATGATTAAGTTTGCAATACTCTTGCACCTTAATTCGAGTCCCAAGTTCACCAGATTTAACCATGGTTAGAAAGTGCTAATATTATCACTACAAATGGATAAGGTCACATACCTTCAAGAAAGGATAGATCAGCAAGAAGACAAAATCTGCATGCACAAGGAAGAAGACTTGCTCATCAAGCAAAACTTATTTTTAGCAAATTATCACTCATGCTTTTTCTTAAAAATAGAAACAGATTGACTACAGCTTTGACCGAGTTATAACCAATGGCTATTAATGCCTCTTTGTATTTACATGTTCGGTTTTATTCCTTTATTTATTAATAGATGAAGGATAAAAATAGGATGCATGGGCGAGTATAATTCTATCCTATTTTTAGGAAGGGTGGGAAATAATTTTGCTATATATTGTGTGATTTGGCAAATCACAAGAGAAGGAATTATATATACATCAGGACTTTTAGATATAGGAGTGTTGAAGCAATGTTTTGCAAGTTTTTCCCTTTGAATGTGAAGTATTTCCTACCTTTCCAATTATTTACAGTCTTATGTATGTTCCATTAATCTTATGAATGTAAGTTCCCTGATTGATCATCTTACCCTGTTGCAAATTCAGTAATCTCTGTGATATTAATGTGCATGTGTAACTTATCAATATTGTTGTGATTTTATCCCTCAATACATCAAAGTGTTTGCCCTTAATATTCTACAGAAAACTATTGGCTTGTGCATCAAAAATCCTTTCCATATCAATTGTGCATATACTCAGTCAAAGAACTCATACAAATTTGGTGTATCACCCCAGTTTTTAATCCTTTTACAGTCTTCTTTTTACCCTTAAACCCCCAAAAATTAGTTTAGGATACATCAATAAGGAACTAGCCTTGATACCAGAGACTCACCTCAAAATAGGTATACCCACAGACCTGAGGTGTTTCCATTGTATCTACGAAAGAGAGAGATAAAATTTTCAATCTTAGAACACCTGCAACCATCTCTCTACATGGTGTACTTTCGAGAGATAACAATTTTTGGCACACCCGATGGGACAACGAATCAGATCTACATGCAAGTTACAAATATCTACAGGAGATTTAAGTTACTTTCGGGACAACAAGTTGCAAAAATCTATTTTAAAGATTTAAATATATATTTGGCGACTCTGTAGGGCTGATTTCAGACCAGTATTGCAACATGTTCCATGCCTAAAGTGACTACAAGATCATTAGTAAGAGGAATTCCTCCTGAGTTTGTTTCTTTACCTTTGAATTCTGTAAGAAGGAGAAGAGTTGGTAATACTTTACCTTATAATAGGCCTGGTTTTGATAACCCTCCTCCTAATATTCCTTCACCATGTATCAATTTCTTTATTCAGATCCTAGTCTTTCAAATGGCTATTCAACCACCTAGGAATTTTGTGACCTTTACTAATGGTAGCCCATTAGTAATCCCAGTTTACCATGACATCCCTAATGCTGCCATGAAAAGTTTGCCATCATTCATTGGTGAAAATTAGGTTACACCTACAGCACATTAAAGATGTTGCAGCCTTATGTGCACCATAATATCACTCATGAAGATGTGGCTTTGAGACTTTTAGCTGCATCCTTTAAAGGAAAATCCTTGCAATGGTATAGAAATCTAGAGATTGGAAGCATAAGAACTTGGGATGATTTAGGTGAAAAATTGCTGAAACAGTTCCAAGATAATTCAGATCATTTGTCCCTCATAGAACAACTATCTACTATTAAAAGAGATCCTCATGAATTTATGTCTAGTTTCAACATTCATTTTGCTAGAACTTGGGAAATAATCCCAACAAGTGTTAAGCCTCAAGCTGACCATGCTTTCCTTTATTATCTAAGAGCTTTAAACAATGGATATTTCAACTATGATTCAGTCTATGGGAGGTAATACTCTTCCTGGATGCTTATGACATTGCTATAAAGATGAAAACAACCTTATTCAAGCGAAAATTAGCACCAAGGCCTTCAATGCCTTTTTGGGTAGATTTAGCACCTATCCCATAGCCTATCACCATTGTGGAGCCTACTATTGCAGCCCCATAAAATGATGTGTTAAATGTTTTGTAGAATTTTGGAAACAAGCTGACTTCAATTGACAATAAAGTTTCATTACCTAGCAGACCTTATCAGGCTCCTTATCAACAAAATCAACAAAATAGGTAGCCTTACTAACATAATCAAAATTATAGGCAGCCTTATCAGCAAAGGCAATTTGATCCAAAGTCTCCTAGTTCATATAATGCTTTAGTCCCAGTTAATATGGCTACAGGAGAGTGGTGTCAACCTTGTAATCAACCTCATTCAGCTGTAAGTTGCCCAAATGCTTTTCTGAACATAAGTCTTGTTACACAACCTCAATATGAGACATTGTTCATGCCTCAAATGGAGGGTGGGTAACAAGATACTCAGTTTAGAAGGCACCTGAACATAATTTAGTCAATTTCAGTGAGGATGATTTCATTGCAGTTACTACTAGGGCTCGGAAAAGGATGCAGAGAGTAAAAACAACTAGAATAGGTCTGGTCTACCTATTATCACTGATAAAACAACTATAAGCCCAAAACCAGCTAACAATGCATCTGTTCCTCAAAAAACAACAGTGTTACAGCTGGTAAAGAACAAAAAAAATAACTACAACTTGATCCAAGAAGGTTATTTATACCTCAAATATGAAAAGCAACTTTGAAGTAGAATCAGTTTTCACCAAAGCCTATGCTAAAATAGTAGAATCTATCTCTAAAATTGTTGCTTCTTTTAACATTGTTGATGTAATGAAAAATCATAATGTTAACATCTCAATGTGGGATGCTCTAAGTATTCCAGACAACAAGATTTACTTTCTCATGAACTAGCTAAGTTACAGATTTCTTCTAAAACAATAGAAAAGGAAGTCCAGAAAGCATACATGGTCCTTGGAACAATGGAACAAGACTGCATCAAAGAAGTTAAATGGATGGTTCAGAAAGTCTTAAATGCTCATGAAATCAAGAAGCCACCACCATTTTATTTATCACTAATTATTGGAGAACATCTTGTTCATAATTGTATGGTGGACAATGGTGCAAGTAGCACAATTATGCCAAAAGTAATTGTAAAAAAATTGGGTCTACAGTATGAACCTACAGAAAAGAGTGTCCTACAGTTGGATGGAACTGTAACTAATACAGTTGGTGTCATCAAAGATCTAGAGGTAACATTACATGCTTGCCCAAATGTTTCCATTATGCAAGATATTACTGTTGTGGATTTACCTCCTTACTTTACTATATATGCTTATCTAGAGATTTCACAACAAAGATAGGAGGTTATCTCTCTTCAGATTGGTCTTTCTTATTTTTCACTACTCATTATGGGACCAAGGTTACTATCAATTTAGAACCGTTGGCCAGATTTCACATTGAGCCTCACGCTTCTAATGTAGTAGCTAATTATGTAGCTTTAGACCAGTTTGATTTTGATAATATAGCTCATGTTTCAGCATTAGATGGTGTTTCTAACTTGTTTATGGATGAAAAGACACATGAAGAACACGCTCATGATCCTTTCAAAGAAGTTGAAGAACATATTTTTGGTGTGTATTGTTTGCATGAAGAAAATACACCAATTCCCTTGTCTGTCCAAAACAAAAATGTAACAAAAGGGATTTGGAAGCTTCATTTTGATGGAGCTAAAAACAAGAAAGGACAAGGAGTAGGTTTGATGCTCACTTCCCCAACAAATGAAAGGTATTTCTTAGCTTTGAGTCTCCAATTTTCATGCACTTGCAATGTAATTGAATACAAAGCATTAATTCATGGCTTACTTTGGGACAGAAAGAGAGGTATTAGCATGTTACAGATTTTTGGTGATTTTGAGTTGGTTATCAATCAAGTAAGAAATTTCAATATTTGTAAGAATCCATTAATGAAGTCTTACAGACATAGAGTTTCAGACTTAATGGAATATTTTGAAGCTATTAACATCCAATCCATTCCTAGAATAGAAAATAAGCATGCAGATAGACTTGCCGCAATTAGTGCTAGTTTTAAAGTGTTGGAACAAATTGAAAATGGAAAAATTCAGCCTCTCTTTAATGTGAATGGATGATTCCCGGAGAGGAAACTCCAATTTTTTGGGGTGCCAATCATTCCTTGGATATCTTCCATATGTGCATACTTCCTTGATTTCATTATGCAACTATGAATTCTACTTTGGATGCTACAAAAATTGGGGCTTATTTTTGTGGATGTAAATGGAAAATTTTGTCATTGCATTCTCTCCTTGTGATGGAGATCATGCCCTTCTATAATCACTTGTCATTAAACCCTGCAAAAAAAAAATTACATAAAATAAATGGGTTAGCAGAGTGTTGATGATCACCTAGAAAGGTAGATCACAACATTTTTATTTGGACTTGAAATATTTAGCACATTGAATACTCAAAGGCTACTGAAATATCATGAATCCCTTGCAATATCATAAGGTGAGCCAACGGGATCAACCTCTGAGGTTCATTCTGATGTTTAGTTCTCCATCTTTCTCTAACATCCTCTAAACATGTCCATGAATGAGTCTTTATCAACTGGATTTTTTACAATCGTAACTCCGTAGCCATTCACTAGAAAATTGAATCTCATAGTATCTATAGTAATAATCTTCACAACTCCATTAGGGTAGATCTGTTCAATTTCATAGGGCGTAGACACATTGTTCTAAGATTTCCTAAATGATCATTGTTATTTGAGTTAAACCAAGTGCCCAATCACCTTCCTGGAACGATCTTGTCTTGATATATTGGTCATGCCATTTGATTAATTTTTGTCAATACATTTGTGTTATGAAATTCTATCTTCCTCAATTAATCCAACTCATTGAGTTGGAGAATTCTCTATCTCTGAGATTTTGATAAATCTATTCCTAGCTCAAGTGCATTTCTCAACGTTTTATGCTCAATTTCTAATGGTAAGACAACACTCTTTCCATATAGTTTTTCAAATGGTATAAAAATAGTTGAGACCTTCCATGTTGTGTTGAATGCCTAGACCGCTTTTGGAAGCCTATCTTCTCAAAGATTTCCTATGGAATGCTATAGTTTTTGTCAATATGGTTTATATCTCTCTATTTGTAACCTCTACTTAGCTATTATACTAGGGATGGTATGGTGTATAATTCCTATGCCTGATTTCATATTTAGTAAAAAATAAAAAAATTACATTAGTAGTAAAATGTGTACCTTGGTCTCATTACAATCTCCTTGGGACTCCATATCTAGAGAATATGTTCTCATACATGAATTTAACCACCGATCACTTTTCTCGGTTTATTAATTATTTCACCTTGGTCCACTTGGTTAGGTAGTTTGTGCATACTAGGATATTCTCCTTTTGTTGATATGGCCCCACTTATCAAAAGGTTACAAGACCAATTGAGGTTACAATGGCATCTCATTAGACTTAATGTGTTTTCCCATTCTCTAGAATTCGTCACATCTCTTAGTGTATAAGGTTGTACCAATCTGTAATGTTGGCCAATAATAGCTAGTAGTGAACAACTTTTTCACTATTCTCTTTGTAGAAGCAAAATGCCCTCTACAAGTTTCATTGTGGTGGGATATAAGGAAATAAAATATTTCCTCATGATCTATACACCTTCTCATTACTTTATCTTGACCTATATAAAATAAAAATCCAACTATTCAAGAAAAGGGTAAAGTCTTTTCAAGTAAATTCCTTTTCTCAGAAGATGAAAAATGTGGTGTTTTACCTAAGAACAAGTAGTTGGCTATGTGTGCGTACTAGTGTGTTTTTGTAAGAATAACAAAAAGTGCTTATCCGGAAATGAATCATCAACTAATTTATCTTCACTATTCATCTCCATCCTTGAGAGGAAATCTTCTACCACATTATATTTTCCAGGATTTTCCACTATGGTGACATCAAATTCTTGCAAGAGGAGCAACCATATGATTCTACTTCTTACTACTAGTTTTTATTAGATACTTGATTATAACATGATCAATGTGAATAAACACTAGATATCCTATGATATAATGCCCGAATTATGAACGATACATTTTTATTGATGCAAAAACGTAGATTCCAATCAAGTCCTCTCAACACAACAAGAGTAGTTAGCATATTCTTTAAAGTTTTTGTTGGTGCAGAATAACAACACCCAAGAATGTCTCCAGAACTCAATGGGTGAGAATCTCACCGTGATTGCATAACATGGAGCTTCTCCCATAGTGTGGGACTTTGTGAATCAAGAGAGCTAACCAGATGAAGGCCCGTTCATATTCCTCTGTTCAGGTGCACCCATTCATATTAGAGAGGATCTACTCTAAAACCTACTCTAACTTGCCAAGGAGAAAGGGTTAAGGAGATGCGAGAAATAAAACCTAAACAAACAAGGGTGATGCACGAAAGGAATGTTGAGCACCTTCTCTTAAATTAAACATAAACCATTAAAACTATAACCAAACTACAATGAGAGATTGAGTGGATGCAATGAACACAAGAGAGGGTTGAAATCATCCACAGACATATCTTATTGCCCTAAAATTGATATAGCGCATTACAATAGCCAAGAGAAATTTTTTTTTTACAACTTGAATGGGAGGTTTGAACTCCACAAATCCACTTTCAGAAATAGAAGAAGGGAGGGTGCAAAGCAAAAATTTCCAACCTTTTTAAAAATGCCCCTCCTTACAATATATAGGAAGAATTAGAGAAAGACATAGAAGAAATCTGAATTCTTGTTTCAACCACCCCAAAATTGCATTGAATTTTGTTACACCAATGATGGGTTCTACTACAAAACCTATTCCTCAATGTTTTGTTCCTTATTAGGCATGAAAGGAAGCCCATACTTCATTATGGTGGTAGGTGAGAATCCTGATAGCCTAAAAAATGGTGGATTGTATTTTTCATTTTTAAGAACCTAGTCCCACTAATTTAAAGATATTCATTGTATTAGAGTAGCAGACGTCAAGAGATTTCCAAAAAGTCCTCTCTTGCTCAAATTCAAGCTTCCAGGTTGAAAAGTGCTATGATCATCCAAGAATGTCGGGGTTGGGTGGCATGATTCATCTTTCATTGTTGGACCCTAAACACATGGAGGGCTTACGCTCATTTGGGGATCTCCTTTGGATTTTACCTTTGAAGTTATGTTGATGAGACACATGGAGGCTTCCACTAGTGCTTCCCATGCCTAGACTTTTCAACAACCGGTTCTACCTTTCTTAGACTTTGACCATGTGGCGAGCGTGCACTCTTTTGAGGACCTACCTTTTAGGCATCGGACTACAAAGGTGCACCGAAGAGACACATGGAGGCTTTCACTAGCCTTTTAAGGTCCTTAGAATGTGATGTGCTGACACTTGGCAGTGTTTGTGAACATGCTTAGCTTTTTCCTTTGTGTTCTACCTTTCTCGGACTCTACCATGTGGCGAACTGTGCTCATTTGTGGACCCCGCTTTTGTCATACCTTTTGAAGTTATGTTGATGAGGCACGTGGAGGCTTCCACTGGCTCTTAGGATTTTCAACGCTTCGGTTCTAACTTTCTTGAACTCTAACCACATGGTGTGCCTGTGCTTGTTTGGGGGCCTTTATTTTAAGTGTCATACCAAAGGTGTGCTGAAGAGACATGTGGAGGCTTCCACTGATGGTTGGACTTAGCTCCACATGGAAACCCTGCGGGATTCCAAGACTTTACCCCCTCCTTTCCCTCTTGAAGTTGTGGCGGTTGGACACTTGGCATCATCCGCGAGCCTGCTATGTGCTGAGATCCACGTGGGGTCAAGCACATCCCTAGGGTCTCCTCTTTGTTGCACCTTTTGAAAGTGCGCTGAGCTGACACATGGCACCTTCCGTAGCTCTGTTGTTGTGCTTTGAGTCGACTCACTCTGGGCTCAATCTTCTTCAACATTTCCATTGGCCATTCATCTTCCGATCCTACTTCTCCATTGTCGAGCCCACCTGTCACTTGATTTTTGGGATCAAATGTGATCTCGTACGACTGAACCAACATCTCCATTTCTCCTGTGTAAGGTTTTTGATCAATTTTTCCCGAGGGGAAAAATTGGCTAATAATTTGGTAAATCGCGGGGTCACCCGCATGTTAGATAGAAAGACCAAGAGCTTTAAAATATCCATTAGGCACAAAGTCATGAATGATAGGATAGTAATGATCTTGTTCTAAACCTTGAGCCCAACTTCTTGCAATGTGTTCACCTTAACTGTGCTCCACTTGCTTGCACTCTAAATTTTCATAAGAAAATCTTGAAGGTAAGATTTATGAGAGTAGAAAATTTTCTTGACGTGGAGCATTCACCTACTTCTGGAAATTGACTTTAGACACACATTCACTTATAAGTACATCAATGCACAATGATACAACCTTGGAGCAAAAAAACCTATGTCAAAGCACTTAGGGAAATTGAAACCTACACTACAACAAGACAATGTGCATACGCACTTAGAGGAATTAAAATCCTAGGCTAATATTTACAAGGGTGAAAATTTCCTTTTAATAGAAATGTTTGAGATAGATTCTGTTAACCGGAACCGGAAACTCCTCTCCATCCAATGTAGAAAATTGGAAGGAATTGATACTTTTACATCCTATGACCATGTAGGGGCCACTCCAAATAACATCAAATTTAGAATGCCTTCCTGGATTTTCCCGATCTGCATCCCACTTCAGAACTAGGTCCCCTTCCTAAAAGGTCCTTGCTCTTGCTTTCTTATCAAACCATATTTTGACTAAGGCTTGATCTTTCTCTATCATTTGAACTAAATGTTCTTTGATTTCTTCCAATTCCATCAGCTCTGCATACCTAGCCTCCATTGGTTCAAACTTAGATAATTCCAACTGCTTCATGAGTTCCAATGCAGGGAAGCTCTAATGATATAGGCAACACCGCTCTTTCCCATAGACTAGCTTGTAGGGAGAATTACCTATTGACCTCTTTGGTGTGATCCTGTCAGCCCACAAGGCTGATTTGAGCTTAGTATGCCATGTCCTCTAGTTTTCATCTAGAGTCCTTCTGATGATTCTTAGCAAATTCTTGTTTGTGGACTCTGCCTACCCATTACCCTGCATGGGTAATAGTTTGAAGAGGTGCTCAAGTAGGTTCCATTCTTGACAACCCATTCTATGATCTTGGAACCTAAGAATGCTAAGGAATTGTCTGATATGATAGTGGCTGGTACTCCAAACCTAGTCATTATCCATTCATATAAGTCTAGTATGTTAGACTCATTTGCTTCCTTGAGTGCTACTGCCTCGGTCCATTTGGTGAAATAGTCTGTTGCTATGAGAATACACTTGTGACCTTAGCTTGAGTTTGGATTGATGATCCCAAAGAAATATAATCCCCATTACATGAATGGTTGGTCAACTGAAATTGGGTGCAATGGAAGTGTTACTAGTCTTTCCTTACATGTGAAGAACACACATTTTTTGCACTTCTTGATCCATGTGTAGCAGTCACTGAACACTATGGGCCAATAATAACCCACCTTCATTATCTTGAGAGCTGTTACTCATGGGGTAAAATGACCTCGACTTCTCCATCATGAAACTCCTGTAACAATCTCTCAATTTGACCTATCCCAATGCATCTTAGTAGAACACCATTGATGTCCTTTTTGAACAAAACACCATCAATAAGCACATATGGAATGGCTTGTAATCTAAAGTATCTCCTCTTTGTTTTGTTAATTTCTGAGGGCATAGGCCTATTTTTAGGAAGTGTATCATGTTTTGAGTCTAATAGGAATAGGAACATTATCATTTGCTTGTTCTTGACCATCTTGTAGTACAAAAACAACCCCATTTTCATTACTTGCATCAACCCATTGGCTCGAGGCTAACTGCTCACACAACCCTTTCCACAAACCATCTTAGTGACCTTAATTTCAATGTCATATTCCATGACATGAGTGATCCATCCTACACATTTTTATTTTAGATATTTGTTCAAAAGGAATTCCTTGACTCCCGCATGAGAAACTAACAATTGGATCTTGTTATTTGAGACTAGGTGTTTGAACTTCTTTAAGCTCTGATCACTGCAAGGAAATGCTTTTCAATGAAGGAGTATCTCACTTCATAGTCCTCCAAACTTTGAATGAAAAAGGAAACTAATTGTTTAGATCCCTCTTTGTTCTGTTTCAATAGGATTGCAGAAATTGTGTCCCCACCCCCAAAGGCATAGAGCATGAAGTCCTTTGAGAAGTCTGGATTGATGAGAGTTGGAGCTTGGGATATAGCATATTTTCTTGCTTCAAAAATATCTTTGATTTCAGTTGTCCACATGAATTACATGCTCTTCTTCAACATCAATGTTATTGGCTTCATAAGAGAGCGGTGGAATTTGGCACAAACTTGCAAAAAAAATTGATGTTTCCTAGAAAGCTCAAAGAGTGTTCTTATGACTTGGAAAGGGCAATGCTCGAATTACTTCAACTCTTTCTGGGTCGATCGTCAATCCTTCCTTTCACATAATATGGCCTAGGAGCTTTCTTTCATGAGCCAAGAATATGTATTTTTTGGGATTCAATGATACCCCAAATATTCTACATCTTTGAAATACTTGTCTTAGATGAAAAATTTGATCCGTTGCATTTTTGGAGAACACAATGATATCATCAAGATATATTAGTACTATTTTGTTGATCAACCCCCTGAATTCCATGTCCATCGCTCTTTGGAAAGTGGCTCCGGCATTAGACAATCCAAATGGCATCTTCCTAGTAGGCATAGGTGCCCCACTTAGTGGCAAAATCCGTTTTGAACTGATCATGTTATTTCACCATTATCTCGATTATACCCTTAGTATCCATCCGGAGGAAAATATTTATGAGTCCGATAACCACTTGTAAGATTTATTCCATTGAAGGAGTGGATAGTGGTCTTTGAGAGATTCCTATTTAAGTCTCGAAGTCCATGCACAACCTTATTTCCCCATTCTTCTTCTTGACTGGTACTAAGTTTGCAACCCAGCTTGAATGCTTGATTGGAAATATAATGTTGGCCTCTATTAGCTTGTTTAGATCTTTCTTCATTAGAGGCTCAATTTGAGGGTTGAATGGTCTTTGCTTCTACCTGATGGGATTAGCATCGGTTCTATGGTATGTTTTTCTAGCTTCGGATTGAACCCTCGCATGTCCTCATAACTCCAAAAGAAGACATTTGGAAACTCTTGGAAAATTTGTATGAACTCATATCTATCTTGTTCAATGGCCACCTTACCAATTTGGAGTTTTTTTCCTCCCCAACTGAAATTGGCTCTGAATATTCTCCCTTGACCTATAGGTTGGCTTTCTCTTTACGGAACTGGTCATTTGGGTTGAAGATAGATTCCAATGTTACCAAACCCTTTGTAATATTTTTTGTCATCAGTTGCACTACTTGGTCCCCGCATCGCTTCTCTAATTTGTCTTGTTCCTAGCTAAGAATTCAACCTCTTCTTACAATAAATTGACGATTTGTTGATCATTCTCAAACACCTGCCAGCTTGTGTTATTGTCTAGAACTATTGGCCTTACAATCACATGGATATGTGGTTGTGTTTTGTCTCTTTTGATACTGTCAACCACATCAAATGTTGCTCCATTCTATAGCTTCATTCTTCTTCTTCCCCGGTATGGACACAATGTTGAACGCTACAAAGTTTTCAATCAGGTCCCATACCCTATTTTTATAGCTCTTGAGTAAGTCATTATTTACATCATGTTGCATTTTTACTTGATTGATGATTAGCTCGCTATCACCAAATACTTGCAAATTCTTTATGCCTATTTTCCTAGCCCAATGAAGTCCATGAATCAAGGCCTCATATTCAACTGTGTTATTTGAACAGGAAAACTGGAAATGAAACACTGAATAATACTTGATATTCTATGGTGAAACTAAGATAGCTCCTTCTCCAACACCTTATCTACTTCTTGAGCCATCAAATAATAGCCACCATACCTCATTATCATCTTTCTGGTATAACTTGGTGATGCTAGGGAGAGGTTGATTCTCTTCATGAAAACAATATACTCCTAATTTAGATTCTTCCATTTCTTGGTAAGGGTGAAATTCATGCCTCTTATTCATCCATTCTTCAAGAGTAAAGTATGGAATGCATCTGACCTTAGTATCTACTTCATGGGTGCTCGGATAATCCTCTTGATCAAATGCTGAACAATTTGCATTAATTAGACTTTGTGTGTGAGGCTTTATGTGAATGTTTGAAATGGGCTCAAATTTGATGGTTTCCTTGGCTCCATACCTTGTTCTTAATAGCATGTGTGACCAATATGCTAATAGATGTCCACCAATTTTGGCAGTGAAGTCTCTTGATAAACACAATGTAAAGAGTGGTGGGAGGTTAGTTATAGAAACATCTTGTAAGACTGTGACATTTGGACAGCATGACCCAACCACCTACTTGTTGTCCCATCTAGTTGCACTACTCCTTTTAGCACTAGCTCATACTTTAGACCCAATTGATCTGCTATTTGTTTTGGCATAACTGAGCTACTTGCTCCCAAATCAATCATGCAATTATGTACCAACTTATCTCCTATGATCAATGAGATATAGAATGGTGGTGGCTTCAAATTATTACCTTGATGGCCTCCATGATTTCCTTCTTAATGAGATGCATTGGTGAGCACTTTTTCTTATTTATTGAGTGGCTGATTTGATAGCAGCTTACAATAGTCTCAATCCCGGGATCATTGTCTTGATCTTTTCTTCATCTTAATGATGTTGAATGGATATGAGATATCCTTCTTCCCCTTCCCCTTTTCTCTTGCACATGGGCTGTTACAACGGGCACTTGAGCTGATCTAGAAGGTGGCTTGGGCTGACCTTACACATTGGGAGCTACACTTTGATTGCTAACACCTTGTGGAGTGATGGAGGGTTGTGGATCACTTAAACTTGATGATTGTTCCTCTCCAATGTTCCTTTTCTTGGAGCATGTATTGGCTGCTACACTTTGAGAAGGTGTTTGGTTTATACCACAAAAATCTTCAACCTACCAATTGACAAGTGTGGTCTCATTTGGAGGTTCCTCTTGCTGATTTTCTTCCTGTTTCTGATTTCTTTCTTGCCCGTCTCTTGCTCCACACCCACTGTTGTAACCATAAGAGCTTGATTCAAAGCACCATTAAAACACATTGATTGGTTATGAGGTTGATTGCATGGGAAACACTAGTCATATTCCTGAGCCATGTTATTTTGCACTGGTACCAGAGCTCTAGATGTGGATGTAGCATCAGGATTGTAAGGCTGAATGGTCTATTAGCAGGAGGCCTGACTTGGTTCTAATTTGCAGCTTGAAAGGGTGGCCTATTAGGATGATATGAAGGCCTATTGGGTTGCGTTTGAGGCTGATATGATCTGTAATTTTGAGCTTGTTGCCTCTTAAGTGTCACCAACTCATTACCCAAGTTTTATAGTTGCTTCATGACTTCTTAGAGATCATTTGAGGTGCTAGAAGATGAAGTAGAAGCTTCAGTCAGATTCTGATTTTTTAGAGTAGGAATAAGAGCTAATGTGGGTGTTTGACTAGTGCTTGGAGCTCCTAGTTATGGATATAGAGGTGTAGGTGGCCTAGGTGCAAGTTTACTAGCTTGAATCAAGTAGTTTTCAGCTTTGATAGCAATGTTATATGCTGCGGGTAAAGTTATACCTCCCATGGATTGAATCATCATGGAAATATCAAAATTTAAAGCTTTAAGGAAGTATAGGAAAGCACCTTCAGCTATTGGTCTCATGGCCAATGGAATCCTATCCCACATTCACTGGAATCTGAAGTTGAAGTCGGTCAACTGCTCATTAGAGCCCTCTTGATTATTGTCAACTACTCCAATAAAGACAGATTATCCCCCTTTTCTCCAAATTGATTGTGGAGAGCTGTGCATAAATGGTCCCAATTCTGGATGGATCCCGTGGTTAAACTTCTGAACCAATGCAAAGCTTTACCCTTAAAGGAGGATGCCAACAACTTGACAACAATGTCCATTTTAGAAATCTCATGAATTACACAGACATTTGTAATGTCCTGGATATGATCAATTGGAGTTGTCTGGTTCTCTCTAGTAAAATATGGAATTTTCTTCAGCATTGCAACTGGAACTGGGTTTTGTGCATTGAGAGATAGTAGGTTGCTACCAATGAAGTTGATGTAGGGGTTGGGTTGTGCCATCCTGATTGGTCGAAGAAATCTAGTTGATTGAACGAAAGGCCTACCAGGTGGAGGTGTTGACAAGGTTTTGTTTGGTAGAGATGGAGACCTTTGAGCTCTTCTTCCTCTCCTTGCTCTTTCTGGGGATAAATGCAGATAGACAAACAATCCTTCTTCTCTTGTTCTTGACCTTGTCTGAATTCTTCTCATGAATCTGCCAAGCTTGGACTATTGAAACCAGTGGATTCTACCCTTGTTGGAGTTGTCAGATGTGTAATTTCAGAGCTTCTTACAAGCTAAGAACTTACAACAAGTGCACATCAATATTACTGCAATAAAGATGAAGAATTATTGGTCCCACCGGGCATGAAAAAACTTGGTGCAGAATCACAACACCCCTGAATGTCTGCAACTCGATGGGTTGAGACTCTCCGTGTGATTGCATAACATGGAGCTTCTCCCAAAGTGTGGGACTTTGCAAATTAGGAGATATTTTTGGATGAAGGTCGGTTCCTATTCCTCTATTCAGGTGCACACATTCATATTGTAGAGGATCTACTCTAACTTGCCAAGGAGATAGGGTTAAGGAGATGTAAGAAATAAAACCTAAAATAGCAAGGGTGATGCACCAAAGGAATGTTGAACACCTGCTTTGTAATTAAACACAAACCATTGACTATAA
This sequence comes from Taxus wallichiana var. yunnanensis, assembly GCA_018340775.1. NCBI lineage: Eukaryota > Viridiplantae > Streptophyta > Pinopsida > Cupressales > Taxaceae > Taxus > Taxus wallichiana. The sequence continues at coordinate 873,712,712 of CM031238.1, forward strand.
CACAACCACCATGCATAGATAACCAAACTGTAATGAGAGATCGGTGGATGCAATGAACACAAGAGAGGGTTGAAATCATCCACAAACTTATCTTATTGCCCCAAAATTGATATAGAGCATTATAGTAGCCAAGAGGAAACAATCACATTACAAATTGAATGGGAGGTTTGAACTCCACAAATCCACTTTCGTAAAGAGAAGAATAGAGGGTGTAAATAAAAATGTCCAACCTTTTTAAAATGTCCCTCCTTACAATACATAGGAAGAATTAGAGAAGGAGATAGAAGAAATCTGAATTATTGTTTAAACCACCCAAAAATTACATTGAATTCACCTCCGCAAAATGATGGGTTCTACTGCAAAACCCATGCCTCCATGTGTTGTTCCTTGTTGGGTAAGAAAGGAATCCCATACTTTATTATGGTGGTAGGTAAGAAGCCTAACAACCTCAAAAATGGAAAATATATTTTTAATTTTCAAGAACATGGTCCACTAATTTAAAGATATTCAATGTAGTAGGAGTAAGAAACATTGAGATTTTTCTAAAATTCCTCTCTTGCTCAAATCTGAGCTTCTAGTCGAAATTTATGATCATATGAATGTCGTGGTTCAATGCTTGATTCATCTTTCATTGTTGAACCCTAGACACATGGAGGGCTTGCACTCATTTGGGAACTGCCTTTGGATTTTACCTTTGAAGTTGCACCGATGAGACATGTGGAGGCTTCCGCTGGCTCTTCCCATGCTTAGAATTTTCAATGGACGGTTCTACCTTTCTCGAACTCGATCACATGGTGATCTTGCGCTCATTGGGTGACCTTCCTTTTAGGCATAAGACCAAAGGTGCACCGAAGAGACATGTGGAGGATTCCGCTATCCTTTTAAGGTCCTCGGGAATGTGATTTGCGACACTTAGCACTTTTCTACAAACATGTTTTTCGTTCCTTTATGTTCTTCCTTTCTTGGACTCACCACATGGCGATCCTACGCTCATTTGGGGACCCCACTTTTGTCGTACCTTTGAAGTTGAACCGATGAGGCACATGGAGGATTCCGCTAGCTCTTAGGATTTTCAACATTTGGATATACCTTTCTTAGACTCGACCACATGGCAATCCTACTCTCGCTTGGGGGACCTTTTCATTTAAGTGTCATACCAAAGGTGCGCTAAAGAGACATGTGGAGGCTTCTACTGATGGTTAGACTTATCTCGATGTGGAAACCTTGCGAGATTCCAAGACTTTACCCCTTCTTACCCTCTTGAAGTTACATTGGTTGGACACTTGGCATCGTCTATGAGCCTGCTATGTGTTGAGATCCACATGGGGGTCAAGCGAATCCCTAGGGTCTTCACTTTGTTTCACCTTTTGAAAGTACACCGAGCTGACATGTGGCACCTTCTGCGGCTTTGTTGCTATTCTTCGAGTCAACTCGCTCTGGGATCGATCTTCTTCAACATTTCCATTGGCCATTCATCTTCCAACCCTACTTCTCCATTGTTGAGCCCACCTACCACTTGATTTTTTGGGATCGAATGTGAGCTCGCACGACTGAACCAACCTCTCCATTTCTCCTATGCAAGGTTTTGTTCAATCAATTTTTCCCGAGGGGAAAAATTAGATAACAGCTTTAAAATCACTTTCATATGTCTTAGTCCATACGAAATCAACATCCATTCTTGATAATACTAAAAGTAGCATTGCAATTTTGTCTTTAGTATTGTATAAACCTTCTATAATATCCAACATGGCCTAAAATATTCTAACATATTTTTGTTTTCTTGGTGTGGGAAGGTTGACTATGATAGACACTTTTGCGGATCTACTTGAATTCCTTCAAAGGAAAGGTAGTACCCCAACACTATACCTTCTGACATCATCATATAACACTTCTCATTGCTCAAGGACAAATTGTGATCCTTGTATATTATTAAGACATTATCTAGATTTTGCATAGCCTCTTCAAAATTACTTCCATGTACAATGAAGTCATCCATATATACTTCCATGCAATCATTTGTCAAGTCAGAGAAGATACTTAGGACTACCCCTTGAATGTAGTAGGTGCATTGCAAAGGAAAAATGAAATAACTTAATAGGAAAATTTACCCCATGGACATGTGAATGTAGTCTTATCTTGGTCCTCTGGTGCAACTGGATTTGATTGTAACCACATCAAGAAAGGAGAAGTACATTTTACTAATGAGGGTATCAAACACCTAGTCAATGAAGGGTAATAGTAATTGGTATTTCTTTGTAGTTGAATTGAACTCTCTATAATCCACATAGATTATGAATTTCCCATTCTTATTTAGTACAATTACAAGAGGTGATACCAATTGACTATCTGATATGGGGTATATGAATCTAGCATCTAACAACTTCTGTAGTTCAACCTTCACATTCTATCTTACTATTGGATTCATTTGTCTTTGTGGCTATCTGATTTATTTACAATCTTATTTGATATAAAATGTGAGTGTAAATCCTAGGATGCATCACATGTATATCACTATAATCCCAAGAAAATGTTGTTTTATGTTTTCGAAGAAGAGAAATAAACAATTTCTCCTATTGTCTATTCAACATATTTCTTACATTTAGTGGCTTCCTTGCTATTATTTCTACTTGTTTTCGAGGTCTAACTTTGAACACATGTTGCTATGAAAAAATGATATGAAATCATAAGGAAGAAGTTGGTGAAAAATACAATTCTTACTTGGAATACTCATGGCACTCTCTCATGGTATTACTTTGTTCACAAGAAAACTCAAACACCTCAATCTATCATCTAATTTTTCATTTCTTCCATATCTCATTATGTAGAAAATTATATATAACAACATGTTCCTTCGATATTCAATTATGCAATACTTTTCCAACATCATAAATAGTTGGACAAAACATTGATCGATTCTCACTCTTTAACCCAAGATTTTTGATCTTCATCATTCAATGTTTGGGTAGGAGGATAGAGTATAAGTTTCTTGGTACCATTTCCATTTGAGATGTTCATTTTGCAAGAATTTCACCTTATAAATGCATTAGTAGTGGCCAACCATGGTCTTCCTAGTATAAGAGGATAACCTCCTAAACTTACCTTTGGTTTAAGAAAAATAAATTATAAGGGTATTCCCAAGAGTCTACCACCACAAGTACTTCAAACTACTAGTCCGTTGATCTATCTACTAGTTGTAATATTATAGCCAATGTTGGCATAAGTCCTTCAAACTTCAAGTCATTCACGAATTTCTTGTTCATGATGTTGATTGCTACCCCTAAGTAAATCAAATTATTTATGATTGTAGTTCCGTTAATAGTAACATTCACCAAAGGACTTCCTCGGATCTATATACATAGGTAACACATAGTTTCCAAGCATGATGTAAACCATCTCATTCCATTTAATTAGAAAATAGATGAATATTTTATTTTTCTAGTTGTATTATTAATACATAAATCCTTGATAAACTTTTTGTAAATAGGAATGTCCTTAATCACATGAATGCATGGATTTTTCACAAAAATATCCTTTAATTGATTAAATAATCATATTCAGAATCTAATTTAGGGTCGAATTTCTTTCTTGCAATGTTTCGAAATCGGGGTCCATTAAATTGAATTTTACTTTTCCCCGGCATTCTCAGCATGTTGCTATAGATTAGCTTACAACAACTTTAGTTCATTTGTGATCTCTGTGATTATGGGTTTACTTAGTGGCTCAAGTTCTCTTCCCCGAGCGGAGTTATACATTGTTGATATCAAATTAATAAGCATAATATTTGGTTGATTCAATGTTATAGGTTAGATGAGAAGCTTTATTATTAGGGTTAGGTGTTGGTTGAGATGGAAATTGAGTAGTTTTTGGTTGAGATCTAGATTAGGGGTTTGACATCAAAGCTTTCTGCTGTGGGTAGGGAGGTTGCTGATAGGTTTGTTGGTAGTTAGGAGATTGATTTACCCATTGCTTTCCTTCTTTCCAAGGTTGTTTTCATGAATAAGGGGTTACTATCACTATTTTCCTAAAAATTGAGGTTGCCATGGCTATTGGTATTGGCTAGGATAAGGAACCCAACCTTGTTGACTATTAGCCAATGGTGGGTGTTTCATATCTTAACTACTAACCCAATTTTGACAAAATGGCATGGGATCTTGTGACATACCTCCTTGTCTTAGTGTTCAAAGATTTCTTTAGGTGATGTAGGAAAAATTTCCATCGTCAATTTCAATTGTCTTGACCTCTATACAGCTCCTTTCCTTTTGCAATGTTGACTAGTCCCCTTCATGTGAAATAAAATTTCTTTCTTCTAGAAGAATGGAAAAAATCTATAAGTGTTGCTTATGTATCATCTCTCTTCTTATTTGCATGAAGTGCATTAACATGTCATTAAATATTTTCTATTTCATCTTCTTAAACAAGTTTACAAGCTTTGATTTAGATATTTCCCCAATTCTTTTGGTAGTTTCTCCACCCCTTGATCTAACACTTATTATTATTTTCATGGTTACTCTAGAATAGTTCCTGTAGGATTCAAAAATATCATCAAAAGTGGCCTTGGAGATGTCTCCATCTCCTATTAAGTCTAAAGCATCTATATATTCCTCACCGAGTCCTTTTAAGAAAAGTAACTTGAGAGACTCAGGAGGTAACCTTGTGTGTCTTGACTTCTGAACATAAAATAGGAATATCTCCAGGTAATCTTCTAGTGGATCATCTTCCTTTTTTACCATCTTGAAGATTTCATCTCCTCCTCTGCTACTTGGCCTGCAGTAGTCTTGGTACTTAGTCATAAAATTTTCCTTCATCTACTACCAAGTAGTAAAAAAATCTCTTCCTAGGCCCATAAACCATATCAATGATGCATCCTTGAGTGTAGCAGGGAACAAATTCAGCTTGTGTGCATCAGTTGTGTAATCATAAATCTTGCATAAGAAATAAAACTCAAAAAATAAAGTGTGTAGGTATTCATTCATAGATCCATGAAAATTAGGAAGAGATGATGGAGAGATGTTCTTCATAATAGTAGGATGATTGTTATTTGTGATGGGAAAATCAAATTTTCTTAGTTCCCCTGATTCCACATTTTGATTCACCTCCTCTACCATGTTTGGATATTCAAGAACAACTTCATAACTCTCACTTGGGAGGGATTTTTCTATCATCGAACCATGTATAAAAGAGAATTTATCTTTTCTGAGAATTAGAAGTAATTTATGCTATTTTAGGATTGGGTAGGAATCTACCATGGGAATATCTAGGATGGTGTATACATCAACTAGTTCAACTCACCAATATTCATTAGTTGGGGGATTTTGAAGGTGGAATTTCTACAACCTTTTCTATTCTAGTAAATTCGAAATGTAAAACCTCTCCAAAATTCTATAACTTGGCACTATGATCGAAATCGACACCAAAATTGGTGGTGTAAATAAACTTGCAACAATTAATATGTTATACATTGAATCACATTCATTTAATTATCAAACTAGGGAGCGTAGAATTGAAATACTTCTAGTGTTATATGCACAGTTATAATGATTTAAGAGGTTGAAAAGGAAATAACTTATCACAACAATACTGAAGGCATAACAAAAATCAAAATTGGAAATAAATGACTGCTAAATAATTATAACTAAAACATATTTGCATATATATAAATAAAATGGTTCTTAAGTGGTTATCCATAAAATAAAACAATGGACATGATTAACATACCTCAAGTGGGACTTGAATTGGGTGCTAATCGCTTCCCAACTCTATGGCAAAAAAACAAAACAACAGTAACTCATATTATTTTATTGATTTTTATAAAACATTACATCTAGGAACAAAACATTAGAATGATCTCTATTATTTGACCCTCTAACTTGTTCTCTGCAACTCACTAACTTACTTCAAACTCCTGTTACCAAGAACCAACCCTTTCTTTTATACCTCATAATTTACAATACGTTGGAAGAAGAGGAATAGAAAAAGGAGTCTTCAACAAAATGAGTGAAAGATTCAACACATGTTTGAAACATATAAACGATGTTTAACTAATCAACCAGTTCTTTGTGAAACATAGAACAAGAGTTAATCTAACAATTGCTTCTTCATTAATAACTAAATCAAAGAATGATTTGTCTCCCATTTTTCCACATTTTTGTTGTAACTGCTTCTCTAATGGTGTGTAAGGAATCGAGTGACATAACTCCACATTTCAAAATATTTTCATAAATGAGGGTACTTTATTGTGGATGAATTCCTTTGGTCATGCGGATGAGTTGCATGGATAGGTTACTTCACTACATATGGAAAATTACTCACAACCAAGAGTAACATCAACACATATAAAATCATCCAAACAATTTATTGGGATAACAAGAATAAATACACACACATTATCACAAAATAAAGATAATTAGAGATAACTATATTAATTAATCATTATGCCAAGAGTGCATGGTTGGGATGGTAATGTTCAACAATGTTCCTTGAAATACGTAGACATGGATAAAAATATTATTGAAATATAATATAAGATTTGTTATGGAAGAAATTTATACAATTCATCGGTGCCGATGATGGGAAATGTAGTGGTAGGAGGCACAAATGCCAATGGATTAGGAAGCCAATGTGAAGTAGCAACACTGTGTGGAATATGAGATGATACAACGGTGGATGAGAAAGGTGGAGGTCATTCATGAATGATGACTTTAGGCAATTGAAAAATGATGGCCTTAAAAGCTAGAATAGGATAAAAGTGAACCAAAGTAGGAGCACACTTGTGTGGAGTTGGAAATACAAACCTCTCATTAGAGCGATAGCTGTAAAGTCAATGACACCCTTATCTTCTAATTATTTTAATTTATCATAAAGGGTGAAACAATCATGTTCATGATGAAATTGATGTTGTGATAATTGCAATAAGGATGATCGCACTAGTGATGTAAGCGATGGTGAGGATAATGTTGATTAGAAGGCAATAAAATTAAAAGCTTATCAACCGAGAGCATGCAAGACATCATGAGGCTTAGTAGAATGTGATAAATGTAATATCTCCCAAATAGGATATGGAAAAACTTATGTAAATAATGATGCGGTGGTAGAGATGGTGGATGATTATGCGGTGGAGGGGATGGAACATACTTGTGAGGTGGAGGAGATGGTTACATTAGAGGACACCGAATAGATGGAAGAGGTGAATAATTAGAAGATGTTGTAGTAGAAGAAGTAGAAGGAGGAGGATCTATAACATGTATAACAATTAAATCATATTCTAGATCAATAACCTTATAGTAGAAAAGTATGAATGATTCAAATGTATCATATTGCATCATTATTTTTAAGAAGGAATCAATCCATGACAAAAGATAAATTTCTTCTCTAGATCAATGGGCTGAAATGCTAATTGATGCATATAGGAATTGAGCCATAAAATGTAGTCTAGAATAGGTTCTTTCTTTCCCTGATGCAAGCTAGGAAATTGGTCATATGCGACTTTAGGACCATTTTAAAGAATGAAGCATATAAGAAAAGCATCTCCCATTTCACAATATGTGATAATAGATCCAAAAGGTAGATGAGTGTAACATTGAAAAAAACATCGAATAAACTATGATGAAAGGATTTTACAGATAATCGATCATTCGAATAAGAAGCCATAACTAAAAAATAATGCTTAAGATGTAGATATGGATTGCCAATACCATTAAAACATAAAAAATGTAGGCATGATGAAATCCTTAGGAAATGCTGAATTGTGAATTTTCTTTGGAATAGGAATGCCATGAAGGGATTTATTATCAATAGAAGAATAATAGATTTTTATTTCAAGAGTGAGATATTTAATTTGAGATTTCAACTTACCAACAACACGCATAAGTGATAAAATATCAAGTGGAGGAATCATAGAAGATGTAAGAGGAACATTGAGAGTTTGAAGCTTTTCATTATGAGTGATCATAGGAATGTGAGAAGAAGTAACAAAAGATGAAGATGGTATGGGCACACTAGATGTAGCTGTAGAATAAATAAGAGGTGGTACACTAGGAGAAATAGAAGAAGAAACATGAATATCATCGAGAGAAGAAGGAGAGAAAAGAATTAAAGTTGACCCAACAAAGGTGTATGTCATAATCAACCTACCAATAATAAAGAAACAAAATGATGTTAAGAGCTTTCTAGGACATGCTCAATATTACAAGAGGTTCATACAAGGTTTTAGCAAGATTATAGAGCCACTTTTTGCATTATTAGGAAAGGATGCTGATTTTGTTTGGACTGAACATTGTGAAGATGATTTTCAAAATTTAAAACAAATGTTAACTCTTGATCTTGTGTTGAGAGGAGCTAATCGAAATAGGTGAATTTCCACATACATACTAATGCATCAAATCATGTGATTGGAGCTGTATTAGGAAAAAATATGGAGTTATGAATTATCTAATTTATTATGTTAGTGAGAAATCGCATCATGTAGAATTAAATTTCACATCAACAAAAATAGAGTTCTTGGTAGTTATATATGCTATTAATAAATTCAGACACTACATCACAGGTTATCTAGTATTCATTCACACTGATCATGTTGCAATCAAATATTTGATAAACAAACTAGTAACAAGCAACATAATCATAAGGTGGTTGCTCCTTTTAAAAGAATTTGACATCACCATAGTGGAAAATTCAAGCAAGGATAACGAGGTAGCAGATTTCCTCTCCAAGATGGAAACAAATAATTAAGAGCAAGTAGTTGATGACTCATTTCTAGATGAGAAATTATTTTCTATCTATAAAAAAAATTGGTATGTAGACATAGCCAAAAAATTGGTATTAGGTAAAACACCTCCACATTATTTATACTCTTAGAAGAAATACATAATTAAAAAGAGTGTAATTTTTTCTTAGATAACTAGATTTCTATTTCATACAAGACAAGATTAAATAATGAAAATCTGTATAGATTATGAGGAGATATATGACATCCTCAAAACCTTCCAAAATGAACCTTGTGGAGGGAATTTAGTTGGCAAAAGGACATCGTAGAAGGTGTTTAATACTAATTATTATTGGCCAACATTACATAAGGATGCAACACTATACACCAAGAGATATGATAGATTCTAGAGACTGGGTAAGCCTAAAAATTCTAATGAAATACCATTGCATCCTTAATTGGTCTTACAACCTTTTGACAAGTGGGGATTAGATTTTATTGGCCCTATAGACCCTAAATCTCAGAAAAAGAATACATCTTGGTATTGAAAGATTATCTAACCAAATGGACAGAGGTGAAGGCATTACCAAATAAGAAAACTGAGAAAGTACACATTTTACTATTGATGTAATTTATGATCTAGTTAAATAATATGAAATCAGGCATAAGAATTCTACACCATACCATCCCCAATCTAATGGCCAAGTAGAGGTTACAAACAGGAGATAGAGGCCATCTTGAAAAATACCATTGCAGTCCATAGGAAATATTGGGTAGACAGACTTCCAAAAATATTATGGGAATTCAAATTAACATGGAAGACCACAATTGGATTCACAGCATTTGAACTCTTATATGGAAAGACTTTTATTTTTCCAATTGAATTTGAGCACAAAATATTGACTACTACACTTGAACTAAGCATAGATTTATCAGAATCTCAAAGAAAGAGGATTCTCCAACTCAATGAGTTAGATGAACTAAGAAGATAAATAGTACATCATACGAAGTAGTGTAGAAGAAAAGAGTCAAATGGCATGACCAGTCTATTAAGACCATACAATTTCAAAAAGGAGATTGGGAACTCTTGTTTGATTTGAAATACAAGGATCATATAGGGAAGCTCGAAACAAGGTTGCTATTCCTCTATTAAATTGAGAAAATATTCCCTAATGGAGCTGTAAAGCTCACTACCATAGATCCTATAAGGTTCAAGCTATTGGTGAATGGCCATAGGATGAGATTGTATAAGAATCCAGTTGAAAAATATTCATTCATGAAACTATTCATAGGAGGTCTAAGTAGGATGGAAGTAGGGACATAAGAGTTACTTTCATGGGTTGAACCTATTGGCCCACCTTCTGAGATTGTAGAGGATTGAGAGATCTCAAAGTGGCCTTGGTGCATTCATCTTGCTGGATATTCCAAGGTCAAACAAAAGTGTTGTGATCAACCCTTCTAATGATGAACAACACTCTGCTCACACTTTGATTTACTATATATATATATATATATATATATATATATATATTGCAGGTTTAATGTAAGGTGATTGCAAGAGTGCATGATATCCATCAAAAGGATAAAGTGCAATGACTAAAGGTTCCACTTACAACAACATGAAGGAAACCCCTATTTAGTTTTTTACATTTTTCAATACTCATGATTCCATGAAAGAAGATTAAGCATGTATGCACGTGTGGGAGATGGACAAGAAATAATTGGCACCCCAACAGATTGTAATTTCCTCTCTGGGAGTCACCGATTTTAGTAAGGGGTGACCAACAAGTAGTACAACACACATATGTAACATCACAAAAAGCTTGCATGCAGCTAAGAAACAATTTAAAAAATCATGCACAATCATCATTTCAAACGAACATCAAGATAAGTGCACTCAACTATCACTTTAATAAAGTATAATTAGAATAATTATAATTAATTAGCATTTATATCGATTCATCATATATATGTTGAATTTAAATAACTTTTCCTTTCAAGCTATGATGTGTCCCTCCACATAAGTGAATGTTGTCAAATCACTTTTCTTTACATGCTTCACATGGTCACATCAATTAATGATTTCTCTCCCATAACCATGTTACATGTACTCTCAGTCCAAAAGTTCAAAAGGATTAAAACAACTCAACACAACTCAATTGTTTAACATTTCTTCAAGTAGATATATATTATTTCATATTGAAACTAGAGCAGTGTGTATCCACAATGGGAGGAGATTTGATAATGAATGAACCTACCGATAATTCTTAACTTTTTAGCCATAGGAAAATTTTGTATTATTTTCAGGGATAATGGTTAGAATACATGAAAAAGTTTCAAGGTTTTACTAAAGCAATGGTGGAAGAAGTTTCCAACAAATTGAGGAATAGGGAGATAAAGGTGAAGGAATTGTTGACCAAAATAAGCTCACACTTATGTTGGGTATACTGGCACCATTTTCCCTTTCGTGATTCAATCTGAATTGTCACATATTTTAAACACTTAAGGCCCCATAGAAGAATTTCCATTGGATAGGAAATTTCTTCTCCTTTCCAGAGATAGAAATAAGTCCTTCTAACTCTTCATATTTTTCAAGTTATGGGCCGATGGGCCTGGGAAGGATGTTTTGCCAAATGCGGGCCGACGGGCCTAGGGAAGACTTTTCGCCCATGGAAATTGTGAACTGACGGGGGGAAGTAGGAGATACTTTGGAACTTTTTCACTTTTCGCAAAAAGGCACGAGTGAAAAAAGTTGGCCGGTGGGCCCGAAGATGTCTTTTTCCCAAGTGGAAAATATGGGTTGGTGGGCTTGGGATGACTCAAGTGTAAAAGTTGGTCTACGTGGCCGTGGAGGAAATTTTGCCTAAGTATGAATGTAGGCCCATGGGTCTGTGGGGGAATTTGAAAATTTTTCACTTTTCACAAAATGGCGCAATTTTCAAAAGTGGGCCCGCGAGCCCGCGGGGTCTCATCGGCCATTGAAAACTCATAGACCCACGGAGGTTACCACGTGTCTCATTGGTGCAACTCCAAAGATTGAATCCAAAATGGAGACCCCAAACAAGCGCCAAGCTTCCACGTGTCCTAGGTCTAAAAGGGGACAAAGCTGACTATTTAAAATGACTTAGTATAAGGGTGTTGGCGGAAGCCTCCACGTGTCTCACCGATGCAACTCCAAGGACGATTCCAAAGAGTGGGTTCCCAAACATACACAGAATCTCCATGTGTCTTGGGTCCAATGAAATTAAAATGGATCAAGGCTTGAATCGGATAAGTATAGAGAATCATCGAACGATGTCACGTGTCACATGAATGTAAATTCAAAGGCGTGACGCAAAGAAGAGACTCAAACAAGTGTTGGCCCCCATGTGTCCAGAGCCCAAAAAGGTAGGAGAGGTCATTAAAAAGTCCAAACAAAGACAGGCCAGTGGAAGCAGCCATGCGTAAAATCAGCACAACTTCATAAGTAAAATGCGAGAGCGGGTTCCCAAATGTGCGTTGAGCCTCCATCAAACAAAGGGAATTAGCTAAAACAAAAAGAAATAGGGAAGAGCCACAGAGGGTACCACGTGTCTCATCAATGCAATTTCAAAAGTGTGGCTCAAAATTCTATCCCCAAATGAGCGCCAACCCACCACATGTCTAGATTCTAAAAGGTAGGGTCAGCCATTGAAAAGTCCAAAATCTTGTGGAGGTCTGCACGTGTCTCATCTGCACAACTTCAAAGGAAAAATCTTGGGGTAGTTTCCAAACAAGCGTAAAACCTCCACGTGTCTTGGGTCAGGCACAACATCTTTGCCAACAAGAGAGACTCAAGAAGAATATAAAGGAAACCAAGGAGCCCACGAAGCCACTATGTGCCTGGCCTCGATGCGCTTTTAAGAGCGAGAGGAAGGGGATGAATCTTCAAGATGCACGAGGCTGCCACGTGGGTTTTGATGGATATCCTCTTTCAAATATTGTGCTCCCACAACCTTGACCTTAAGACAACCATATCTTTCGATTGAAAACTTGGATTTGGGCGGAGAGGATTTTTTGGAAAGATTTCGGCACTAGCTTCTCACCTGCCACCATTAATGCCTTGGCCCACCATTTTTGGGGGCTATCAAGTCTCCCAACTTCCACCATGATGAAAAAAGGGCCTCTTTCTTTCCTATTAAGGGATAACGATGGGGTCATGGGTGTTACAAAATAAATATCTTTAGTGTGGTAGGTGGATTCAATGTGCTTCCAGGTGGTTGGAGCAGATTTCATTTTTCACTCTCTCTTCCTTCTCTCTTTCTTCTATTTATTGTAAAGGAGGAGCATATTCAAATGGTTTGTCATTGGTTCTCTCCTACCCCCTCTCTTTCTTTCTTAGGCTAGAATGTGGAGTCTAAGCCTCCTCTCTTAGATTTGTAATGGCATTTGTTTTCCCCTTTCCCATTGATGATGTACACTGGGAAGTTTGGAGCAATAGAATATGTTTCGTGATGCATTTGTCCATCCTTGTCTTATTTTCTTATCTCTTCTTGCCTCTCATCATTGCAAGGTATACTATGCATACTCTGATGTTTCTTGTAGGTTCTAGGAGCGGTGCTTAATGGGTCTTGCAGTGGTGTTCAGTGTGACATTCATCTTTGGTCTTTGGTGCATCTCATCCACCCCTTCCTTTCCTCACCTCTCTTCACTTTAGGCGAGTGGATATGTGATCGTGCACTTCCTTTTCTGGTGTATCACCGCTTAGTGTAGGATCTCTTTCTCTCTCTTTCTCTCTCTCTCTCTCTCTCTCCTTATCTTGTTAGAATTGCTAGATTAAGATTAGATTAGTTTTCCTACACTGGAGTAGCTTATGGCGGTAGATTAGGAAGTAGGAACCATCCTTCTCTAGAGGTCCATCTTAATTTTTGAAAGCCTCACAACTTGAGAGATGGGCCAATGTTGTGCAATCAAACTGAATGCCCCATTTCATATTCAAGATATTTGGGGGTGTGGTGATTTTGTACCAACAGCTTTGCAAATATGATCATGTGGGACATTGAGGTTAGATTTTTCTCATCTTTCCAAGGTGTCTCATTATCAACAGAAAATATTAAGCCACCATGTGACCCAACAGTTTTGGCACGCCTGGTGGGACACTAAGGTTAGTTTTTCTCATCTTTCCAAGGTGTCTCATTATCAATAGAAAATCTTAAGCCAACGTGTGACCCAACAGTTTTGCACGACCGGTGGGATAGGTTTGAAGCACCTTACCACTTCATTTCATCAAGTTGATGTATTCTTGGTGAGATTCAGCCTTTTGAGGCACATGCAAAGCACATCTAGCGACTCCATCTAGTCAACGACCCATTCTATGACTTGCATACATTTTCCATCCATTTTCACCCATTTTCCTTCCATATCTTTCATTTTCTCCCATCCCATGAAGTTGTGCAATCATGACTTCATTCCCCTCATGGAACTCACACTTGCAACAACCACAGTGCAGTCCACCTCCAATGTATTTCCCAACTCCTCCAGATCAGCATTATGATCAGATCCAAAACCATTATGCTTACCCATATGAGTAGGGTCAAAACTAGTTTGGCCATGGAGCTTATCAAGAACAAGGGGATGTATATAATGGTGATAGCTACATGGAAAATGCTGATCTGCTGGAGAAGATTCAAGGGATGGAGGCACACATGGTGCAATCAAGGGCCACAACTCAGATGAAAGCGTTCAAAATTGGCTATAGGGCACCTTGTCCATGGGTCGGCCCTATGCCAAGACATTATAGCCCTCGGGAGAAGCTTGACTTCATGGTTGAAGTGCTTGCCTCAACTTGCACAATGGATTGACGATATTGAGGCATACGAGCAAAGTGTGAGACAACCTTGTCAATGGGTAAGTCAATCACCAACTCCTTGTCCTTCATTTTCTCTTTCTCAAACTCCATCATTTCAGCATGATCAAGAGTCAAGCCCCTCACTTGCTGCCCCAAGTGTTGATTTCCCTTCTCCATCTCCTAATATTCCATCCCATCTTGATTCTTTTTCCATTTTCCCTTCCAAGCAGTCATCCCCTCTAAACAAACAAGAAGTTCCACTTCCCTCACCACCAAAAACAATTGCAAAGCTGGTTGAAACCCCATCCACTCCTCCTCTTTCTTTCCCAAGTCCATGTTGGGAAGATACTCAAGAATCTAGTCAAGGAGAACAACAAGAAGAGGAACCCAAAAGAGAAGAAATGAAGAGTTGGGTTTCCAGATTTGGGTTTACAAAGATCCCCTTGATGGTTAAGCCAACAGAGGAGGTTGTGGTTGAAGAGCCAGTGGTGGCTGAGGTTGAGTTTGCAGCAAGAAAAAGAACAAGAAGGAGAAGATCAACAACATGTTTTCTCTTAATATAGTGTCCATAATGGCACTTTATCTGAAGAGGATGTTTATCTGATTCAAGCTGCACAACCAAAGAAGGAGGAAGAACAATCAGCTCCAAGTCCTGTTGAAGAGGAACAAGTGGGAGAGAGAAAATCGAGTTGAGACCACTTAGTGAAGAAAGCATTATTGAATATTATTTTCTTTCTTTTAAAGGGCCTGATTTGATCGATGAACCCACGACAGAGGAGAGACATAAATTTTTAGAGGCTCCAAGTGCACTGAAGGCCACGAAAAAAACTACAGTTCTTTCTCCCACTTCATCCCCCTCAAGCTATAATTTCAAAGAAGAGATTGAGCTTTCAAACTTCATGTTTGAAGAAGAGGGGAACCATGGTGAGCAAGTTGCAGATCAAGAGGACACCATGGAGGAGGTTGAGCACATGCAACAAGACAACAAGGAGGCAGACTATCTGTCAGACTTGGAAGATTGCTTTGATGGAGAGGATCCTAAGGAGATAACATCATTTTCTCCTCCATCATCTACCTTCCAAGAACATGAGCTTACTTCCATGAAGGAGAGCATTCAAGTACAATAGCCTGCACTTCATAACAACCCTCTGGAACCAAGGTTGGAAGATATGAGTCTTCCATGTTCTTCACGGAGAAGGAAGGGAAAAGGCAAGAGGATGTCATCATCTCTCTCACACCATCCACCCAGGAAGGTCAGCAAGAAGACTCCATTCTTGGAGTTGAAATTCAGAGAAAGGGGCACATTCAAAGGATTAGACCATGCCCAATCAGGTACTTGGCTTCATTGGAGCCAAGGAAAAGCCAAAACTAGTCATGCCCACTTTAGGGCATGAGGATGAGCTCCAAAGTACCAAGGATCAGCTGCAATGCCTCTTCAACCCAAATGAAGAGCAACTAAAAGAGGCATTTGTCTTGTTTCTAGTTGACACCTTGATGATTTGGGTGGAGGACTGGCTTATAGTCAGTTTTTCACTCATACAAGCAACCATATTCAGTGTCAAATCATTTGCATGGCTTCCCATCTTAAGGAAAGGAAGGTACTTTTCCTCGCTAGTTATGGGATTTGTTTGAGTCCCCTTTCTCTCTGGTTAGCGTAGGTTAGTGTAGATTTTTTTTCAGCAAAAGAAGTGCTTGTGCACACTCTGCATATCCCACTTGGGGTGTGTATGATTTCCATTTTTTACATAGTGTTGTTATGTCTTGTTGCTCATGCACATGACATTGGAAGCAGCGGGGTGAGTTTAGGATCAGCTCTAGTTCCAATAGTTTACAAGTGGCTTAGGGATCGTATTTTCAAATCTTAGATCAATTTTTTTTTACCAAGAAAACTCCATGCCCAATGGATTCTTCAAGGCAACTGATCATTCCACTTAGCAGAAAGTGATCCCTATGAGTTACCAAATTTTTGACCAAAATAAGCTCACACTTATGTTGGGTCAACTGACACCATTTTCCCCTTTATTCTTCAATCTAAATTGTCACATATTTTAAGCACTTAAGGCCCACTAGAAGCATTTCCATTATATAGGAAATTTCTTCCCCTTTCTAGAGATATAAAGAAGTCCTTCTAACTCTTCATATTTTTCAAGTTACGGGCTGGCGAGCCTGGGAAGGATTTTTTGCCAAATGCGGGCCAACGGGCCTAGGGAAGACTTTTCGCCCATGGAAATTGTGGACCAGCTGGGCAGCGGGAGATACATTGGATCTTTTTCACTTTTCACAAAAGGCACAAGTGGAAAAAGTGGGCGGCGGGCCCAAAGATGTCTTTTTTCCCAAGTGGAAAATATGGGTCGCGGATCCGAGGATGTCAAGTGTAAAAGTGGGTTTGCAGGGGCCATGGAGGAAATTTTTCCCAAGTGTGAATACGGGCCGGTGGGTTTGCGGGGGACTTTGAAACAATTTCACTTTTCACAATTTTCAAGTGTGGGCCCGTGAGCTTGCGTGGTCTCATCGGCCGTTGAAAAGTCATAGACCCATGGAGGTTGCCATGTGCCTCATCGACGCAAATCCAAAGATAGAATCCAAAATAGAGACCCCAAAAAGTGCCAAGCTTCCACGTGTCCTAGGTCCAAAGAGGGGACATAGATGACCATCTAAAATGATTAAGTATAAGGGTGTCGACAGAAGCCTCCATGTGTCTCATCGGTGCAACTCTAAGGCTGGGTCCAAAGAGCGGGTTCCCAAACATGCGCAGAATCTCCATGTGTCTTGGGTCCAATGGAAGTAAAATGGATCAAGGCATGAATCGGCTAAGTATAGAGAATGGCAGATGGCACCACATGTTGCATGAGCACAAATTCAAAGGCACGACCCAAAGCAGAGACTCAAACAAGCGCTGGAAAACCATGTATCCATATCCTGAAAAGGTAGAAGCGGTCATTGAAAATTCCAAACAAAGGAAAACCAGAAAAAGGAGCCACACATCAACTCAACGCAACTTCATAAGTAAAATTCAGAGTGGGTTCCCAAATGTCCAATGAGACTCCACGTGTCCCGGGTCAGACATAAAGACTTTTCCAAACAAAGGGACTTATCCAAAACACCAAGAAATAAGGCAGAGCCGCAGAGGGTGCCATGTGTCTAATCAACGCAATTTCAAAGGCGTGGCTCAAAAGGTAGTCCCCAAACGAGTGCCAACCCACCACGTGTCTAGAGTCGAAAAGGTAGGGTCAGCCGTTGAAAAGTCCAAAAGCTTGCTGAGGTATCCATCTGTCTTGTCTACAAAAATTCAAAGGAAAAATATGGGGGTAGTTTCTAAACAAGCGCGAAGCCTCCACATGTCTCAAGTTAGGCACAACATCTCCGCCAACAGGAGAGACTCATGCAAAATACAAAGGAAATTGAGGAGCCCATGGAAGTTACCACATGTCAGTCTAGCATAGTTTTAAGAGTGAGAGGAAGGGGATGAATCTTCAAGATGGGGGAGGTTGCCACATGGGTCTTAGACGATAGCCTCTTTCAAATATTACATGCCCGTGACCCTGGCCTTCAGAAAACCATATCCTTCGACTGAAAACTCAGATTTGGGTGGGAGAGGATTTTTGGAAATATTTCGGTGCTAGCTTCTCACCTACCACGATAATGCCTCGACTAACCATTTTTGGGGGCTTTCAAGTCTCCCAACTTCCACCATGATGAAGAATGGGCCTCTTTCTTACCGAGTAAGGGACAACAATGGGGTCATGGGTGTTGCGGTAAAGAACTTCAGTTTGGTAGGTGGATTCAATGCACTTCCAGGGGTGGTTGGAGTAAAGTTTGATTTTCCTCTCTCTTCCTTCTCTCTTTCTTCTATATATTGTAAAGAAGGGGCATATTGAAATGGTTGGTCATTGGTTCTCTCTTGCCCCCCTCTCTTTCTTCCTTAGGGTAGAATGTGGAGTCTAAGCCTCCTCTCTTTGCTCTGTAATTGTATTTGCATGCCCCTCTCCCACCGATGATGTACCGTGTGACTTTTGTAGCAATAAATTATGTTTCGTGATGCATTTGTCCATCCTTGGCTTATTTTCTTGTCTCTTCTCACTCTCATCATTGGAGGGTAGACTGCATACTCGATGTTTATTGCAGGTTCCGGAGCAGTACTTAATGGGTCTTGAGGTGGTGTTCCATGTGACATATATCTTTGGTCTGCATGGTGCATCTCATCCACACCTTCCTTTTCTCAACTCTCTCCACTTTAGGCAGTCAGATATGTGATCAGCCACTTCCTTTTCTGGTTTATCACCGCTTAGTGTAGGCTCTCTTTCACTCTCTATCTCTCTCTCATGTCTCCTTGGAAAAGTTAGATTAGGATTAGATTAGTTTTCCTACAATGGAGTAGCTTGTGGCAGGTAGATTAGGAAGCATGAACTAGCCTTCTCTAGAGGTCCACATCAAGTTTTGTAAGACCCACAACTTGAGAGATGGTTCAATGTTTTGCAATCACACTGAATGCCCCATTTCAGACTCAAGACATTCAGTGGCCGCTGTGATTTTGCAAGCACCAACAGAATTAATAGTCGAGACTTAGTGATTACATTTAAGTGCAAGTAAATGGCTTATGTTCCCATGGAGAACCATTCCCGAGATAAGGCTAACTCGAAGCATCCAAGAAATAATTCATAGATGATGATGATGAATTCATCACTAATAGAAAAGGTACACATAGAACATCCCTTAAACCCTTATGGGATGAGGTTGCAAATTTTGTAGTTAAGTACTTTACTTGTGAGGGAAGGTATTCTAGATTGAATACAATTAATTTCAAGTTATTGAATCATTTAAAGAACAACAGGAAAGTAATTTTACCAAATTTCATGCAAGAAAAATTAAAGAGAATGAGTAGAGAAGTATAGAGGGTTAGGGCTGCATTATCGGACCATTGCCTTATGAACTCCGGTGGTGAAACCTACCTTATAAAGGGATTATACTCGAATACATGGGAATAATTTTCAAGGAAAAATTGTATAAAAAATTTGTTGTGAAATAGGAGAAAGAGGAGGAAAAGCACTATGAGCTCCTCTGAAAACATCTCAGAGACTACACCATCAATTTCTCAACCCGAAGAACCCCTTCGAAAATTTTCCATATAATAAGGAAGAACTTGTACTGTCTCTCTTGAGATAAATTTTATTTCTAAAACCTTATTGGAGTTCTCCACTTCTAAATACTCCATCTCCAAGGGTAAACAAAATTCTTCTAAATCCAATAATACACCACCTAGGAACTCCCATAGGCTCAAAAACAAATGCTAAGGACCTCATAACCAAAGATGTCAAATAAAATATCACTAGATAGTGATGTGGAAGCTACAAAAGGAATATTTGAGCCTCAGAAAATGGAGACACAATAGGGAGATATTGATGCCCCTGTTCATGAGGAGTACCTTGAACAACCCATGGAGGGGCAAGAAGAACCAACTTAGGGTGAGGAGATAGTTCATGTAGTGGAAGGTCAGGAGGAAGGAAAGGAAGGGGAAATTAGTGGAGAAATTGAACATGAAAAAATTCTAGAAGTTGTTGAGAAACCCCTTGAGCAATAAGAACCAGAAAGTGAACATAAACAAATGTCTTTGGTAGTAGAACAAGTTATAGAGCCACAATAACAACCAAAAGAAAAGTATTTGATGAAGTAATTGAGAAAGTTTTGGAACATGCACATCATGATGGTGTGGAGGAAGAAATTATAACACAATTGCAGCCACAAGTTTTTATTCATGAAGTTATTAAGGGAACCTATAAAACCACCTTGTAAGGAGATGGCTACAAAAACTTTGCTACCAGATATTGACTATTTGATGTTTCTATTTGAGTATTATGTTAATACGCTAAAAGAAAGATGGGAAAAATAAAAAAGAATACCTTATCTCCAAGAATCAATAAGAATTGGAAGAAAAGGATAGAGAAATTAAATGGTTGAAGCGAAGAAAGAAGACACAATCAAGGTGGCCCACTTAGATATTTAAATACGACCTCCATAAAATGTTTATGTTATCTTTTTGAAAGAAAATATGTTGCAACTTAAACTTACCTACATTAATTATGACATTCCCTATGATATTGTTGTTGAGAAAATGTTTTAGGTGGACAGACTAAATGTCTCCACCAACATTTACAGAGAGCTATGCCCCTACATTGAATTGTGTCACTCCCATTATTGAAATTAAACCAATATTAATCCTATCTAAACACCGCGGGTGGCAAAATAGGTCAAGGATCACACAGGACACTCCACCGAATATGTGGAAAAGTTCTTGTATGATGTACACGTGAGTAAATTGCAGCGATGAGGGGAATAGAGGGAAATTAGGTAAGGAATATTATTTTCATGAGTAGATTGAAGAGCTAACACCCGAGAAACAGGAGGAGTTTAACATTAAATATAGAGGAAAGAAAAATGAAGCTATTTAATGAGATGGAAAAACCTAGACACCAATTTCTTAGATTCATCTATCGAAGATACAAAGTTCATGTATCACTAGACTTGAAAAGTGTATAAAAATGGAGATGTAAGAAAAAAATGCTCATAACAACTATGATTATTACGTCAACGATGATATGCATCTTGGAAAATAGAAACTCAATTCATTGATTGATATTTATACAAGTTATACAAAGTAAGGGAAAAGAATAAAGTGGAAGAAATTGTAGCTTTATTTCATGTATATTGGTGACAAAAATTCTAACAAACACAATGCACTATTGCCACAAAGTACATAATTTTTAGATTATAATTTTCAAGATCTAATTTTTTGGATCATTTGGAATGGATAAGCCATGTCAATTTATAGAAATGTAGATTGAATCTTTCCTACTCCCCACATGACACATCATTTTTTCAATCAACTCGTGACTTTTCACCTTCCTAGGAAGTGAGAAATAAGTTTCCTTTTATAAATTAAAGTGAATTTTACAATGTTACTTTATGAAGTCACTTAAGTGAATGAGACAAAATACAATGATTATGCCCAATGAATAATTAGAAAGGGGAGAGAAAGAAGAGGGAGAAAGAGAGAAGGAAGGAAAATTTTCCACATCCGATGAAGAAACTTCTTACTAAATCATGCCTCTTGATGGTGGATCTTTGGAGTGGGTTCCTTTTCCTTGAATTCCTTGTTGAATTGAGCTATCACAACTGTCATATTATCTTCTCCTAGAATTAAAAATTATCCCAATACCTTGGTCCATGTCTCAGGGAAACCACTGATCCTTTTACATTGATGAAGCCATTCTTCATGATCCATTGTGATTTTGGAAATGCAAATCTTAATACCGGTCAGGGCTTTAAATTATATTTTTAAAAGAAAGAGAGTCACCTATCTCTTTCTTGAAAATCTCTTGAAATGCAATGATGAGTTACTCGATGATGAATCCTCGGTGAGTAGAGGTAACTCAAACCTTTGAACACAATGGTAAACTTCATTCAAGATTCTGGAAATCTGACACCCATGGGATTTCAATTTAGATATGGCTCCTTTTAGCATTGCATACTGAGCATCCATGATGTGGATCCAAATTTGGGACAAGTATTCAGCAATTGATGTAAACACTTCCTTTCTCATAAGGGTATGAGAGTTGAAAGAGCTCATTTTAGACACTAGTGGGAGTATCTCCTCCAAATGACTGACTTCTTTTGCAAACTCCTCCTCCATCTTGTTTACTTCAGACAATGTTACACGAGCATATTGGATGAGAGAAATGATGTCCGAACACAATGCCTTTCCTTTCTCAATGATTTCCTCAATCCAATTTTCATAGGATTTTCCCCACATCATGTATTCATGTGATTTCTTGACTTCATTTGAGTCAATACTACCTATTGGGGGAATATATTCAACTAGGAGGGATAGTGTTGATTCGGTCCTTGAGAAGGGTTTAATGTATGCACCGAAATTTCACACATGTTCCTCCAATTGCAAAATTATTCACTTGAATTATTCGATTTGATCATGAAGGAGGGAAGAAGATTATTTCAATAGGTGAATGCTACATTCATTCGAATCTTTACCTAATGAGATGTGAGTCAAATCATAATAATACAAAGTCATTTTTTCCATGGGTTTGTAGGTCTTAGGCCTGGAAATTACATCATACCAAGCACTCGAGGTGTCACTAAAGAAGAAAAAAATCTATATGGGCTTTATTTCTTCATTTAGGTTTCAAAATTTTACAAATTTCCATGAGACTTGGAATAGTATCAAGCATGTTGTTCTTGGTCCAATCTCAATCACTTCTTGAATCCATGGAAACAAATATTTGGGAGTTATTGCAACGTCGGACATCGTGAGTTATTGCAGAAGATTTTGATAGAGATAGTTCTTGATCAGCTTGAGAATACATAATTGGATGTTTTTGTAGTTGAATATATTGCTACTGATTACTTACTTGTTGTTTGTAGAAGGTCAATCTGACCAACTCTCATTGGCCCACTTAACCACTCTTCTAACTCATCGAGCTCACTGACTTAGCTTGTTTTGAACCAACTCACCAAGGGGAGAGTAGGTGATATTGACCAGAAAAATTGAACTTCCTGGTGGAAAAAAGAAACAATATATGTTTCTATGGAGATGATAGAAACTTTCTGCTCTCGGACCAAAAACTGCTATTTTTGGAAACTAGGTCCCAGAACTGCTATTTTGGGTAGTGTTGCTTTTTTACCTTGTTGCTTGCATTGAGGTGCTTCCTTCACATTCACGTCTTGTCACAGATGTCTCGGGGTCAATTCAAAGAAATTTATATTTTTGAAAGTTTCTTTTTTCTTTTTCACCTTTTTGACTTTTTAATTGGCGTGCCCTAGTTTTCGGTTTGTATGATTTTCACTTGTTCTCTCTTTTGGAGGGAGTTTGTCATTTTTGGAAACTTACTAAAAATGGAAAGTGCAAACCAGTGGCACTTGCTATTTTTATAATTTGAAAATCACCATGTCAAATTGATGACAAAACTATGGATTATTTTTGGGTTTTTTATTTGGATGCTCTGTATAAATTTTCAAGTCAAACCGCTTCTGGATTGATGACAAATGAAGAAAGAACACCCTAGGGTAGAAAAAAATAAAATGCATGCCATTAAAAATCAGGGACATTTTTTGAGTTTTGGTTTTTTCAGCTTCAAGTAATTTGGATGAATAATTTTTTCCCAAAATTTCATGAAGATTCAATCACCATCTCATTGGTTATTTGCGATTCTTCATTTTGGGGCTTAGGGTTTTTGATGACTTACATTGATGTTTTTCCTTGAAATATCCTCTTTTCACACTGTACCAATGCTAAAAGATGATGAATGGATGATGGAGGTTTTTTGGAAGGTGTGGCAGTAGAAAAAATGGAGGATTGAAGGAATTTCTGGTGGTGGAAGCTTTCTTGTGTGTGTATGAAGGAAGAAAGGGAAGTAGATGATAACAACACGAAAGTTAGAAAAGTTTGTATATTATTAATAGTAGGGAAGGATAAAATTTTTGGGAACTAATTACACCAAAATATTGGTGCATTTGGTGCAAAATAGTCCACCCCATCCCTATTTGGCCATGTGTTGTGAAGGAATTTGTATTTGGATTTGAGCGGGGCTTATAAATAACACCTTTATTCACTATCGGGGTCACATGGTGGACTGAGAGATTAAAGGAAGGTGGTGAATTTTATTGTACCATATAAATTAAATATTTGGGAAATTTGGTGCAAAAATTATGGTACTCTCCCATTGGCTAGATTTTCAACTCAAAAATTGACTAACTCCTTAAGCCTTTACCTTGGGAGCCGCTGCTCTCCCGCACTATATCTTGAGTTCAGAGGAGGTTTTTGATGCAATTTTATATGATTCCACCTGAAAAATACCTTATTAATCAAATTTTTGGGATGTCACCTCTTTATTCTGCCATTTTCTCCTAAAAATACGCATTTTGTTAAAGCTCCAAGGTGCATGTAAAACACCGCTATGGACATAATGCACTTAGGTGTTTTAAATAATATGAGATTACCATCCCCTAGGGATTTTAAATACCTTTCCAAAGATATTTTTGACCCATAAATGCTTCCAAATATCCTATAATCATTTCCCGAAGCTCGCAGGTCGCTTTCGTACATGTATGCATTGCTTTGGCCTCTAAGACCCGCTTTTGCTGAAACTACTCCAAGACTTGTGAAACTTATCAAAACCTCCAAAAAATGTACTTGGATCTCTATTACACCTCCTTTATTATTTTAGTCCTTATTTTCTCCTTCGGGGGCATCCGCTAGCTTCTAGAAGATCAGAAAATGACCTTTCTCAAGCTTGTCAGAAAACCTGCTTTGATGGATCTTGCCTTAAAGCACTTGGAATGACTAGTATCTAGAAATAAAATATGGGCACATTGATATGACACATGGGACTACTTCAAAGAGTTGGGTAAGGACCCACTCAAAGATTAGGGTGATATGAAGGGGGACTCGTAATGACATTTGTGCTAAAATGTTTCGTAGGGTATGTTTTTCATGCTTGAAAATTAGGAATTTTCTAGTTGCATATTTGCATGATAAAAATATCAACTTAGCTAGGAACTTCTTCACTTTAAATCAAAATACTACTCATCAATTCTAACTCTCATTATGTGATCTTTATTTGCGCAATTATGCTCTTGAATATGACAGGGATTAGATTCCAATTCTATACATTAGAGATATTCAAGTTAAATCCCTATTTTAGTACATTGTAAATGAATTGAACAGAGTAAGGAAATTGGAAGAGTATCATAATTTAGAGAAGTTCCATCCATTTTTTTCAAGGTTGAGGCCACAAAATCAGCTGAAGTTGTAGAGTTGTATGTAAAATATGTAAAGAATAAGGTGATCAAGAGGAGAGTGTGTAAAATGAGAAAAGAATCCCACACATAAGTTAGAGAAATGATTAGAGATCATGGGATGCAGTGGTAACATAACTCAAGATGCAATGGAATGAGATATCTCCTAAACTATAAAGGAAATAGATGTACTCTTACACTAATATAATGCCAACTATGAAAATATTGAATACATACATAGAGATTGCTACATCGATGTGCGCAGTACACATAAAGATTGGCTATTACCCACCAATATTTAACTTTCCAATAATTCCATGGATAGGAGATAGACCACTCAATCAAAATATATAGAACGAGTTATGCACAAAGTTCATTGTAAATAGTGGCTTATTCCTATCGGAAGAAGAAGGGATAAACACCCTAATTGATTTCAAAGCGTGAATACTATTTTTCAAAGAGAGGAAATATGAACCACTTGAATGATCAAATTCAAGAAATTAATATCGGGGTGTGATGAGTTGTATAAATATCCTTTATAAAAAAATCATCTTCTATAATTTTGTTAAGCCATTATAGCTATTTCATTGTATTTCCTAGTCACACTATTGAACATCATCATCACAACTTGAACTTATGGCATAATTACTGATTAATATAGTTATAACTACTTATTTTTATTTTTTGGTAATTTATGTGTGCATTTATTCTTATCATTTCAATAAGGTGTTTTAATGATAATATGTGTGATGCCACTATTGGTTGTAAGTAACTTGTTATATGCACCAACTCCTATAACAAAGGAACCGTCTCAAGTAAAGGAACTATCTACAACAACCCATCCACAACCAAAGGGAAACACCTAGAACAAAGAATCCATGTTATGAAGATCTCTTGAATGCGAAGAACTTCTTTCAATTTTTTACATGTCGTTGAAGGAGAATTTATGACTGGATAATGTAGAACTGGGAGATAAATCAACCATGGATCTGATTATTCATTGCAAACTACTGAATAACTAATTAATTAAGGTTTCATGTGACTTAAGGAACTGGTAAATTAACTAAATATTAACTGAACACCTCCGTTGCATGTGTTGAATCTCTTGTTGTTATGTTTGAGATCTTCCACTTGTTCTATAAAGGATCTTTCACTTAATTTGTTTAAACTCCTAGTTAAACTCCTATTCTCACGTCCTGGATGTAAACGAGATGTATAAAAGTATAATTATAAAATCATGCACTTTAGATTTTTATTTATCCCGCTTTCATATTACTATTTAGATGGTTTTGAGTGAAGACAATACTAATTAACCCCTATCTTTTGGCCATCTTATTTTATTTTATTTCTTCATTACCACCTATTTTTATTAACATCCCTAGTCCTGCTTTGGTCATTTCCCACTATTTTAGCCTCGACCAAGGCACCTAGGCTAGTACTGGGTGCTCATGGGTACTCTATTCCAAATTTGGGCACCACGATCATTCTTGAGCTATCCCACAAATTTTTGGGCTCTTTATAGATGTTTAAAATCTGTATATTTCTCATGGTTAGCCTTTTTGAGGTTAATTATGAAATTAGAACAAGAGAACCCTATAAAGATAAAGTTATGAGACCATAATGAGGGACCTAACATCACTTAATACTATCATTCCATCTAGATATGCATCCATATATTGCATTGAGATAATTTACATCCCCTTAACCCCATTATCAAGGTAAAAGGCTCTGACATATGCATCACAGTTCATAGGGGAGGATTTAATTCTATTCCATACATAGATACTATTATGTTTTCTATATTTAGTTATTTCTCACTACTTCACAAAGTGCGAATGGCACAAGAGAAACTAGGGAAGGACATGCGACACTCACCGAACTACATTTGGGTCTTACATTTAGTACAACGCTCGCTTAGTAATCCCACTATTGTGGTAGCTAAGGTCATCGACCCTTTCATTTGCATTCTTCTTTTTCTAGGGTTTTGATACTTCTTTGGGTCTTTTACAAGTATTTGCATCATTTTGGATTATTGGTGACATCAAGCACATGAAAATGAACCTAATGCTACACACATCGAAGGTTTTGACCACCTTCTAACACCGTAAGAACCAATTTTAGATATTTTTCACAGTAGGGGCATCCAAATTACATACCAGAGTGTGCGTGGGCATCCCAATCCTCCTCTAGGTGCCCCAGTCTACCTATATACTCCACATCCACACTTTTGAGGCTCCAAAATGGTCACCCCTACTTATGGGTTCTCCAGTCACCTCAAGTGAAACTCTCCAATAAGCACATGTTATTAATTGATTTCTTTCCTCACTCTTTTTTTCACATTAGGGTTATATTTTCCTTTCACATAATTTGTTTAGCTTCCTTACGCACTTCCTTAATGCATTTATTTATTTTATGTACAACAATTAATAGCTTAGGTTAACTATACCCACACTAATTAGTTAGTACCATTTTATTTAATCACTTGCATAACTCCGACTCATATCTTGGATAAAAATAATCCTTCTAAATCTTATATAATTTTATAATTTGATAGTTTTGATCTTGTCTTTGTTGATACTCCTACTAATCCATCTCTGCTATAAACATTTCCTTTCATTTATTAAGCTTCAATATTTTGATATAGATCATAAAGCTTTAAATGACGTCATTATTTCTAATATGTGTACCATGGATCCTAATTTTCTAGCACAGATTCTTGAAGAATCACAAGCTCCTCCATTTGACCACATAGTTATAGACCCTCCCATTTCTAAATCACAAAACATTTGTCATTCACATTCGCCCATTAGAATTACAAACTCTCCTAATACAATGTTTGATTCTACCTCTCCGTATTCCACTCTTGGGTATCGTCTCTCGAAGCTCCACATGACTCTAACACCACTATTTGTATGGTTGATATGGTTCCTCTTGTTTCATCACCAGCTCCTGATATCATGAATGTTATGCTACTTTATACGGGGTCTACTCTAGAATATTACCTTAATTTACCTACCCCTCCATCACCTCAACTTATGGACGAATCACCTCACTTATCACCATTTGAGAGTGTCATTTGTATGATAGATGTAGTTCCTTCTATACTACCTATTATTGCTACTACTATTATTCCATATCGTGGTCCTATCTAATCCACATATCTACCCCCATCACCATCAAGTACACCCACCATTCACTTGTTCTCTCTTTCGAATGATTCTTATAGGGATCATATACCGATTGATACTTCTTGAAAATCCACCGTATGCTCACACGACAATCTCCTTCATTTGGTCTTGCCTTCAAATATATCCATTCTCCTTTATACGATCCAAATTTGTATCATGGATATGTTATTCTCACTAATGTATATGGACTTCATGTTTTTCATCTTGTTTTTCACCTTGCACATTATCAAATTCCCTCTCCACTTACTCTTGGTAAATCTTGGTTATATTTTATTAGAGGCACACTTGATCCTCGTGGTCATATTGATATAGCCTTCCCTATGCCATTTGATATCATGTGCACATTTGCAATAGCTCTTTTCTTTGTTACTCCCTAATTTTATTATTTGGTATACTCATGGGTGTCCATTGCCTCCCTTTACTGATGAAAAATACACCATGAAAATGTATAACTTGCATATTCATGGTTATTTGTATTACCATCCGTAAAACTATTGCTTATCAAGTTTCCCACACTATTCAATATGATTTCAAAAATGAAAGCGATGATATTTTATATTATATTATTTTAACACCACTTTCATATATATCCTAGGGGGCATCACACCTAATATTCCCCCTCATTTTTTAGCATCATTGCATAGTGCTACATCACACTCTTAGTATCTATAATATTTGCGTTGTCATTCTAATCATAGATACCTACACCGTTGTTACTTAATGACGCACTCCTATGCTTCGGTTCACACTTGACTGTTGAGGAATTACTATTACACTGAACCCCAAACACTACACTATAGGCATTACACATTAGTTCTCATCACATGTTATGTGTCATACACCACACATTCAACATTTAATTTACAAAACATTTCACATTTGCACATCACACATCATATTGTCCTTCTTCTTACATATACCATACTTATATCATCCACGCACTTACTATCATACACTAGCCATCCTATGAATTAAATACACTTTTAGGATATTTACACATATTTCCTCACATACTATACATAACCATATAACATACATCATACACTACGTGTTTCTATATCATACATTTTCTACATACTATACTAGTCTTCATTACAATCGAATCTAGCCTTATTCCATCTTACACACCACATTTACTAATCTATCCACATATATTACATTGCACATTATACATTTCATTTTACACATTTCTACACACCTTGCATTGCCTTCTACACACCATGTATTTACATATTTTACTCATCACATGGTCATCACCTATACTACATTGTTTTCTATGCATTGGACTCACCACCCTATGACGTAATTTAGTTCCTTGGTCCATACTCTACTACTGAGAGTTTACAAATCAAATGGACCTTATACTCATCACTTGTTTACTATATGACCTTTCACCATGCAGTAACTCCTAGGCTAGTGACATACGCTTTAGGCTAAATTGTCACCTATTTCATCATTTCATAGTAGTATACACCTTAGGTTACATCACCACTCCCTCCTCTCATCTTTTTGTGACATATGATTTAGGCTAAATTATCACCCATTCTATCATTTTTTAGTGATATACACTCGTGGATAAAACATCACTCATCCATTCATCTTATGGTGATATGCTCTTAAGGCTAAATAATCACTCATCCATTCATCAAGTTGTGATATACACTTTGGCTATAGGGTTCACGTAAATGTCATTTCTAGGTCACATCTCACCACTACACATTCATCACAGCTACATACAGTGCTATACACAACACATACACCACGACCATTTCCTGATGACACACTCTCATTTAAGGTTCATTCTTATCTGCTGAGGGGAAAAACAAAATGAAACTCATTGCATATACTTCCATTCATTTGGGGGAATGCAGCTCCTATCATTCCATCTTGTATTCCATTCCATCCATCCATAACATACTTGCATTGTCTTGGGGTAATTTACTCTTGTTTACTAGTGCTCTACATGTTCACTTTACAACACATGTGAGATTGATTTCTTATATGTCATTATCTATACCATCCACACATATGCATTCACGTCTTTGTTTAGTTGTGATCACGAGACAAGTCTCTTTCATGTAGCATGGATGATCTCCTTCTACACTTCCTATATTAGTCATTGGGGGCATCCAAATTCATGTCTTTAACGTGTTATTGTTTCATTTTTTACTTAGCACTTTACATTACTTGGTTATACAGGCTTTTGAAATACTAGTTATCTTTCTAACATGTTAACGCGTGTTTCATGTGCAACATTTTTATGCAGAGAGATATTTTCTTATATATTCATTTTTTATTTTGTCTCGTATTTTTAATCTTGTATGTGGGCCTTGCCCTATGTTTGGTTTGCACACCTGATTATTGTTTGAAGCCGTGATGGCCTTACATGTCTTACACTATGAGTGATGTCCTATGTTTGCAATCCACTTTGTGCAGTTTACTTGTCTTCTTGCATGTTTACAATACTATGTTTTGTATTTTTTACATTGTCTACATACTTTACACTTGTCTTCTTACATGCATGTGTTTTCATAGTAAAACTTGTTTTGGGTAGCCATCCTTGTTTGCACGTGCCTTTATTTTTTACCAATTGCCTTCCCTTCCCACTGCAGGGAAAAAATTTCATGTGGTTGGTCCTCTTCTAGGGCCGCAAACTCCTATCACCATGTCACATGCGGCCCCAAAGAGGGGCATCATTTGGGGTTTTATAGTATACACAAAGTGTGTTTGCACCTTGGTTTAGTTCAAGATCTATTTCTTCCCTTAGCATTGTGGGTTTACATATAGTGAGTGAGTTCAGACCAGTCTACGAACTCCATACATAGTGGATTTTATAAGACATGGTGCCCTTATCATTCAAAGGAGTAGTTAAAGGTCAAGGAAATAAAGCATTTCATCCCTATACTTCTTCTACCGTCGGTGTCGATCACCCAATAAACTAGGATGATACATGGATCTTGTCACAATTTAGGAAAATAGTTAGAGCTTGGATGAAATAGAGCATTTCCTCCCTACACATCTTTATCCTATGGCATCGATCGCCCAAAACCCCAAAGAAAAGATAGGATATCTTTCCACACCTTTTTTCTCAACATAGATATAATGCACATGTTCCATTTACACTTTTTATTTCATGTACATTACATTTACATGTATTTTTACACATACATATTTTACATAGCATATTTACACTTAGATACATATATATTTGAATACTTGAGATTTTATCCTTGTAGGTCCAATTGTATGAGAAACAAGCAAGTAAAATGGGGGTAACAAAATAAACATCATAAATAACAACACTTTGTGACAACACATGATTTAATAACCATGGAGGTGCACATGCATTCCTCCCTAGGTTCACTCTCATCACTTTTCTTTGTACATTTTTTCATCTTTAATTTCCATACTCCTCCAATTTTTTTGTCATTCCACGCTTTTGTCTAGTCCTTCAAAGGTGTGTTCCTACTTGAAATATTCATCGGTATCAGTACGTATCTCTATCTACTTTATGCTACTAAGATTTCTGATCACCAACATAAAGTTGGGGCAAAATTTAGTGACAAACTCATGCACTTTAGACATTTATTTATCTTGGTTTCACACTACTATTTAGAAGGTTCTTGAGTGAAGAAAATACTAATTAACCCCCATCTTTTGGCCATCTTATCTTATTTTATTTTTTCATTATTTCCTATTTTTGTCCACATTCCCAACATGTTTTGGTCATTTCCCGCTATTTTAGCCTCAGCCAGAGCACCCATGCTAGTACTAGGGTGCCCACGGGTGCCCTGGTCTTGCTTTGGAAACCCTAATCATTTTCTAGCTTTCCCACCACTTTGTGGGATATTTCTATCTATTTGACATATTTATATTTCTTTTTCTCAACCATTTTAGGGTTAATTACAATATTAGAAAAAGAGAACCCTATAATTACAAAGTTATGAGATGATAATGAGGGACCTATCATCACTTACTACTATCACTCCATCTATAGTTACATCCATCTATTGCATTGGATATCAATTACATCCACATAGCTCCATAATCAAGGTACAAGGATAGGAAATTTCCATCACACTTCATAGGGGAGGATTCTATTCCATTCCATGCAAACATACTATTACATTTTCTACATTTAGTTATTGCTCGCTACTTCACAAAGTATGACTAGCACAAGAGTACCTAGAGAATGACATGGAAACACTCACTAGAACTACATTTGGGTATGAAATATATTTCAATGCTCAGTTAGTAATCCCACTATTGTGGTAGCTTAGGTCAGCTGACCCTTTCATTTGTATTCTTATTTTTTAGTGTTTTGATACTTCTTTTGGTATTTTACAAGTCTTTGTATCATCTTGGATGATTGGCGACATCAAGTGCATGACAAAAAACTTGATGCAACACACAATGAGGGTTTCAAACCACCTTCTAACCCTATAAGAACCATTTTTAGATCTTTTTCATAGATCAAGGTGCCCAAATTGTAGAACAAAGCACCTATGGGCACCCCGGTTCTCCTTCACATGCTCCAGTCCAGCTAGATAATCCAAATCCACCCTTTTTGGTGTTCCAAAGACAATCATTCCCACTTCTTATTTCTCAAGTCACCTTTGTGACACTCTCCAACATATAGACGTTATCACCGAGTTCTTTCCTCACTCTCTTATAGAAATTAGGGTTATCTTTGCCTTTGGCATAATTTTTTAGCTTTCTTACACACTTCCTTACTGCATTAATTTACTTTATTTACGCTTGTTCATAGCTTAAGTTAACTATACTTGCATTAATTAGTTAGTTTCATTTTAGTTAAAAAAATAAACTTATTAATGTTGGCAATGATAACATAGAATACAAAGAGATACATATATATGATAGAGAGAAGATGAGATTTCTTTTTTCCCGATGTAATTTTCAAGAAACTTAATAAAAGATATGAGTTTTGTTTATTATCCTTTAGTTACAAGATTTAGGAGGGATTAGCATTTTAGGTTGTGGAGCCTGTTTTCATGTGTGAAAGTGTTGAAGACTATGCACTAAAAGTGTTGTACACTATCCATAGTTGTCTCGTTGGGGTTTGGGAATAGCCCCCAAGAAAAAAAATTGCCTTGAAAAATGTGCCCAATATTTAGGGAAATGAGTTCTTCCTATATGGGAAAAAGTTTATTAACATAGGTTTATAGGATGGTTTTGTCCCATGGTTTTGATACCCATGGTATTGTAAAACTGTTTAAGCAGTTATCTACTTATGTGGTTTTGTGCATATGGTAGGGTTGATGTAACATTGCAGATGTGTGTGAATTTGGATGTGAATTCTATAGATTTTATTGAGCATAGCTCCAAACAGATCTGGGTATTGTATGAGAGAGTGGTTGCTTGAAATAAAATATCAGCAAGTGATTCTTAGTGGATGTAGCCCAAATTGGGTGAACCACATTAAACATTGTCTCTTTGTGTTGTGTTATTTTTATCCTGCACTTTTATTTCAGATCTATAATATTTTCTCCACATTAGTTTCTACTATTTTGATTCTCGTGAGGGAATGTTCCGCACATTTTATCCCTTATTTCCTAATAAATTGTATTAGATCCTAGTTTGGTTTGTCAAGTGTTGAATCACAGGGAAATTTTTAGCTTGAGTGGGAGCTATGGAAGATGATGGAAGATCAAGGGTTAATAAATTCAATGGGAAAAAATTTAATCTTTGGAAGATGGAAGATTACCTTTATTAGAAGGATCTTTATATTCTGTTGTATGCGAAGGTTAACAAAACCTTGAGCATGATGGATGCAATATGGGATTTTCTAGATAGGAAGGCACTTGGGGCAATCCGGATGTGTCTTACATCTTCGGTATTATTTCATGTTTCAAATGAAAAGACTAAAAATAACTCGATGGATGCATTAGGAAGTTATATGAAAACCCTCTACCTCTAACAAGATATTTTTAATGAAAAATTTGTTTAATATGGAGATGTCTAAGAATGGTTTAATAACATATCATTTAAATGATTTTAATATGGTTTTAAATGTGCTAGCTTCGGTTACAAAATATTTTTATGAACAATTTAGGGATTTATTAATTATGCGCTCTTTACATGAGAGTTGGAATAACTCGTTAATGATGGTAAACAACCCAGATTCTAGATAACTCAAGTTGAAGTCTAAGGATGTTGTAGGGATGATTCTAAGTGACAAAATGTGAAGAAAAATATTTGGGAAATATTCTACTTCATGGAGTGCTTTGACAGTGGAAAGTAAAGGGAGTCAAAAGAATAGAGGAAGCCATGGAAAATTAAAAGATCAAAAAGGTAAAAATCCAAAAGGAAGATAATATGCTTTGACATTATGGAAAGTATGGGCATGCTAAGAAGGACTGTTGGGAGTTTCAAGATAAGAAGAAACAACAGAAGAAAAAAAGGAGGAAAATGTGGCAACGGGTAATGTATGTAAGGATGATTTGATTCTTTTTTTGAATAATATTATTGAATCTTGTGTTTTAGATTCGGAGGCTTCTTTCCGTATTACACCACATAGGCATTATTTTGTTGATTATGTTCAAGTAGATTTTTGGCATGTTTTTCTTGATGATGATGAACCTTGCAACATAGTTGGAAAAGGTTCTATTCAGGTTAAGATGCAAAATGGAAATATATGGTTATTGATGGATGTCATACATGTGCCAACATTAAGGCAAAATTTGATATCGATTGGGCAGCGGTTGGGAAGTCATGGTTGTACTTGATATTTACAAAGAGATTCTTGGAAGGTTACCAAGGGTGCTCTTGTGGTGGACAAAGGTAAGAATTTTGGAACCTTATATTTAACCAATGATAGTACTAATACTTGTAATGTTATGGCTTTAGATGTAGATACAACATTATGGAACTATTTGATAGGGCATATGAGCCATAAGGGTGTGGAGATCATAAAGAAGGATTTTCCTAGATATAGAGAAAAAAAGTTTGGAGTTTTGTGAGAACTGCGTGTATGGGAAATTTAAGTGAGTAAGGTTTCTAAAAGTTGGACCTACAAAGAAAGAGAGTAACTTGGAGATGGTATATTCTGATGTGTGGGGGCTAGCTCGGGTATCATCTCTTGGGGGTTCAAATTATTATGTTACTTTTATTTATGATGCAAAAAGAAAAGTTTGGGTATA
This sequence comes from Taxus wallichiana var. yunnanensis, assembly GCA_018340775.1. Lineage (NCBI taxonomy): Eukaryota > Viridiplantae > Streptophyta > Pinopsida > Cupressales > Taxaceae > Taxus > Taxus wallichiana. The sequence continues at coordinate 873,748,373 of CM031238.1, forward strand.
TTTTATTAGATTTAAATCTGATGTGTTTGACATTGTTTTTAAATGGAAAGCCTTGGTAGATAATGAAATAGGTCTTAAGCTAAAATGTCTCAGGTTAGATAATGGAGGGGAATATTGAAGCATTGAGTTTGATGATTATTGTTCTAAGAATGGAATCCATAGGAAAAGATGGTTCCAGAACTCTACAAAAATGGGGTGTCAGAAAGGATGAACAAAACAATAATGGAATGTACTAGGAGCATGAGGTTACATGCAGGACTACCTCTTTAAATTTGGGTAGAAGAGGTGAGAGAAATTATGTACTTGATAAACAGAGGACCCTCAAGTGCCTTGGATGGAGGTATACCCGAGGAGGATTGGTATGGCAAGAAAGTTGATTACTCATTTCTTAGATTCTTTGGATGTGAGGTGTTTGTCAATATAGAAAAGGAGGATAGGAAAAAGCTAGAGGATAAATCAAAAAAATGTAATTTTATTTGTTATGGTGGTGATGACTTTGGATTTAAATGTTAGAGTATTAATGACAAGAAAATCATTCGATCTAGGGATGTGGTCTTTAATGAAAAAATTATGTAGAAGCAATAGTTACAGAAAAATAGGGAATAATCGAAGAAAGAATATGCAGTGGTAGAGGATCTTTTAGATGGGAAAGTGACACATGAATCAGTTCAAGAACCTACTCAATAGGAACCCCAAACTCTTATATTTAAGAGGACTTCTAGGGTAATAAGAGAACATAAACACTTTTCTCCTTCTATTTATTATTTATTACTCACCGACAAAGGAGAGCTAGAGAGATTTGATGAAGCAATGCAGGTAGATTCCAAGAAGAAGTGGGAGCAAGCCATGGATGAGGAGCATCAGGATCTCATGGAGAACTAAACTTCAGATTTGGTGAAGCTACCCGAAGGAAAAAGATCATTATAGAACAAGTGGGAGTATAAAGTTAAAGAGGAATAAGAAGGAAAAAAAAATATACAAGGCTTGGTTGGTGGTCAAGGGGTTTACACGAAAAAGGTATAAATTTTGATGATATTTTTTCTCCTGTAGTAAAAATGACTTCTATTAGAACTATTCTTGGAATAGTGGCGAAAAATACTTTCACTTCGAGAAAATAGATGTAAAGACTACATTCTCCATGGTGATTTGGAGGAGGATCTATATATGCAACAACGAGAGGGCTATGAGGTCAAAGGTAAAGAGGAGATTGTGTGCAAACTGAAAAGAGATTGTATGGCCTCAAACAAGATCCTGTCAATGGTATTAGAAATTTGATAGTTTCATGATGGAGCAAGGTTATATTAAATGTCATTCTAACCATTGGATGTATACAAATAAATTTTAAGATGGAAATTATATTATTCTATGCTTGTATGTGGATGACATGTTGGTTGCAAGAAAAACATGTAGGAAATAAAAATACTCAAGAAGAAACTAAATGACACCTTTGCTATGAAGGATTTGGGGGCAGCCAAGCAAATCCTTGGTATGAGGATATCTCGAGATAGGAAGGAACATAAGATGACTTTATCTCAGGGAAGAGTACATTCATGAGGTCTTGAAGAGGTTTAATAAGTAGGATGCTAAATTGTCTCGAGACTCCTTTGGTAGGCCATTTCAAGATATTAAAATGGCAGTGTCCCAAGATGTACTAGAGCAGGAGAGAAACTAGATGTCTAAGGTACCTTACTCTTTAGCGGTTGGTAGTTTGATGTATGCCATGGTGCGCACTAGGCCTGATATTTCCCATGCAATGTGAGTTTTGAGTAGATTTATGAGTGATCTAGGTAAAGAGCATTGGAAAGAAGTAAATTGGATCCTTTGGTATTTGAGAGGGACCATGGGGAAATTTATGTGCTACAGTTTATCAGACACCACTTTGCGTGGTTATGTAGATTCAAATATGGTTGGATATGTTGTCAATAGGAGGAGAATGACATGTTACATTTACATTGTAGGTGGGACAATAGTGAGCTAGATTTCATGACTACAGAAGCTGGTGGATTTGTCAACCATAGAGGATGAGTATGTTGCTACCACAAAGGAAAGGAAAGAGATGATTTGGTTACAAAAATTTCTTGAGGAGTTAGGGTATAAGGAGGAAGAGAAGTTGCATAGTGATAGCTAGAGTGTTATACACCTATCTAAGAACTCTTCTTTCCACTCTAGGACAAAGCATATACAAATTATGTACCATTTCATCTAAACAAATTTTGAATAAGAGAAGTTAAAGTTGGAGAAGATTCATACCAGTCAGAATCTTGCAAACATGATGACCAAGGTGGTCACAAGGGAGAAAATGAAGTCATTTTCAGCTTTGGTTGGTCTTCACAGACGATAGTGAAGGGTTAAGAAGCTTGGTAAGAGGAAAAATAGTCTCCAGTGGGATATTGTTAGGTTGTGGCACCTATTTTCACGTGTGAAAGTGTTGACGACTAAACACTAAGAGTATTGTAGACTTTTGAAAAATGTGCCTGATATTTAGGAAATGTGTTCTTCTCATATGGTTGGGATATTTCAACCCATAAGTTTATGGGATAGTTTTGGCACATGGTTTTGACACCCATTTTATTGTAAAAATGCTTAATCATTTAATTACTTATGTGGTTTTGTGCATATGGTAGGGTTGATGTAACATTGAAGATGTGTATGAATTCGGATGTGAATTCTATAGAATTTGTTGAGAATAGCTCCAAATAGATCCGGGTATTGTATTGAGAGAGTGGTGGCTTGTAATAAAATCTAAGAAACTGATTCTTGGTGTACGTAGCCAAAATTAGGTGAACTGCGTTAAATATTATCTCTTTGTGTTGTGTTCTTTTTATTTTGCACTTTTATTTACAATCTCTAATATTTTCTGCACATTAGTTTCTACTGTTTGCGATTCTCGTGAGGGATTTTTCCACATATTTTATCCCTTATTTCCTGACATAGCACTTGAGGTAGGTCACACTTGTGGTATGCTAAACCCTCCATAGTTTTTTGCTATGTTTCATTACATCTCAACTTAGGAATAAATTTATTTTCTTTATCTACATTATGAATTTACAATTTTTTTCTTAGTCATAGTATTTAGAAATAATTTTGTTTCAATTCTAATATTTTCCTACTCTTATAAATTGTTCTTTAAAGTATGGTAGCGAAAATTATTTCTTTCCATACATCATGATTTCTCTTTATATGTGCATATAAAACTAGCATTATTTAAAGTTTACGTCCCTAGTTTGATGATTAAATGATTATAATTCAATGAGAAACATATTAACTACTGCAAATTGATTTGTAACACCAAATTTATTCATCGAGATCATATTAGTTTCTTTACAACATTCCATGACTAAACATAAGCACAATAATATGAAAAATTATCAAACTCACTTGAAACAAGAGACCAACGCTTTAGCCCTTAAGGCTAAATCAGTGATTACTTTGAGGACTCATAAATTCAATTTTTCCACTTAATCTACCTCAAAATTTTCATGGAAATTTATAGAAACTTCCAATGAGTTGTGAATAATTCACTTTTCATGTTGGAACCTCCATCTCAGCCTTAAAAGTGCAAATTTACTCAAAACAAGGGCTTTTATCTCTCTTCCTAAAATAGATCAAATACTAAAACACCACCAAAATGAACTCTGAGGAATCCTTTTCAAGCATTATTTAAATATTTTGCATGCCAAATAATTTTAATAATAAACAAACAAAATCTCCCAAGTCACTTTGCCATGAGGGTTTAATTAGGGTTTCAAACCAACTTATCTTCTTAAATTTTTTTATAAAAACTCGACGATTAAATCACCTCATTTTTTCCAAAGTCAGTATATATCATTGTTTTGACTAAATTTTATGCTTGGCTAAAACATGCAACCTAGGAAGTCATGGGATAAATCCCCTTCATTTAATAGTGAAGCTCTTATATGCTTTATTTGTTTATTCTAACACCTATCTAACTTTTCATGGGTATTACTTTAATTGTATATCTTGTGAACCACAAATAAATAGTTTGGAAGTAAGAAAGTAGATACTTGGTAAGTAGAATGTAATGTGGGGAAAATAGAAATAGAGGGGATAAAATTGAAATGATGCAAGAAACACAAGAATGTACTTTTTAACAGGTAGATTTTAGAGCGAATTACTCACACATAGAATAAAGAAACGTTAGCTTATCTGGATTACTTTGAAGAAAATTAAAAATAAGAGTATACTTATGAAAGTTAAGACAACATAAAGTCTATTATAATAATAAAAATCACACAAGATTATAATAGACACAAAGTTTAGCCAAAGTCATTCTTCCTTCTTATTTAAATATTAAATGCTTACAATAAGTGCCTCCAATTATTTCAACAAAAAGTATAAAATAACCAAGTATAACCTATAACAACTTCTTGCCCAAAACTTCCAGATCCTTTACATGTAAGCCTCTTCTTCTATTTATAATTGTCACGAGTAAAGAATATGGAAGAGATATCCGTTACACTTTAATAAATGAACAACTAACAAACAGTTAGGAGTTGAGAAATTTACTCCTCAAAATCTCATTTAATGCCACCCAACTATTCTCAGAAATTTCAAACATTAAAACCATAAAAACTACTTCATAACTACTTTTTGAGCATTTGAATTTATCAAACAACTTAAAGTAATAGTGATTATACACCACATTACTTAAGTATTACAATGAATGTACTAAAAAATTAAAGAAGAAAGGAATAAAGAAAGTAAAAGAAATAGAAAAATCATTTCGAATCAGTAGATATTGTCCCCAATTTATTTTTCCCTTTATTATTATTCCTGACATGTCCTTTATCTACTTCATCTTCAACCACTTCATATTTTTCATCATTATGCTTCTCTTTATAGATAGAAAAATGATCCCTCATGTACTTGATAGCATTATTGGTTGCATCAGCTATAACCTCCCATTATGTTTCTAACATGAATACCTCCTCTTACCTTCCCGAGACAAGATCTTAATTTATTGACGATCTCCTAAATATCTCGCTAATTTTTCCAAAGGTGACTTTTAGTTGAAAGGAATAATAGCCTTGTCCATCAATTGCTGAAACAATGGAAGAAAATCATCAATAATTTGTGGATACCTGGAAGTATCATACTTTTTCAGACCATAAATTACATCATCAAGTTCTCCAAAATTTTCTCATCTCATTCTTCCATCATTTCCATCTTGGTCATGATGTGTTTTAAAATATTCTTCTTAAATGATAAAATATGTTTTTGTTGTTTCCCCTTCCTAATTGATCCTTTAGGTACAATATTTTCTCCAATTAAAACATCATCAGATAATTCATTGATTTATTCTAGAATCTGCAGTTGTAATTTCAACAATACCAACTTTATTATTTATTTCTTGCTCGAGATCCTTCAATCCATCCAGCTTCTCTTTATACTCAGCAGCTTTTACCAAAGTTTCTTTGTAAAAATTTGTAGTTTTATTAGTGATATCAACCACCCATTCATCTATATCCTTTGATCTATCACTTGTCTCTTCCACAATAGTAATTACCTATGGATTTACTTGTTCCTCTATAAGCACTGGTTGTTTGGGTCTCTTGGAAACCTTCATGATAATATTACAGATCTTAGATGGATTATCTTTTAGCTAAGAAAACTTTCACTTTTATTCATCTAACTTCTGGAAAAGGCTATTTATCAATGTTTGTGTGTCATGCTTTAAACCTTCAGTGGTGACTCATCCCAAAGGAACCTTTGTGATTTCCAAATCCTCTCTAGTCAATTCTCCTTTTCTTTTCCCGGCTGGTGGAGTAGATACCTCAAAAATTTATTTCCTAAAGAATCGATGATCAATCTTGAAGTAACCTTGGCCATTTTTGATCTTTTCCTCTTATTTTCAATCCTTCTTAACAACTGAAGATCCATTTCCTCCAAATCAATTACTTCCTTGGAAGTAGGAAAGGAATTCTTAGTCAACCAATTTTAAATTCTGACTTGAAAGAGTTTGAGCTTCAGGATGCACAATTATTTCTTTACCACTTCCTTCTGGGAAGGGAAGTGTCATAAATTCTAGTTGTCTTTCAGGGATATTCAGAGAGTATATTTTTGCTGCAAAACTCCTAACTCAACCATATTTTTCCTTATCAATTCCTCTTCTATCTCTTCTTCGGTCCCTATATCAATATCTTCAATGTTCTTCTATTCTACAACATCTAGGACTAAAGAGATTTCAATTTTTTGATCATGCATCTCATCACCAACTTCCTTTACAATATCTCCTTCTTCCACCTCTGCATCTTTCATCTGGGATTCAATTTTTCCTAATGTTTTAGATGCTTCTTGAAGATAAGCAACATCATGTATATTCTCATTGTAATGCAATGAATGATTCCCGTGGATACAAAGAAGGGGAAGGAGTAACTAATGGAGAACAACAAGGTGGTGTAGGTAATATGGTTTTGATGGCAACCGAGGGAAATATGAAAGAGGTTGGATTAAGCATTGGCATCAAAATGTCTTCTTTAGAAGGAGGTTCTTAAATAATTAGAGTAATAACGATGATGTTAATACAAAGAGAAGTATTTTCTAGGGACAACTCTTGAAATCAAAGGATTCTTTGTTCTTGATCTATGGATTGGATTTAACTTCACAAAAATTCCACTGCTCTCCCCTAGAGCTTCCTTTCTCTTCCTACCTTCACTGACATCTTCTTCCCTTTCAAAGTGCTTATTTGAGTAATCTCTTTCATTACTGACTCCTCAAGGCAATAGCCTTGACTAGTCAACCATTCAACAATGTATAATAATACTTTTGATGTTCTCTCCATAATTGAATTTGAAGTATGAGTAACTAGAAGAAAAGGAGCACTATCACCTCCTTGATCATAATATGCACTAGAAATCACTTGTCCATCATCTACAATTTCTTCTAGAATCTTATCCAAGCCAAAATATAGAATCTATTTTACAGCTAATTGACTATAATATCTTCTCCTAACTTTAAATTCGTCTCTACAATTAGCCCAAAAACTTCCAATGCTGGCAAGTGTGCATAATTTAGTGAAACTAAATTCTTGGCTATATTTCTATAATCAAAATTCCTCCTTTCATTGAAGGAAATCTTATTATAATGGAGATACATCTCTCTCTAAACATCTCTTGCCTTATGAATATTTATACAATGATATTGTCCAATCACAATAGGAAAATGCACAACTGACCTATGGAGACCTTGTTGCAAATCATGAAGTACTAGCTAACTATCTACACAACTCCAACAAAATCCATCTATCACTTGGATATCTGGGAAACTTTAATAGAGAATTTAAGAAACCAAAGACTCTTAAATATGTAAAGTGAGAAAATTTAATAAAAATTCACCCATAAGGTTGGACTGCATTCCATGCTTCATCAGTCACCCTTCTAGCTCTTAAGTCAGGATCAAGTCTACAAATGACCTCATACAATAAGAATTCATTAACTTGTTTATATTCATTGAAGTATCTCGGCAAGGTTAACTGTGGATAATATTCATAGATGGGTTTCTCATCCTTTGTTCCATCATTTCTTAATTTGGGAAAATTTCCTGTCTTTCTATAGAATAGACAAGATAAGAAGTAGTTTTAAAATCCGAGTTTAAATAACATTTTTTAATTGAAAATTAATATTATCATGGATGATTTCAACGTAATTAATCAAAGTATTAGACTTAACATTCTCTATCATTCTTCAAAATAATACATCCATTTATAAAAACGTTTTGCACTCTTCTCTCCATTATTCTCGTAAAGGGTTAAGCAATATCATCAACTTCCCGATTAAAATAAGATCTCACAATTGATTTGGGGAATCTAGAAGCATGTTTTTATATCTTTAAATAATGTAAATTCATGATCTTTATGGCATCTTTCTTCTTTTTTTTCCAATACTCATTGGATTTTTCCATACTTGACATTCCAGGACATTTGGCGTAGTTGGGATCTTTAAGAAAAAATAGAGGAAATGAGCATCCAATCTTTCCAAAAGGTCACCAACATCATTATTGATTGTTCTCGTCTAGGAATCATAATGCTTGGCACAACTGCACAAATTCATGAAACTGACAAGTGCTTGGAAAGGAAACTACTTTAATCAATCCACTTCTTGTTAATGCTCTCATTAAAGGTGTTTGTTTTTTAGCTTTAGACCTCTCTATTAACTCAAACACTGATACATGACCCATCTTAGTATCACTTATTCCATCCATCTTATATGTAATGTAGGTCTCCATAAGATATCTTTTAAAATCATACTTCATTTTGTCTTTCTTTGCTTTGGTTTTTTGTACCTTTTCAAGAACTTGAAGATTCTTTACTAACCAAATTTGGATCCTCTCTTATCATAGTAGCTTCCTCTTCTCCTGCTACAGTTCCTTCTCCTTCTTATGACCTATCACTTACTTCAATTGGCTCCTCTCTGGTTTCATACATCTGCTCTTTCTTTTTGTGTTTCCACCACTGAGAACTAGAAACTGTTTCTTCTCTTTAAATAATGATCATCAAATTAATGCACATGTTCCTCAATTGTATGCATGCATTCAAGACTTAATTTACTCATGTAATCATGTTAAAAACATTCGGAAGTCAAGTTCTAAGTGATAGATTGAAACAGTTCAATTTGTAGTTCATTGCATGGGTTTCCAAGGTATAACTACTTAAGACTAGCAGTTAACAAGCATGAGCAACTCAAATCAATGCAATGCAAAGAAAGCAACAACAACACAATTTTACATAGGACTAAGTAAGCAATGGGTACTTGATTTAATGCAAATCACATATGGGAAGCAATAGCAATCTCCTTTTCCATGAAAAGAAGTAGTAGGTGGTCATTTTAGTGCAATGAGTAGAAGAAGTAAAGGCCACATAAATTGATACAATGAACATAATCGGTGGTGAAAATACATTACTTTATTTCTTTTGAAACCAAGGAAAGTAGTAATCCATCGATGATACAAAGAATATGGACATATGCTTATGCAAGTTAAATCTCATTAATTTACTTCTTTTAACAAAAACAAGTAAAGTATAATCAAATTATGCGACAAAGAGTAGGAAATAAAATCATGTTGAAATCAGCACAAAACTAAGAATGTGGATAGAGGTCTTTTCAAAATACTTTATTATTTTTTCCGATAAGAAGTAAACAACAATTGATTTAACACAATGCACTAGATTGGGTACATGTTTTTCAGGTGTTTAGTATTACTCTACCGTCATAAAAAGTAAGTAAAGCAAACTCGGTCGATGCACAAAAAGGATTCGAATTTGGCACGAGTAGAAGCAAGAAAAATGACACAACACAAGAGGAAAGAATTTGCGGTTTATCCAATCGAATTTACTATTTTGAATAAAAAGGCACATTTTATTTTTATTTCACCTTACTCAACTCATGTTTCAAAAGTGAGTAAAGTATGTCCATCTTGATGCGAGAAGAAGAAATTGAAAAACTTCCACGGGAAAAAGAAGAAAACTTAACTCGATATAAACCTAAGGCAAGGGATAAAAACTTGATAAATTTTCCCTAGAGGTAGAAACAAATTCGTTAATTGATCCTGAATCCTAATCCCAATGAAGAGAAATATGTAAAATTTGAATTAAAAACCCTAGAGAATAGACACCGAAATGATACATAAACTAAAACCTAAAACAACACACAAAAGAAAGGAAAACTAGAAACAAAAGAAGAAAAAGAATCAACTAACCTTATCTCGCAAATGGGTTGAATTTTATTTGTGTAAATTCTTCCTCAATTGATCATTGGAGTTGCTTGGGGTCCGGAGAGTTGAAAATGCTAACTTCTTGACAATGAAAATGTGTTTATCCTAGGTGGAATTACCTAAGACTTAGATTTTTCACCTCATAAAATGTTTATCGTATGAATGCCACTCATCCTTCTCCTTATGTGAATTTTTGAAATGTCTTTACTTCAACAATTTAGAAAAGAAGTAAATAAGCCTTAATTCGATGATATATTAAATTATTAGTTGTGTGGATTTTTGGGATTACTTTACTCATTTTAAGATTAGGCTAGTAGAGCAAGTTGGATTCAACACAATGAGCTAGAAAACAATGAGGTTGAGATTCAACACAATGAATGGATGAGCAGTTTAGTGGAATTTAAGCATTTTTTTACTTGTCTTTAAATAAGGTAATTAAAGTAACATGAATTCCATGCAATAAAAGGAGAAATTAAATCACTTTGAGTTTAGTTACTAAGAAAATGTAAGCCAATTCTGTGACTTTCTTGAACCACTTTACTCAATAAGTAGAAGTACCTCAAAAGAGTGGAAAGAAAAAAATTTGTAATCTTCTAAGGATTTATAGAGAATCTAACACATGCTTACTTAATAAACCACCCCTAAGAAACCGCCTACAACCCATATGAGTTAAAGTAACATCCTAAAATCTAGAGCTACAAACAAACATGAACACAACTCATCACAAAACCTGAAAAACCAAAAATTTCGAAGGGGTACCCCAATGTTTCTACAAGAAATCTTGTGGACACCACATTCTAAAAACATATCCCAAATCCTTTGGGTCCCATGCAAACTATGTGTGAGTAGGTGAGCAAAACAAGTTACAAATTTGATTTAGATTTCCTTTTCCAAAACTCAGTTCTACCGAAAATGACATATCTTGCACAAATCTATTCACTTTGACCTAAAACATATCATGCAACATTATGATGGAATCCTATAACTGAAAAAATCACCTCCTTGCTCAAATATTCCTGAAACTCTCTAGCCAAAGTGACTTACCTATGCTATTGTACCTTGTCTTCACCTTATAACTTCCGAAGGACTATAAAACACCATCATACAAATTATGACATACCTGAAACCCATCATACACCCCATATATATCATCATCATACCATGACCATGGTTCAACATGAATTTATTGCTCTAAATCCCATGCCTCCATTCTAAACCACATGTTCTAGGTCTAAGAATATGGCTAAAATGACCTAGCTCAACAATGAAAACCCATGAACTGTCCTTGATGATTCATTGCAAACACTTAGAAACCTCTTACACACCTCTTGTACCATGATTTAACTCTTACTAATATTTAGGATCCATACTCAATATCAAGGTTAGACACCATATCAACTTGACCAAATTAGAAGTGTTACAAATCAACCTTCATGTTTGACCTTAATTCACACCTCATGTGGAGACTCACACTAAACCATGAAACCCTTTTCCATCAATGTATTTTACATCAATGAAAAACTAAGACACAATGGCCAACAATCTCCCCTTTTCCTTTGATGGCAACCATTTTTATAAACATTGATGGAAACCAATGAGACCAAACATCTACATGATTATTTTCCATGTTTATAATGTTACTCTTCCCCTTTGATATCTTTTGCAAAGGTTACAATGAAATCCCAACATGAAAATTAACAACACAAGACAAGATACAATGGAAACAATTACTAACTTACTTAAATGACTCTCACTTGGACTTTATTTTCACTTCTTGACTTCAAACAACATCACTAAATGATCCATAAACCTGAAATAATCATGTAGATAACTACCCTTGAGTGTATACTCTCTAGAATTTGTCTTCACACCTGTTATTTATCATCTTATTTGTCTATACCATCCCAAACACACTAAATCTTCCTCTAACACCATTTTTGCAAATTTTAGAGCCATGAGACCTAAACCATACTAACATTCTAATCTTGAAAAAAAGTCTCCTAGCTCTAGGGTCAAAAGCAACATCGAAGAACATCTTGATGCTCCCCCCTGGTATCATCCACCTCTAACTACCTAAAAATAATGAGCCTTCATACCTTTCATATATGTCATGGAAGTAGGTCAACTCAAGTGTCTCAATTTTGAAGTAATCCTTTAGTGTTCTCTTCCTTCTTTGTATGTAAACCAGCTTTTGCGTTATGTCAATAACCCCCTATAACAATGCATACAACAAACCTTCATGTCTTCCTTACTAGGCCAATCAAACTACAACAACAAATTGAGAGAGTAAAACTATGATAAAAATCACAATATATATTTCATATTAACAATTACATATTTAAAGGCCAATATTGCTCCCATAATATAGGAAGCAAATATAACCGTGCTCACACAATAAACACGAGTTGTTCTAACAACTCGTAACTTATAATATAATTTCATGGGTTTTTTATAACAACCCCAATCATAATTAAAATGTACGCACTAATAAATAATATTATTCCTAACATTCCCTCCCTTAGTGTGAACATGGGGAAAACATCCATTTTGCACTGCACCTAATTTTGTGATGGTGTGATTTTCCATTGGTTGATCACAAACCAAGACAAAGATGGTTTTTATCGAGAAAAGAAATTGAGAGTTGTGTGATTTTCTATTGGATTATCACAAACCAAGACAAAGATATGGTTTTCTATCAGTTGACCAAAACCATGACAAAGAGGTTTTCAAATGGTTTACCCCAAACCATATCATGATGTGTAGTACTACTTCAGCTATCATCATGTCTTCACCTTCAGGAGATTACTTTGGAATCCATACATATCAAACTGAAACATTGTGTCATTTCCCCCACAATGTGAAGTTTGATAACACATTATTATGAAAAAATCATACTAAAATAAACACACACTCACACATGTCACCATAGTGGAATCAACCCCATTTTTGGCGACTAATGAGAGGATGATGTTTGTCCTCCATCCTCCATGTATTCTCTAGCCTCTAGTGTGAAGATGTTAACTCAACCAGATTTGATCATAGAGCTCAAGTTTACATATCAGATGTCATGTTCTAGCGAAAATGAGTCTCATGAGGAAATTTTCTATTTATTTTAATAATATTTTGGCTCTAACTCATGATGAAAACCTACAAAATGACTATTACAAATAAAGACTAAAATCAACTATATGACTCAAAACAAAAACTTGATGACATGTCACCTCAAAATGATGACTTGACACTAAAGACCTAAATTAAAAATACCTAATTAAATAACTATTAAAATAATAAACAATTACTTTTAACAAATTTCCCCACACTCTTTTAACTACTTAGAAACCTCGTAATAACTAAATTGATTCTTAAAAGAATAACAAATAATGACATATAGAATTGATCGAATTTTACTTTTACATACTTACAATAAACCTAATGAAACATGTGTTTTATATAAATGACTATCATCAATTTTAGTGGACCAAAATAAAGACTCCTATAAAACACAATATTAGAAAAGAACAGACCCATGCAAATTTTACTTGATCGGATAGATACAAGCCCACTATTTTATCAATTGAGTATGCAATGGAAATTGTAGCAGAGTACAAATGTTTGAAAAAAACATACATACCCTAAGAATCTTCCACAACAACCAATCGTTATTTTGTGCATAGGGTTGAGAAGAAAGTGATTCGCTAGAGAATGAACCATTTTGCCAAACCGTGAATGCACATGTTGTGAGTTGAGTAACGTGGTTCAAGTCTACACATTTGTTGAAAGGATACAATAAATCTAAATGTTATTAGAGATCAAATTAGTCCTTCAAATGCATTCCTTGAATAGTGATAAAAATATCCACCTAAAAGACTATACACAGTTAATATTTGTAGGTTTCCAACTACTTCATGCTACATAGAAAAAACATGCATCAATGAATTAATTTGGTACAAAAATCTAGAATTCCAATGTAGACGTATGACTGAATCAATATACCGATTTCTTTTGTCTCCTACAAAATTTTCAATGTTGAGTCGTAATATATTTATACTCCATGCTAAATAAGTGCCGTTGGAAAATAAAAAAGATAGAGGACTATGTAAAATTTAATTATCACTAGTGGCTAAAAATATACTAACAAGGATTGAATAGATCTATAGTAGCCTCGAACTCATGAAAAAACCATCCACAGGGGTGACTTGAAATAAGGCTGCCCCTAAAAAAATTATTTATGCATGAATTATACACATGAAGGAAAAGAGATCGCTCGATGCCAAATGAAAGTACAAAGAACAAATTTATAGAGAAAAACTATAATAAAATTCATAGTATATATTTCATATTCACAATTACATATTTATAGGCCAATAGTTCTCCTATAATATAGGAAGCAAATATAACCGTGCTTAAACAATAAACATTGTTATAGTAGGTATTTACCTTAGCTCATGCTCACCTAGGTACATTATTTACCTTTATTGTATTTATCCTCACCAACTTATGTGTGTGGATATTTCTTTTATCTTATTTAGATATTAGGAGATATTATCTAGTTGTTAGGTATAGTTCTTTCCTTGATCTATGGTATTGACTAGATCCTTGATATGTAGTTCTCTCCTAAATCTATGGTCTTAATTAGTTCCTTGATGGATAGTTAATTTCTTGATTTATGGATTGATCTCATACCTAGACTGGTTCTTAGATTGTTATTCCTTTCATATACACAAATATATTTTATATTCACATTACATATTTATAGGCCAATATTTCTCCTATAATATAGGAAGCAAATATAAATGTTTTCAAACAATAAACATTGTTATAGTAGGTATTTACCTTAGCTCATGCTCACCTAGGTATATTATTTACCTTTATTGTATTTATCCTCACCAACTTATGTGTGTGGATATTTCTTTTATCTTATTTAGATATTAGGAGATATTATCTAGTTGTTAGGTATAGTTCTTTTCTTGATCTATGGTATTGACTAGATCCTTGATATGTAGTTCTCTCCTAAATCTATGGTCTTAACTAGTTCTTTGATGGATAGTTAATTTCTTGATTTATGGATTGATCTACGACCTAGACCGGTTCTTAGATTTTTATTCCTTTTATTTATAAGCAAGGCCCATTCTCATTGTAATTCATTGAGTTCCATAATAATATATGATATTACTACTCATTTGTTTGCAAAGGTTTTATGTAAAGTTATTCTAGAGAATTGCTTTCATCTTATAGATCGTGGTGTTTGATTAGCATATGTGTTCTTGGCTTGGTACAATCTGGTTATAATTACTTTTATGGTATTAGAGAAGGAGATTGCTATTGACATCTATTATTTGTATATTCATATATTTGGGATTTAGTTGTATTTTTTTGTTGCATGTGATTTTATGCAAAACAGAGGCTTTCATTGGTTCTGAATGTGGAAAAACCTAATATAGATCAAACTCAACCAAGATTGAAGGCGCTCGTTTTTTTGGTTTTTGTTGTTGTAGATAAACTCACCGGTTCACCTTGGGATCCGTGACAGCAAGAAAGGAATGCAGAACGTAGTTTCTAGGTTTTTTTAGTTTATCAAGATCTACTATGGGTTTTTTTGCTTCGTACAAAATTTTTGGATTACGTGGGACAAGCGTGTAAATTCTTTCCTTTTTTGACAAGGGGTCCGTGGATCATTGTGTACACGAGTTACTATTTCGTGAAAATTGGCAAACATCTATTTTGGGCGTGGAAGTTTATTTTTGGCACAATCCAAAATATCCGTAGACATCTATTTTGGGGCATCTAAAATAAATAATAGAGCATAATATTGAAAATCTTGTATCTTTTGATCAAGATCTTTGTTTTGAGTCCCATTTTTGTAAAAGTGTTTATTTTTTGTTCTTTTTCCATTGGAAATATTTATTTTGAGAATTGCACTATAATTATAAAGTGCCATATTGTAACATGCACTCATTATAAAGTGCTAAATATGGATGAGTGTTGTAATCAATTGTGGACACAATTTTGGTGAGTCCGACGCCTCTAAACATTTGGGAGTTGCATTCTTGTATCTATCATGGATTTTGAGAATGATATGCTTATCTATGAAGTGTGTGGACTTCAAGAGGATATTGTAAAATTTGTGGAAGAAAATTGATCCCTAAAGAAGTAAATTTCTCTTCTACAATCACTCATTCACAAGAAGGATACGTTAATACAATCCCCGCGACAAAACCTTGCTAGCCTACAACATCACCATCATATTGTGGACAACCTTGTCAATGATCCTAGTCCACTTGGAGTTGTTTCTCTTGTACCCACTGACATTGATATGCCAATCTTTGAGCTTATTACTGCTCTTGATGCTCTTAAGCCTATGAGGCTTATTATTGCATGCTCTTCCACATCTGTGCCTATTCCAGTAACACATGTTGTGTATCCTACTTTTTCTCATATGCATGGATCTTTTAAGAAGCATATCACCGCATTCGAGTCTCTCGCATGCTCCATTTTATGGGTTTCACCGCGAGGTATTGGAAGACATTCATAGGGTATTGTTTCCCCTATTCCACATATTAAGTGGAATTATTTTCATGACATTGATTTTTGAGTAGATACTTCATTGGGATCACACATTGACATAGCTCCTTTTTTTGTTCAATCACCTCTTTTTAAGGATCATGAGAAACACATGAGTTATTCACCTTCACTTGGGCTTGAGAAACCTGAGATTTAAGCTGTCATCGACATGATCAACTTGACACACATTGTGATGTTCCTTTACATGCACCCATTGTGCATTTTGCATCAAGTCATATGTAGGAATCTTCTTCATCCATCCGTGTTGATTTGGGTTGGATATATGATCATTCGTGGTGGTGACATAGGCATTCATTGAGAGGAATCTATAGGCGTGGCTCCTCTACCATTAGGTATCTTGCTCCACTTTCTATACCTTCTACATTATAATGCTTCTTGTTTTGAGCATTTTTCTTTAGCAAGTGTAGTGTATTTCTCTTGTTTGTTAAGATATTTTTATTTGTTTTTTCGACACTTTTGGTATTTTGACAATGATTCTTATGGGGGATCTATTTTGGTGAAGTCTAGTGTTATTTTATCAATGTTTGAGTAGCTGATTATGGGAAAATCATACATATTTGTAGCATCACTTCACCCATTCAATAGTATGGTAGGGTGTGGTGCTGATCTTGTTTATTCAAGTTTTATGTCCTTGCCTTGTTATCTTGGTTTTTCTTGGATCGTGACAATCTATATTTTGTGTCCTTGCCTTATTGCTTTGGTTATTGTTCTTGGATCGTGGCACACCTATTTGTAGCAGCTTGATCGCATTATGTTTGGTGTTTTTTCTTGCACTTACGACATCACTCCATCGACAATATCCCTATATGGAGATATTCTCGTGAAGCCCGTGTTAGTTGTTTTTGAGTTTTGTGATCAAGTAGTTGATTTAGACCACATTGTACACCAAACATCTTAAGCATTGTATAAGTTTTTTTAGCCGAGCTTCTTGGGATGTCTTGCAATGGGTTTTTACTCTCTTTACTTTGTTGTTACTAGTTTTGGTTACGTTACGGTGTCCCTTTTTCCAAGTTATTGTACATGAGTACCTCATCAGGTCTAGTTTTCGGAATCATAATGTCAACATGTCACTTCGCTTTGGCCCTAGCTTCACTTGAGGGGTGATGTTAGAGTAGGTATTTACCTTAGCTCATGTTCACCTACGTACTTTATCTACCTTTATTATATTTATCCTCGCCCACTTATGTGTGTGGATATTTTTTTTTATCTTATTTATATATTAGGCGATATTATCTAGTTGTTAGGTATAGTTCTTTCCTTGATCTATGGTATTGACTAGATCCTTGATGTCTAGTTCTCTCCTAAATCTATGGTCTTGAATAGTTGTTTGATGAATAGTTGTTTGATGAATAGTTATTTCCTTGATTTATGGCTGGATCTATGACCTTGACTTGTTCTTAGATTGTTATCCCTTACATATATAAGAAAGGCCCATTCTTATTATATTTCATTGAGTTCCATAATAATATATGATATTACTTTTGCTCATTTGTTTGCAAAGCTTTTATGTAAACTTATTCTAGCGAATTGCTTTCATCTTAGAGATTGTGGTGTTTGATTAGCATATGTGTTCTTGGCTTGGTATGATCATGGTTATCATTCCTTTTAAACATGAGTTTTTCTAGAACTCGTAACTTTTAATCTAAATACGTGGGTTTTTTATACAACCCCAATCATAATTAAAATGTACGCATTGATAAATAATATTATTCCTAACATACTTGACACTTTACAAGCATTTTAGAGGGTAATTACTAGCTCCCCATGCCTCAAGAAGCCTCATATACATGTATCTCATTGTTATAAATATAAACAACCTATTGAACACGATTACAATGTAATATCCATTCAAAATACATGATATCAACTACACAAGTCCTGTAACCATCAACAACTTTGCTATTTTATCCTTCTTAGCACCTTATACACATGAATTAGGATCAATATAAACCCCCTACTTTAAGAAACCTACGTATACATGTATCTTATCATTTCCCAACTTCACAGCCTACAATATCTTGATATGATGCATGCTCAACGCACATTTTATTGTCATACCTTCTAGCTCCACCTCTTATTGATAAAGAGTATTCAAGCTCATCCTCAATCTTATCATCATGTGAAATATCATGAAACCTTCATGTACAGGCTAAGACAATACACAATGTCTTGCAACAATGTAACCACTTTAAAAATGAACTTAAAAGGGGTACCTTGTATTTAATGTACTTATAAATTTTTGACAGACCTTCATCATGCTTCAACCTTTCATTCTAGACTAAATGGACTTACATACATCCTTGCTAATTCATATCATAGTCCAAGTGATTTTTGATAGAAAAAAATGAAAATGAGCAAGATGGTTTTCAAAAATTAGGTAGAACATTGCATTTTCTAATAAGTTTTACATTTTTAATATGCAACCACTTTTGTAGTTTTCTACAAAATATGACATGCATATTTATTATGTTTCTTCAAATAAATATTTTGTGGGAATTCTTTATCTAGACTGACTTTTCCTAATTATTTTTACACCGAAAGGTGTGTTCTCCGTAGAAATCCCGACCCCTTCTCGATAACTAACAGACACGAAGTCATGAAATTTGTTGGTCAATGAAATACAGATTCACATCTTCCCTTCACATGGAAGACAATGGTTGCATTGACATGTTGAAAAAATATTGCTATCATCAAATTTGAATGGATATGCACTATGAAGTCAAGGCCATCATTTTGCACTTTCATCATGGTCCGCATGCCCTCCAACGATGAGTGGCGTTATGCTTACTTGTGGATGCTATGGGCAAGGAGAGCTCGACATTCTCCTCAATGACTAGTGGCACAAGACAATCTATGAATAGGCTATAGGCCTCTCTTCTAATCCCATTGTTTGGGTTGGGGAGCCTCGGGATATCATCTTATATTTTATTATCTAGATATTATATTTTAATGGAAGAGCTTAATTTAACAACAAGGGTGATTCTAAGTTTAGAAGGTATTTTTAGCTTAGAAGGAACTTGTATCTCTTGTTTTATTCACCTTATATTTTGTCCTTATCTTCTTGCATTTTTTCTAAATAAGATGAAGAAAATGTGTTTTATGTTTTAACGTAACAATATTTGTTAATAGAGAGCCAAACATATTCCATTCTGAAAAGAACCAACTAGGATCCCTCTTGGAATCACTAGGCAAGTGTAAAATTGAAAGGCATACAACCCAAGGCGCACGGGGAGTGGCCATTCTCAACAATTTTCCCAATCCCTTCGCCAGCCTCCACATCGCAAAGACCACCATAGAGCCCCCGTAAATGCATACACCTACAATAAAGCTCTGGATAGAAGGTTTGTATCCCTAAAAGGATATGAAGAAATTCTTCCTCTTCAATCCCACCAACAGCTCATCCTTCTCAATAAGAAGAAAAAAATCAATGGATACACAAAATCAGATTAACAATATTTCCTCGCTTTCTCCACCCACTCCATATTTGGCCACCATGAAAAACAAAATCAAGGGCGCCTATGAAACCACCGCACGTTGGGAAAAATTTACTCCCCAAAACTACAATATAATTATTCCTCCCCAAATCCCAATGCCGTTGAAGAAAACAAAGTATACGTATTCAAATCAAACTCCTTCTTGGAAGTGATTCTAAAGAATGTGAATACCCTCACCGCTAATAATTCAGAGATCCATCCATGGCATCTACACCATCACTACTTCTGGAATCTTGGCTACAAAGAAGGCATATTTGACCTGCTAAGGATACCAAAAACTACAACACGTTAATCCTCCACTAGGTGACATGGTGCCCATGTTTCGTATAGGTGGACAACCCTATGATTCAAGCCGATAGTCCAAGTGTGTGGGAATTCTAATGTCATTTTGAGGCTCAATTTTTATGAGAATGGGAGTGATGTCCCTCTAGGGAATCGAGCAAGTGGGAAGATTTCCAATGCAGCGATGGGATGTGGTCTCACCAAAAGAAAAATGTGACTCCTGCGCTTTGTAAGTGTGTTTTGCAAGAAAGTCTTAATTGTTGAAGGGACACAATATATGTCTCTCATGGTGAAGCAACATGGCTGACATCAATATTCTATAGATTAATAACTAGGGCATAAATGAGTGATATTTGAGGATTTTACTCTTTCATTAATTCATGATTTAAATGATTTCAGACTAACTTCCTTCCATTCAATACGCCTTTGGTGTTTCCTTGGATGCAATCGCGAGAATTTTGTTTCATTTATTACCATTATCATAAAGGACTCGGTTTGCATGTATTATAATGTGAACAATGAGTTCATTTGCAAAGTGAGAGATCTATTGCCATTAACACATTTATTCAACCTCTTTTCTAGAGCCTAGCCGCTTGGCGGGCTTTAAATATGACTTCGCATGACTCTAGTCCAGTTGTTTCAACTACGACGAGAGCGGCGAGTTGTTGAACAATGGCTCCATGGAAACACCCTCTCAAGTTTGTGCCGAAAGTATTCCACGAGGTAATGATACTTCCCTGATATTGTTTTACCACTTTCAGAATTTGATTCCGCCTATAAATGGCTAGAACAATTATGTTTAATAGGGTATTTTGTTGGAAGGACTCCCTCTGAAAGTATGCTTAAATCATGGGTCCAAACTGCTTGGACGACGCATGGTATTAAACTAGATTCCATCCAGAACCTAACCCGTGGTTTTTTTTCCTTTGATTTGCTGATCCTAGTCATGCTTCCCTTATCTTACATAAGCAGCAAACCTGGTATGTAAGAAGCTCCCTGCTAGTTTTGTCACCCTAGACCAGAGACTTTGTTGTCTCTGACCAGACGGCTCTTAAAGTCCCCATTTGGGTTGAATTCCCAGGGCTTCCTATGCCTTGCTGGCATTTTTTAGAGTGTATTGCTGCCACTCTCGGCCATGTTATATACACAGATCCTTCTAGGTTCTTTGCATCTCATCCACAAAAGAGGGTTTGCATTGAACTAGATCTTTCGAAGGACCTGAAAGAGTCGATTTCCATTTAGGTTGGTGATGTGTATTTTTCTCAGAAGGTGGTATACATCAATCTTCCGAATACTTGCTTTCACTGTCAATCTTCTAAGCATAAAATTCAGGACTTTCCCTTATTGGCTGCTCGCTGCACTACGTCAAAGCCTATGGGAGATCCTTCCCTCAACTTGAAGAGGAGGGCTGACACACTGTGGGTGGCCGTAAAACCAACAAGAACAAGGCCACTCATGTCGGGCCTTCGCAACATGGTTCAGCTACTCAAGCCGAAAGGTTCCTCCAAATGCTGCCAACTCAGCTACTAAGAAACCTTTAGATACCAAGTTACCTCTAGCTCACACGAAGGTATTGGCTAGCAGTATGGTTGGTTCTTCAAGAAAATTGGCACCTTTGGCCTCAAACTCTCAACTTCTTTTTGCAGCATGAGGGTAGTCTTCAACCATTACTCATTTCTAACAAAGTGGTTTCTCCATGAAAGCAGGTAGTTTGGCATTCTCACAGCCCTCCTTGCAAGCATGAGGAAGGGGAGTATAGCCCTACCAGCCAGTGGGCTGCTCAACTATCTGATTTTTTTCAGTTAACCAACAACGGTTTTTATAGAATAGTTTTGGGGCCCTTGATGGTTTGAGTGAGCTAGACTCATAAATGCATCTTGACAATGTTTCCTCATGAATTGCTACTCATGGAATGTTTGGGGTCTCACAGACTCCACTCGCAAATACATAGTGCGAGATTTTAGGAAAAGCTTCCCGGATATGGATATTCTGTGTTTACAGGAAATCAAAGTTTCAGGTTTTTTACTTGATTCTATCGCCAAGACTATTTGGCCTGACAGTTTAGCTATCTCTAGCAACCATGTTGTTGGCAGAGGTGGAATGATCACATTTATTTCTCTGAAATGACAGCCACATTACGTCAATCATGGATGTGACCCTAACAACCATATTCTCTAGGGGGCTATTCAATATTGAAAATCTCTCCTTTGGGATTATCAATGTTTATGCACCTAATGACGCGTCAGAAAGGATGGCACTTTGGAGGTGGGTGGCTGACGACCTTCCAAATGTGCACTAGCTAATCAATGGGGATTTTAATATGGTGGAACATCCCAATGATAAATTGGGCCTTTTACCCATGAGGTGGCTAGCTGGCAAAAGGGAGGCTTGGTTTTACATGTGTAATAAATTTGGGTTTTATGACCCTAATTATTCATGCGACACTAACACGCTACCATGGTACACTTGGTCTAATCTTAGAAATGGCCAAGATTGGGTTTTTAAAAGGTTGGATCATGCCATGATCTCTTTACAACCTTTCTTTAAATTTTCCAGTTGTTATTCTCTTTTGGTGGAAGCTTTGCCGCCGTTGTCCTTTCCGACCACATTCCGATCCGGTTTCGTATTGAATGGACTTTGTAATTGCTTAAAGATTAAAAAGACGTAGTTTTATTTAAATACTACTTTATTGCATCATGACCCCACTTTGGCACACATTCACCAAATTTGGAACCTTTCACCTCACCCTCTTAGTAAGGTTGGATGGATAAGTTGGTGGAAGGATGCTATAATTCAGCTCAATGAATTCCTTTGGTTGTAAAGTGTTGCTCCATGGTGGAAGAACACTTACTCCACCACCTCTACCAAGTTGAGCCACTCCATGGTGGTGTTTGCACAGGCTCCTTTCAATGTGGCTCTGTAACTCTAAGTTGCTAAATTACAAAAAAATAGGCATTGCTGATGATTATAAATATTGGGGTGCCTAGATCAAAGCTCACCAGACTTTGGATTAAAATTGGAGACCGTAACACCAAAGAGTTTTACCAGTGTCTCAAAGCTAAGCACATGAACTAGAAATTTTTTGGTGTTGTTGATGTTGGTGTTCAGATTACAGACACTCCTCAAATGGTCCAAGCCTTTGTTAGGCACTATGTTTAGGTTTTCAAATCATAGGAGGAGTCTCCTGAGTGACAAGCCATGCTCGCCGAATGCCTCTCGGTATTTCCTTGCAAACTTTCACTAGCACACAGAGTTGTCTATGATAGATTACTTACTCTAGAGGAATTATATGAAGTGTTTTCCCTGATGGAAAATGATAAAGATCCTGGAATGGATGGCTTTCCTTATGATTTTTACAAAGCCCTTTGGGACATGGTTGGCTGGGATTTGCTACAAGTCTACCTCGAAGCTCTCCACTCAAGGTCCCTCGGTGCCCTTATTAATCGGGGTCACATAAAGTTCATCCCTAAAGCAGGAGACCCGAGCTCATATGTAATTAGCGGCTGATTACCTTGCTCAATGTCTCATACAAGATCATAGCTAAGGCTTTAGCTCTTCGGCTTCAGCCCATCTTTCCTGTTATCATCATTCCTGAGCATACTAGTTTCATATAGAGCAGGTACATTCTGGATAATATTTTGGCTATCTGGGAAGGTATGGAGTGGGAAAGAACCTCTAAACAACCAGCCATGTTTGTCAAAATTGACTTTGAAAAATCTTATGACAGGATTGAATGGCATTTCATTTTGGCGATGCTTGAAGCGTTGGGCTTTGGTTCGGTTTTCATCACCTCTGTCAAAATGCTTTTGCAGATGGCACCGCCTCTCTATCTTGTAAATGGTCATAATTCCAAGCAGTTTGGGATTTTCTGCTCTATTAGGAAAGGTTGTCCTTTAGCACCTACTCTTTATGTGCTAGTTGCTGAAGGTTTTTTGTTTCTCCTTGCCCATGCTCAGGATCAAGGGCTTGTAAGAGGAATTTAACTCCCTTCCTTGACTCCCATTTAGCTAGTCAATGGGCATTTTGCAGATGACTTCTTCCTCACACTCCTGAAGGATGAAGCAAATATAAACAATGTCATGCAATGTTTGGAGACATATTGTTTAGCTTCAGGTTCCAGTATCCAATGGAGAAAGACCCAGTGCTTTAAGCAATATTTTATCCCCAAGCCTGGTTGGCTTTATCGTTATGAATAGAAATACATCCAGCATGGAGAAATTTTTAAATTCTTGGGTATCCCATTTATGCTTGATGTTGCTCCCTGTCAACTTTGGTAGTATGTTATTAATAGGGTCTCCCGTAAGTTAGAGTACTGGATCACTAAACCCCTTTAATGGTAAGAAAATTTCAGATTTTCTCCATGATTTTGGTTGCCACGAATGTTTATTATTATTCGTGTTGGGTGCTAGCCAAAGCCTCATACAAAAAGTTGGAAAAATTCTCGGATATCTCGGATGTTGTTCGGGCATGTGGTTTTGGATATTGTGAGTAGAATTAGAAATGGACATTATATGATGATGATATAGTTGTGGATATAGATTGTACGTGATATTGTTAATTTCCTTGATGTTGTTGTGATTCATATGTATAGATGATTTTGTGATTATATTTATACCATATTGGATGTTACGATATGGCCATGAGGCTAAAGGAGGTATTGTGTTTTTCAGGTTAAAATATCACAACAAACATCAGGGGATTGGATACCAACCACATTGGAATTCTAGATGAATTCAACATGATCACCATGGCAACATGTTTTGTGTGTGTGTGTGTGTGTGTGTCATTTTGTTAGGGATTCCCATGGGGGAATCACCTTTGAATGTGACCAAGGGGTTTTGTATATTTATTAATGTGGTTCCTTTTTATTATTGTTTGTATGTATTTTATTAGTGATGTGTCCCTTTCTTTTATTTAATTAAATTGTGGTAGATTAATGTAAGTAATCATATTGTTTTAAAAATAAATAAATAAATCAAATTGGGATATGAGAAAGTAATTATAGAAGTTGTTGGCTTTTGTATTTAATATGTAAATGATGTGTAAGAGTTGTGTAAGTCAGATTTTGGAGTATGAAACACTCCACCTCCTTGGAAATTCGAATTTGTCCTTGGAGGCTGTTTTTGGAGGTTTGTGGGACAAGTAAAACTTGTCCCATACGTCTTAAGTTTATTTACCAACCATACCTATGGTTGGAAGGTTGTTTTTATCCCTTTTAATGCATTTTTATTAATCATGTTGCATGTTTTAATTGCACTCTTCTTACATTTTATTTAATTCAGTCCTTTGGGGTGTGGGCTTTTGGAGTGTGCAAGTAATTTTGTCATATTTTCACCCACCTCTTTATTGTGCCTTGAAGATGAAATTTGACTTTGGTTTTGGAGTTGAGGATATGTGATGTGGCATCCTACATGGATCCACATCATTCTCTTCTCTTCTCTCTTCTATAAAATTCAAACTCTTTGCTTGTTTTGGGTTGTTGAACTTTTGGGTACTTCCTTTTGGGGCACATTTTCTTGTTGTTTGGGGAGTTCTTGCTTAGAGAATACTTGGAGAACTTTACATGCTTGTTGGTTGCTAATTTTGGGACTATTTTTTTGGCTTTGAAGCTTGTTTTTGGATACAAAATTTACCATGGAGAGGTAGGAGCTTAGCTCTTCTCGTTATGGCTTGTTATTTCTTGTTGTGTTTGTGTAAATGATGCGTGTTTTGTTTATTTGTTGGTTGTTTGGGTAGACTGCCATATGAATGGTGTAGAAGAAGGCTATGGGGAATTCATGTGGGGGCATAAGGGAATGTCAAAGTGGCATCATAATTCTTGTGGAGGGAGTTTGGGTTTAAGATCCACCATGGAAAAGAAATAGCTTGCAATTCTTACTTTGTGGGGGCATAAGGAAATCTATGGGGGCATAAGGAGGGGGATTGTGGGGATATAAGAATATGTGTGATGAATTATTTTGGTGGTTTGTTATAGGTGGATGCCCAATTCCCATTGGGAGGCATAAGTAGCTTCCCCATAGTCCTTGCTCCTTTGGCTTGCATGATAAATCCTGAGTTATGTTTGAATGTTTTCAAATGCAGTTGTAAATTATTGTCTTGTGTTGAACTATGTTTTAATTTGAATATGCATGTTGAAAGAATGTTGTGTGTTGTGGAAGCTTGTTGTTGCCATGGGTTGATATCCATTTCTTATTGCATTGTGGTTGGGGCTCGAGGGCCAATGATGAAGGATGGCTTCTCCTTTCATTGGATGTCTTGGTTGGGTGGAGAGCATTGCCTTTCTCCCACTTTTGTTGTGATCAAATTGGAATAAAAGGAAACTTGTATGTTGTTGTTCTAGAGCAGAAGAAGATAGTTTTGTCAGTCCCTTGTGAAATAAATTTTATTGTAACCTTTCCCACTTGAAGTGGATGAAATTGTAATATTTTTTGAAGGAAATATGTTTGTATTTGGATATGAAAGCTACAATTCGAATTGTGAAAGAGACATACTTTGTTTATGGATTTTGAAAGAAAGACATGAAAGTTGTAAATTTGAAATGTGAAAAATTTATAGACTCTGTTTTTGCTTGAAAGAATGTGAAAGAAAATGCAACACTCTACTGTGTAATCAATAAATGATTTTGGAAGGAAATAAAGAAAGGAGTTGTAAAAATTGTCTTTGGAAATCTATTAATGAATGAAATGTTCTTTCCAAACTGTATTGTTAAGTTAAATCTGATTGTATCAATGTTTTGGAATCTCTGGTTTGAAAGGAAGAAATGTATGTGAGAGTAATACAGTCTTCTGTCTCTTTTGGAAGTGTATAAAATTGAATTTAGTAATGCATTTTGATTTATAATGGCTTGTTTAAATCACTTAAATGTATTAGATTGGAAAGGAAATGAACTTCCATACTTGGAAGAAGAAATGACAAATAGATCCCTCAAGATTTAATATTTGTCTTAAATTTAAAATCGGCAAATAATTTATTCAAAATGTACATTTTGGTCCTTTAGATAATAATTAACATTGAAACCATAAAATTTAGCATGATATAATATCAATGAACTCTTTTTGACTAAAAACACTTAAGGAAATAATTTTAAACATTGCAAAATCGGGCCCAAACCTTTTCACAGTCTTCTTCTATCAATTGTTGGAAAAATTCAAAATTGGAAATCAATTGAGAAAATTTACCTTCCAAAACATCCTAAATCCTTCTTAGAATAATCCTCCATGTCTTTTTGGCATGTTGAGTGAAGGATGAGATCAAATTGAACCAAATTTATAAGTTAAAATTTACCAGTTGGATTTTTAAAATCCTACAGAAATATTTCATGAAATTGACCCCTTAAACCTCATTAAAATCTAAATTCTATAAATTTTTTAAGAAGAGGGCGTTGAGAGCTTTCCATAAAGTCCTCGTTTTCCCAAAATTGAGCTTTCTAGCTAAAGTTATGGCCTTCTGAAGTTTTCCTTCCTTGGCTGGAAAATTTGGGAAAATTTTCCTTGATGGACCCGCGGCTGAAAATTTCCCTTAGAAAACTTAAAAAAAAAATTGAATTTTTTTTTTTGGGGAATATGTTTTACAATTTCCTCCTCCTGCCCACTGCCCGTAGCCAATCGAGGCTTCCACATGGCACAAGGAGGGGCGGAACCCTCGTAGACTTTATCATTTTTATTTTAAATTTTGTTTTGGAAGATTTTTGATCTTCCTTCCACAGCCCCACACTCCCGCCCCTACCTTGGGAAAATCTCCTCCATGGATGCATAGACCCACGTGACAAACTAACTCCTTTCATCCTCCCCTTGGAAAAATTTCTTAAATGTCTCCTCTTCCTGACCCTTCCCTCATCGTCTTCCTGCCTTGCCTTAGAGCCTGACACGTGACCTTGGAGGACACGTGGATGCGCGGGAGAAATGTTGAATTTGCACCTGTGTGGGGAGAATTTCCAAACACCACCCTGTGACCCACCAACCTGAAAAAAAGTTCAATTTCCCTGCTCGAAACATGTCCCTTTTGGGAAAATTTCCACCCTAGGGCCCACCGGCCCATAACTGGAGTTTTACAAGGATTTAGGGGGACTTCTTTATATCATCGAAAGGTGATAAAGTTTTCTATCCAATGCAAATGATTCAAGAAAATTTTGAATGCATTAAGTGTGAGAAAAATCAAGTTGAAACTCGAGCCTATTAGAGAGAGTGGGTATGGGGATAAATTATCCCCAATGTAACATAAACTTCTAACCCTAAAATTTGGACCTTATGACCTCTAATAATTGTTAATAAAAGAAAATTATGTTCTAATAGATTAAAATTGTTCTAGAACTTGTTAGTGACAACTGTTGTCTTAACACATTTGTCAGACACTAATAATAAAAAAATTATTCCATAATTTTCTTAACTAATCCTAGGTTATTTCTTGGGTCTCAAGTGGGTTGTTTTAGCGAGCATCACACTCTTGGTAATACCCTTGTGACTTCATTTTCCTATAATCTAAAGTTAGTTTAGGAGGTTATCCTATTATTCTAGGAAGGCCATGGTTGGCCACTACTGATGCATTCATAGGTTGCATGTCTCACAACATGATTATTTGCAATGGAAGTGACACTAAGAAGATGTTGCTCTATTGTCCTACCCAACTATTAAATGATGAAGATCAATCAATTTGTGTAGAAGAACCAGAATTAGATCATATCTCTATACAACAACTTATGATTCTGGAAAAATATTTTACAATTGAAGGGTAGGAAGAATAATTCCTTCTCTCAAATGTCTTGTAGAAGAACCATGGAAGAAATGAAGAAGTTGATATCCTTAGGTTGTCCCCTGAACCAAGTTCTATCGTAGCAGAACACTAACGATTCTGAGTAAGAACCGTATCCTTCACTAAATTCTCCCCATGACTCGTTGCATCTTGAATTCATTGCAGATAACATTTTTTCAATGATGGATCTCTCAAAACAAGTGGAAATAACACCAGAAAATATCTCAATGTCAAAAAGATGTTGGATAGAAAACAAGAGAAATTACTCGATTTATCTTCTAAAAACATAACACAAATTTTTCTTGGGACTATGGTGATATGTATGAAATTCATTATGAGATTTTCACTCATAAGATTTATATCAAGGAAATTTTTGAACCAATCAGCAGCCACAAAGGAGAATGAACCCAATAGTGACATATATTGTAAACGGAGAATTGAAGAAGTTACTGGATGTTGGATTTATATATCCCATATTATACATTCAGTGGGTATCACCTCTTATCATTATGCTAAAGAAGAATGGAAAATGGAGGATCTGCATAGATTATAGAGAGTTGAATGCAGCAACAAAGAAAGATCATTTTCCATTTTCTTTCATTGATCAAGTGCTTGACACTTTTTCTAGTAAGAAATATTTCTCTTTTCTTGATGGATATAGTGGCTATAATCAAATTAAAATTACACCAGAAGACCAAGACAAAACTACCTTCACATGTCCATGGGGAACATTTGCATATTTAGTTCTACCATTTGGCTTGTGCAATGCACCTACTACATTCTAGAGGGTATTCTTGAGCATATTTTCATATTTAACAAATCACTGCATAGAATTCTACATGGATGAATTCACAGTATATGGTAGAAATTTTTATGAAGTTACACAAAATCTAATTTTTTTTTGAAAATATGTAAAGAAAACAATTTTTCCTTGAGTAATGAGAAGTTCTACATGATGATCTTTGAAGGTATAGTTTTGGGAAACTATCTTTCTTCCAATGGATATCAAGTTGATCCAAAAAATTTATGTGTTATAATCAACCTTCCAACACCAAATAAATAAAAGGATGTCATGAGATTCCTAGGCCATGATTTATATTACATGAGGTTCATACAAGATTTTAGCAAGATTACAACTCCACTTTTTGCATTATTAGGATAAGACGTTGATTTTGTTTGGAATAAACATTGTGAATGTGATTTCTAACCTTAAAAATATGTTAACTAATATCCTATATTGAGAGGACCTGATTGGAACCTTCCTTTCCACATCCACACTAATGCATCATACCACGTTATTAGAGCTGTATTAGGACAAAAAGATAAAGTTCTGAATTATTTAATTTATTATGTTAGCAAGAGCTTGCATCATGTAGAGCTAAATTATATAGTAACCAAACAATTTTTCTTGGTAGTTTTATATGCTATAAAAAAATTCATACACTACATCACAGGTTATCTAGTGTTCATTCACACTGATCATGTTGGAATCAAATATTTGATACATAAACTAGTAGTAAGTAGCGCAATCATTAGGTGGTTGCTCCTTTTGAAAGAATTTGATGTAACCATAGTAGATAAGCCTGGAAAGGACAACATGGGAGTAGTTTTGTCTCCAGGATGGACATTAATGATGAAGATCAAGTAGTTGATGAATCCTTCCTAGATGAGCACTTATTTTCTATTTCTACAAAAACACCTTGGTATGCAGACATAGCCAACTATTTGGTTTCATGTAAAACACATCCACATTACTTATACTCTGAGAATAAATACATAGTTGAAAAGAGTGTACATTTTTCTTGGATAGCTGGATTTATATTTCATACAGGACAAGATCAAATCATGAGAAGGTTTATTGATGATGATGAGATGTATGTTGTGCTTAGAGCCTCTCACAATGAACCTTGTGGACGGAATTTTAATGCAAAAATAACAACAAAAAAAGTGTTGACAATTGGTTACTATTGGCCAACATTGCATAAAGATCCAACAATATACACCAAGAGGTGTGATAGATGTTAAAGGATGGGAAAGCCTACTAGATTAGAGTAAATGCCATTGTAGTCTCAATTGGTCTTGTAGCCTTTTGATAAGTGGGGTTTAGACTTTATTCGTCATATAGGCCCTAAATATCAGTAAAAATAATACATTTTAGTATGCATAGATTATCTAACAAATTAGATAGAGGTTAAGGCATTACAAAATCAGAAAAGTAAGAAGGTAGCCAAGTTCCTATATGATCACATCTTCACTAGATATGGAGTTCCAAGGGAAATTGTTACAGATCAAGGTACACATTTTACTACTGATGTGATTTCTGATCTAGTTAAAGAATATGAAATCAGGCATAGGAATTCTACACCATACCATCCCCAATATAATTTCCAAGTAGAGGTTATAAACAAAGAAAATTGAAATCCATAGAAATATTGGGAAGAAAGGATTCCAAAGGCAAGTATGGGAATTTAACATAACTTGGAAGAAAACAAGTGGTTTCACACAATTTGAAATATTGTATGGTAATATTTTTGGTTTTCCAATTGAATTTGAGCCCAAGCCATTAAGTACTGAACTTTATCTAGGCATAAATCTATTAGAAGATTAGAGACAAAGTATTATCCAACTCAATGAGTTAGATGAATTGAGAAGGTAGAAAATACATAACACAAAGGTAGTTCATAAGAAATTATTCAAATGGCATGAGTGATAAATAAAGACCATAAAGTTTAAAGGAGGTGACTTGGCTCTCTTGTTTTATTCAAAATATAAGGACCATATGGGAAAATGTAGGACAAGATGGCCAAGTCTATATGGGATTGAGAAGATATTTCACAATGGATCTATAAAACTTACCACCATAGATCCTGTGAGATTCAAGTTATTGGTCAATGGTCACAAAGTTGAGGTCATACAAGAAAAAAATTGACATAAATACATTTGTGTAGTATTTTAGAGGAGTTCTAAGTAGGATGGAAGTAAGGATGTTAGTGTTAACATCAGGGGTTGATCCTATTGGCTCACCGTATGTGATTGCAGAGGAATGAAAGATTTTAGTTGCCTTGGTGCATTCAAATTTCTAAAGATTCCAAGGTCAAATAAAATTGTTGTGATTAGCCCTTTTGGTGATCAGCAACACTCTGCTAACACATTTTATTTCCAAGATTTTTTGTTTTGTAGGGTTTGATGTATGGTGATTGTAGGAGTGCATGATCTTCATCACAAGGAGAGAATACAATGATTGAAGGTTCTAGTTCCAAAAATGCACAAAATCCTTGTTTTGTCTTTTGCTTTTGGATTAACTCATGATTGCATGAAAGAAGATAAAGGATATATACATGTGTATGAGATGTACAAGAGATAATTAGCACCCCAACATATCAACATTCTCTCTCTGGGAGTTATCTTGTTTTAGTATGCACCAACCAATCTTAGTTTGACACATGTCTGCAACATCATAGCAAGGTATGTAGAATTATATCAACCTTTCATGAAACCAAGGAATAAATCCAAATACGGATGAAAAATCATCATGCTAAATAAACATCGAGATAAGTGCACTCGAGTATCACTTTATTAAAGTATAATTAGAATGATTATAATTAATTAGTTTTATTCCAACTCACCATGTATTTACTACATTTAAAACACTACCTCCTTTCATGTTATGATGTGTCCGTCCAAATAGGCCCATATTGTCAAATAAATTAAACTTTCATGCTTGACATGGTCACATCAATTTATGATCACTCCCATAACTATGTTGTGTGACCTTTCGGTCTCAAAGTTAAAAGCAAAAATAAAAAAAAATCAACACAACTCAATTGTGTATCATTCTTCAAGAATAGTTGTTTTATTGTGTATTGAGACTAAAACAAGATGCATATTCATAATGGGAGGAGATTTGATATGACATGAACCCACTGAGTATTCTCAACTTCTTAGCCACCCTCAAATTTTATAGTATTTTACACAGATAATGGATGGCTAGACTACATTAACTAGTTTTATGGTTCCAATGAAGAAAATGTTAAAGAGTTTTCCAACACATTTAGTGATGGGGAGGAAAAAGTGAAGGGTTTATCAATCAGAATTAGTGATGACATCTTGGAAAAAGTAATTATCCTACCTATCTAGGAGAACTATTTCCAGAGAAAGCTAACCCGAAAGCAACCAGAAGAGAATTTGCGGATGCCAATGACCAATTCATCTAAGACATGCAAGGTACACAAAGAAATTTCCTTAAAAATTTATGGGCCAAGGTTGAAAATTATGTAATTAAGTATTTTTACCGTAAGTATTGGCTTAGAAAATTTCAGTTTAGTAAATAGAAAATTACCTAGACTATATCTACATTTCAAATCATAATAGGAAATGTATCAAAAAAGGTTTTATTTTAAAGAGATTTAATAAATGTTTTATTTAGATTAGCTAAAAGTGATGTTTGTAAAGAAACATTAAACCTTATATAGTTTGAATAGACCCAAACCACAGTAACCATCCATCAAACATGCATCCCACATGTAACATATTCCTCACCATAATTTGGAAAACCTACAATTGATTTCCAATAGCCAAAAATGGCCCAAAATCACTTATTGAAAGGGAAAAAAATAATCCATATCCCATCCTATAACGTGATACCATGACCTAAGATTGTTCCATATAGTTTAATTTTTTGGAACATAGGATCATCTTATTTGGTGTTGGTGTCTTCTTATAATATATTTCTTCCCATTCAACACTATCCAATCATACCCGACACCCAACCCCTTAGAATCGGGATAACAACATCCAACTTATACATGGGGTGGCTACTAAATGATTTTTCTATTGAAGAATTAGTTGTGTTAGGATTATATCGCTTATAGAGATAAACAAGCATGTAATAAATAATACGAGAAAATGTAAAATAGAAAAAATGCAATAAAAAACAAAGACACGATTTAACATGGTTCACCCAAAATGGGCTACGTCCACCAAAAAGATCCGATAATTATTATTCACCAACAAAACTCTCTCTCACAAGTGTCACAACTATTACAATGAACCTCATACATAACGGACATTTAAAGATATTAACATGTTTTTATCATTTTGGGCAAACATAGAAAACCACCTGTTACCTCTATGACATAATAATGAATAGTCCAGTTTAACAATACTTAAATACATATAATATGTGGCTTCGGTGGCGCCTGTCCCCAAACCCCAGCTAGGGCACATGGCCCCGGACCCCTATTGAGGTGGTCATCCCCGGACCCCGTAAGGTGGTTGAATTCCCCTTACAACCCCGTCACTATCTCCGAGGCTCCACAACCAACAAGTTGCCTCATGCTCCTCCATTACATCAAGTCCAACCATAATGAATAATATTTTTTCGGTTACTAGAATCCACAAACAAGAAATTCAGATCGGGAACCTATATAAACCCACCTAAAAATACTAAAAAAACCCAATGATAATAGATGCAATTTGTTAACATAGCTTATATTTTTATTTACCATATATTGTACCTCTAGCCATGGCGCTTATTATAGTGTGCTACTATTAATCGTGTGTAAGTGTTTGATGATGCCTCATTAGAATAAATATTGAACAAAATTTTCCCGGGAAAATTACACCTTTTTAAACCTTCTTGGGGTTTATGTTATGAATATGCACAATATTAAAAATGAATGTAAGGTTCATGAAATGAGGTTATTTTGAATAACTAACTTCCAATATTAATCATTCAAGATCATAGTAATGATTAATACTTCAAACTAATTATGAAAATTTGATAGAATATTAAATACACAAGCAACAAGATGTACTTAGCTATATAAAGTGATACAAGAGAGATTTGGGTTCTCATACTAGAGAATTTGGGAGTGTAAATACTCAATATGCTTCACTTATAATATTGTGACATGAAACTTTCCTAGTGCAAAACCATATAACTTGGTCAACATATATAATCTTGTCCTACTCCTTCAATACATTCTTGTACTCTTTGGAATTGAGATCTGTAACCTTTTGGGTCCTTTGATGGCCTTAAAATGTAATTTTCTATCAATCCTTAGTTATCACATAACCTTGAAACCATTTTTAACATGTTGAATAAAAACCCTAACAATGGGTAGAAGGCCCCGGAATAATTTTATTTTTTTGGTTGAAATAAAAACAATGTACTACCCGCATTGACAATACTCTAAGGAGGCCTCAAACCACTTGTACTTATCCACCTAATATGTAAAATTTATACAAATGCATCTAGTTGGAAACTTGAACCTTTTAAAACATATTTGATTAATATTTTGGTGTTGTAACTTTAAAGTAGGATCTTGGTGTGCCTAAAAGTGAGGTAAGATAGAATCCTTAAATCGGTTGAGTGCTTCAAATTTTCATATGGTTTCCATAATGGATGTTCATTAGTTTTAGGTACATTTAGGATCATTAAGTTCATTTTGTATGTATTTGTAATGAAAGTGCAAAGAGAATGCTAGGTTGTGCCGGGTGTTAGGAAGTACGGGATAAAATATGCGAACAATCCCACTCAAAATCGTAATAATAGAAACTAATATGTAGAACATGCTAAAAATATAAAATAAAAGAAAACAATTTAGAGATAGTATTTACCATGGTTCACCTAATTTAGGCTATGTCCACCATGAATCACTTGCTCAAATTTTATTACATGATCTCGAAAATCAAATTTTAACTAAAGCAATTGTGCACACACTTAACTTTGCTTTTAATTGGTTTTGGATATAAAAATGGACTATTATAACCTTTTGTATTTTTAATAAAGGAAATAAAACTGAAAGTACTATGTAAAATAAGAAAATACAGAGATGAATCACCAAAATATTGACATAGGAATTGATAACAAAGTTTGGCACTTGTGGCCTACGCCTCAGTGTCTAATTGAATACGACCGATCTATTAAAAATCTTGAAAATAAATATTTAAAAAGATTTATAAAATAATATGATCTTCTCATCATGTTCCTCTGCCAAAAATAACAGGAGTCACTTTTTACATCACCTCAAAATTCCTTCTCTAGCTCAAGTTATGAGCAAAACAATATTTCACATAGTCCTCGATGCACTTCAAATACAATAACGCCCAATTTATAATGTTTACCACCTCCGTGGCATAGTGGTCAAGAGCTTATCCTTTTAGCTTGGATACCATGGTTCAAGTCCTTCCAAGTGCATTTGATGGCTATGTAAAGGGATTTAATCCCACATTTGGCGCATTGAGGTAGCTGGAGTGCTTTATATGGTAAGGGAAATGCGCTATTTGTTGGCTTAGAGCCATGTTTGACCGCCATGCTATGTGGAAGGGATGTTTAGTGCTGACATGTGATTGTGGTTGTAGGAATTTTGTGGATAATAGATAGTATATAATGCGTGGCATGTTTGGTAATTAATATATGTGCAAATTTAATGGGATTTGATATTATCTCTTTACAAATATCCACATGCATCTCATAATTACAAACTGAAGTAAATATATACAAAATTCTGTATTATAGATGTGAAGTGAAGGAGGCCAAGACACCCATATTGTCCACATGGATAATGTTGATTGGTCCACGTGTGCATGCATCATCTCTGCACATAGTACTGAATTTTCCAGTTGCTTGAAAATTTCAGCGGGCATAAATTTTGCATACGAGCTCCATTTCCTACAAACAAGATATCATCGAAATCATATAAATTTTCTCCATACCATGGAACTGACCACAAATTATTTTGAGAATATTTTAGATTGGTGTTTCTCGATGAGGACCCTCTAGATCATTCCTTCTTACTTGAGAAACATTTGGACCCCAAAAGTCAACTTAATCAGTGAATAGGTGAGGTGCAACTCCTCACCTTTCTCGTTCCATCCATTTCACCTATCTTGGATGCATGCCTTTGAACCCAACATGAAGATACTCAATGTCACCCCTTTACGAATTTCTTACTTTCCTATCCAAAATGATGCATTCCTGCAACTCATCAATGGAAGGCATTATGTTTGCATCATCATTATCAACAATCATAGGCGGTTCATACAATCTTAAATTATAAATATTTATGGTTGAGTATATTTTCATATATGGAGGAAAATCTAACAGAAAGCATTTTTACCAATTTTTTCCAATATTTGGAATGGACCATACCATATAGGTTTCAATTTTCTACCTTCACATATGTACATTTCCTTGTTGATGTGAAGCCAAATTCAATCACCAACTTTGAGCTTGTGGTCGGGTTCTACGTTTATCATGCCTAGATTTGTACTTAGCTTAAATTTTCTCCAATTTTTCAAAGACCTACTTGATGAACCTATTGTATTCTCTATACAAATATTTTAGCCTTTTCAGAATCATTTGAACCATTAACAACATTTTCATGTCCAAAATATACATCTAAAGGAGAATTAGGAAGATATCCATAAAAGTCTAAAATGTAGATTTAAGTAGAAGAATGTAGGGCACAATGTTATAAGCATGTTGTACATAATATAGGTGTTCATCCCATAATATAGGATGTTTACCACAATAGCCCCTAAGAAAAAGTACCACTATGCGGTTTACAACCTCTGTTTGACCATCATCACCATGGATAAAAAGCAATGCTCTTTTTTAGTTTTGTGTCCATTAACTCGCCACAATGTAGACCAAAATTCCCTAAGAAATCTAGTATCCTAATCAGATATAATTGAAGTAGGAAAACCAAAATGAACCCAAACAAACTTAAAAAATAAATGTGCAGTTCCTTCACCAGTTATATGTTTAGTACATGGAACCAACACACACATCTTGCTACATCTGTCCACTACCACATTTAAGTAATCATGTTTCTTTCGTGTCATGGGCAAGCCTCCTACAAAGTACATGTAAATACTTTCCCAAGGCCTTGTTGGAATAGGAAGAGGAGTGTAAAGTCCTAATTTCATGTTTCTTGGCTTGTTCGTGGCACAAATAACACATCCTTTAATATACCTGGTTACATGTTCATGCATTCTAGCCTAATAAAAATATTTATGTAAATGTGCAAATATTTTACTAACATCAAAATGCCCATAAATAAGATAAGTATGTGCTTCCTAATCATATAGACAAGTTCATTTTTTAGAATGCAAAGTTTACTGCAATGATATAACAATCCATCATATAAATGACAATATTTGTCCCCTACTTGTTTCCCACTTACTAGATCCTAATACACTTCTCTAAAATCAACATCACTAACATAATGTTCCTTATAACTAACATGAGCCAAAGTACTATGTCATAAAATAATAGATGCAACAATAACAAGAGGTCTAGATAACACGTTTGTAACCTTGTTTTGAATACCTTTTTAATACCTTATTACAAGATGAAATTACTGCAAAAAACCCATCCACCTAAAATGTTTAGATCTGTTGTAACTTTGGTTGTACATATAAGTACTCAAGTGGCTGATGGTTAGTATGCATAATTGTTTCTTTTCCTATTAAATAATGCTTCCACTTTTTAACACTTTGAACCAAAGCGTAGAACTCTTTATCATAAGTTGGATAGTTTTTACTATACTTGTAAAGGTTTCAATGGTAACATACACATCATTTCTTCCACATTAAAATTGTCCCCATTGAATAGTCACTAGCATTTGTCTCTATCTTAAATGAATGCTACAAATCTAGAAGTGCCAAGGTCATAGTGATACTTATTTTCTCTTTCGGTGTATCAAAGGCTTTATGTTGTGTTCCTCTCCACTAAAAGACCTATTTAATACTTGTTAAAGCATGCATAGGAGATGCAATATATGAGAAGTTAGAAATGAATTTTCTCCAGATTTGAACTTCACCTAGAAAACTCCTAACTTCCGTCACATTAATTGATCTAGGCCATTTTACAATAATGTCTATTTTTTTAGGATCAATTCTCAATTATCCATTTCCTACAACATAACTCAAGTAAATTAAATATATTTTTCCAAATTCACATTTTGACATCTTCAAATACAATTTCTCTCTCCATAATGCATCTAAGAATTTCTAGATATGTTTAACATGTTCATCCTATGACAAACTGAAAACAAGAATATCATCTAAGTAGACAATAACAAAATCATCAATGAATGGTCTACAAATATCATTCACAACTCTCATAAATGTTGCGGTGCATTGCACAAACCGAAAGGCATCACTAACCATTCAAACAATCCTGTTTCATTTTAAAAGTAGTTTTCCAAACCTCACCTTCTGCAATTGTTAATTAGTGATAACCACTTCTTAAATATAGCTTAGTGAAATAAATTGCATTCTTTAATTGATTTAGTGAATCATCTATTCTTGGAAGAGGGCAACTATTATTTACCGTAATCTTGTTTAAAGCATGAAAATCAATACACATTCACTAAGTTCCATCCTTCTTAGGAAACCAATATAATTGGTGAACCACATGGGGACGTACTTGAACGAATTATTCCTTGAGCCAAAACTTCCATTACCTAGCTCTTAATTTCCTCAATCTCTACTACTAACAATCTATACATTCTAATATTGGGAAGAGGTGCATCCTGAATAAAATTTATCTCATGTTGAACCCATATTTTAGGAGGTAGACCTTGTAGATCCTAAAAACATCATCAAAATTAGAAACAATTTTTACCAATTCATTCTTATGTTTTAGATCACAATGTTCAAAATCCATTTCATGTTCTTTCTCTTTGGCTTTGACCACCATGAGTACAATTTTTTTTCTTAAGTTTACAAGCCTTTTCATTTAACCTGCATTAACCAAGGATATATTACTCTTTTCAAGGTGAGATCTAAAAATAAACTCAATTCCATCCTTTACAAGTAAATATTTATTTTCTTCCCTATAGAAGATTGCTTTATGATCATATAAATAAGGACTTCCCAAAACCACCCCACAAATATCGAAAGGAACTACATCCAATTCAACCTCATCTATAAAAGTGAATATAATGGAAAATATGAAAGTACAAGTTTTAGTTACTGCAGTTTCGCATCATCAAAAACCCAACCTAGTGGATAAGGCTTAGGATGTGGATTAGTTTTGAGTCCTAGTTTCTTGACAACCTCCGCATAAGCTAGATTAGCTTGACATACA
Organism: Taxus wallichiana var. yunnanensis; assembly: GCA_018340775.1. Taxonomy (NCBI): domain Eukaryota; kingdom Viridiplantae; phylum Streptophyta; class Pinopsida; order Cupressales; family Taxaceae; genus Taxus; species Taxus wallichiana. The sequence goes on from CM031238.1 coordinate 873,788,309, forward strand.
CTATCAAAAAGAGTATTGATTTCGTATGTTTTGAAATTACTCTAATGTGGAAAAGCTCATTCATTTTCTTATCGTCATGTATAGTTTGTTTACTAGAAGAAAATGCAAAATTTGTAGTACTATTGTTGGAAATTGAAAGAGTTAGTTTACCTTGAAAAATCATAGCCGTGATCTTGGTTTCATCACTGAATAAGACCCAAGATCATGAACTACGATGTTTGTTTTATTTTCTTTTCCCTTCTTAACCGTCCATTTAGGCTTCATTTCGGATGTAATTTCCAATACTTAGACTCATCATGGTTCTTTTTACATTGATTGCAAAATGCTTTTTCATCTTCCTTCTTAACAATAGATTTTTGCTTTTAATTACCCTATCCTTTTCCTTGTCCTTCGGATTGCTTGTTCTTTTGTTTAAAAGAAGAGGAAGATGACTCCTTTGTCATTTTACCTTATGATTATAAATGGGTTACTTGAAAAAACACAACGCATCAAGATTAGTAGGACCTAAAACAAGAATCATATGCCTTAGGTAACTATGCAATCCACCAATATACTTGAGCAATGTTTCTTTTGTGTTTAGGAAATTCTCGAAATTAAAGCCCTTTTCCTAAATTCATGTGTGTAGTCTTGAACACTTTGTCCCTTATTTTGCCTTACTATTTTCCAATCCATCATAGCTTGTTGCTTATAACCAAGAGGATAAAATTATTGTCTAAGATTTGAAACAAAATCAGACCAAGAAGTGATTTCATTACCTTCGGTTTCTTTCACTTCTGAAGCTTACTCTCCCACCAAATGAGTGTTGTGCCACCCATTCAAAGAGTTTCCAAATGAATCCTTGCTTCATCATTAAAAAAATTAAACAACTGTGATATACCTCTATCTACTTGATCCAATTATCCAACTTCTTTGCATTAAGTTGTCCAGATACATTGGCAATTCAAACTTGATATCTAATTTTAATGAAGGAAAATCATATTTTAAAGGTTCACCTTTAGGAATATCAAAACTAGAGATTTCTTATTTTTTACCACCTCCACTCCATTTTCCCATTTTCTATCTTGATATAGTTCTGCTACCATTTCCTTCATATTTTGGAATGATTGAAGAAATTATTCGCCTCTCGATCTGCCATTGTAGGACTTCAAGATCATTTTGTACCAACTTCAGGGATTCTCTTCTACTAGCTCTCATTCACCCTTCTTAGATTGAGACCTTGTTATCATCCAACACACAACTTGCAATCTAAAACCCGTTAATGTGATCCAAAACCATTAAATACTGTGGGTTTGATACCACGATCCGAAAAATCAGATTTTAACTAGCAATTGTACACACACTTAACTTTGTTTTGTATTGATTTTCGATATAAAAATTGACTATTATAACATTTTGTATTTTTAATAAAGGAAATAAAACTAAAATTACAATGTAAAATTAAAAATATAGAGATTAATCACCAACAAATTGACACAAGAATTGATAACAGAGTTTGGAAATTGTAGCCTATGTCTTCGGGTCTAGATGAATGTGACCAATCTATTAAAATATGGAAAATAATTATTTAAAATATTTATACAAGAATATGACCTTCTCATCATGTTCCTATGCCAAAAATAATATAAATCACTTTTACATCACCTCCAAATTCCTTCTCTAGCTCAAGGTATGAGAAAACAATATTTCACATAGTCCCCGATGCACTTCAAATACAATAACGCCCAAATTATTATGTTTACCACCTATGTGGCATATCGGTCAAGAGATCATCCTTTTATCTTGGAGACCATGGTTCAATTCCTTCTAAGTGAATTTGATGGCTATGTAAAGGGATTTAATCCAACATTTGGCGCATTGAGGTAGTTTGAGCGCTTTATATGGTAAGGGAAATGCATTATTTGTTGGCTGAGAGCCGTGTTTGACTACCATGCTATGTGGAAGGGATGTTTATCACTGGCATGTGAGATGGCTGCAAGGATTTTATGGAGAATGGATATTATATAATGCGTGGCATGTTTGGTAATTAATATATATGCAAATTTAACGGGATTTGATATTATCTCTTTACAAATATAAGCATGAATAATCCCACATGCATTCGTAATTGTAAACTGAAGCAAATATATACGAAACTCTCTAGTATAGATGTTAAGTGTAGAAGGCCGTGACACTCATATTTTCAACATGGATAATGTTGATTGGTCCATGTTTGCATGCATCATCTTTGCACATAATACTTGAATTTGCGAATTGCTCGAAAATTTCAGCAGCCACAATGTTTGCACACAAACTTCATTTCCTGTAAACAAGATATCGTTGAAATCATCTAATTTTTCTCCATGTCATGGAAATGACCACAAATTATTTTGAGAATATCTTAGATCGATGTTTCTTGGTGAGGATCATATGGATCATTACAATCCACCTCTCTCTCAATACAATACCCATATCAATTTTGAGCTATACTCAATGCAGACTCTCCTAAATTCACACTTGAAATCACACACACCTAAAATACTATGTATCACCTATCAAAAGTACATTAATAGGTAAATATTTAAGACATTTTACAATACTGTGGGTAATAAAACCATGGGTAAAAACTGCCCCATAAACCTATGGTTCAAAAATCCCATGCCTATAAGAAGATTGTGTTTCCAGAAATAGCAGGCACATTTTTCGAGGATTTTTTTTATCCGAGGCTGCAGCCCCAAGCAGGCTCCACAACATAACAATAATTTACTTCGAGACTAGTTTTCCTCGAAGCAAGCTTCTTAACCCTTCTCTGCCATTCGTGAAGACCAACCAAATATGAACACAACTTCAGTTTCTCCCTTATGACCACCTTGGTCATCATGTCTCCAGGATTTTGATTGGCATGAATCTTCTCTAGCTTCAATTTTTCTTCCTTCAAATATGTCATGATGAAATGGTACCTAAGATGTATATGCTTCTTCCTAAATTGGAAAGAAAAAATCTTATCTAGGTGTATAAAACTCATACTATCACTATGCAGCTTCCCTTCCTCCTTCTTATGCCCTAACTCCTCAAGAAATTGTTGTAACCAAATCATTTATTTTCTTGCCTCTGTGAAAGTAAAATACTTATCCTCTGTGGTTGAAAAATACACAAGCTTATGTAGTCATGAAATCCAATTCACTAATTTCCTAGTTACATTGAAAATATAAATTGTCATGCTCCTCCTACTATCTACATATCTAGCCATATCTGAATCTACATAACTACAAAAAGTGGTGTCCGATCCACTTCAGGTAGCACAAAACTATCCCTATGGTCCCTCTCAAGTATCAAAGGATCCACTTTACTACATGTTAGTGATCTTTACCTGGGTCACTCATAAATCTACTCACAGCTCCCAATGCATGGGAAATATCATGCCTATTGTGCACATGACATACATTAAATTGCCAACCACCGATGAGTAAGGTACCTTGGACATTTGGTTTCTCTCCCGCTTTTGTCTTGGGATGTAGCTCCTTTGATAACTTGAAATGGTCTGCTAAAGGAGTCCCAACCGGTTTATCATCCCGCATATTAAACTTCTCAAAGACCTTCTTAATATAATCTTCCTAAGATAAAGTGAGCTTCTGTTCCTTTCTATCATGAGATATCCTCATACCAAGGATTTGTTTGGCAGCTAATTTTATTTTCTAATTTTTTCCCTACAACCAACATGCCATCCACATATAAGTACACAAGATAATATAACTACCATATTCAAATTTCTTTGTATATATTCAATGGTCGAATAACGTCTAATATAACCTTGCTCCATTATGAAGCAATCAAATTTATTATAGCATTGACGTGGAACTTGTTTTAGGCCATACGAGATCTTCTTCGGTTTGTACATTATCTCCTCTTTTCGTTTGACCTCATGTCCCTCTGGTTGATGCATATATATATATATATATCCTCCACGTAAATTACCATGGAGAAATGTAAAATTTACATCTAGATGCTCTAAATGCAAGTTGTTTATTACCAATATTCCAAGAATAATTCTAAAAGAAGTCATTTTTACTACACGAGAAAAGATATCATCAAAATCTATACTTTTTTCTATGCAAACCCCTTGACCACCAACCCGACCTTATATCTTTTATTTTCTTATTGCTCTTTAACTCTGTACACCCACTTGTTCTACAATGCTATTTTTCCTTTGAGTATCTTCACCAAATCCCAAGTATCATTCTCCATGAGAGCATGATGCTCCTCATACATTGTTTCCTCCCACTTCTTCCTGACATCTACCTGTATTGATTCATCAAAGCTCTCTGGATCTCTAATGTTAATGAGTAATAAATAATAAAGATAAGGACAAAATTTTTTAGGTTCTCTTCTTACCCTATAAGACCTCCTCAATATAGGATTTTGGGGTTCTTGAACTAATTCATGTGTCACTTTTCCGATGCAGCCTAGAATTTCTTGTAGATAACCCACGCATGTTGGCGAGATCACTCGGCCTTGAGCTTAGCACACACTCGAAGTGCGTAAAGGTACTTGGTCCCTCCTTAGAGTTGCTTGTATAAGATGTTAGTATGATGATGTTTCAACATATACAGATTCAATATCATTCATAAGCAATTCACAGTGCATAATTCAGATTAGATCTTTAAACAACATGATAAAGGAGATAAACAATAACTAAGATAAAATTAACCATATAAGAACTAGATTAAGTCATGTCTAACACCATAATCTAGCCAATATACTCCATTCTATAAATATTGTAGTATACGAAGATAACATGACTTTACAATAGTATGTGTAACATACAAGTGCTCTAACAATAGATTTTCTATAGTCGACTCAAAGTAGAAATCCTATATTTATCTTTAACCTATGCATGGCGGTTATTTGCAGTTATGCCCAAAATACCATTTGCATGATTTGTAAGTCTCCTTTCCTTGTGTGCTATACATGCTATCCCCAAAAATAACATGAATCTAGGAATTGGATAAGTCCCAAACTTGAAGTGTTCTCGCACCCATTTCCTTTGCTATCTCCCCGCACCTCAAATGTGCCTTGTTCTATGCACACATCCTTCATGTTCCTTATCCTTATAGAAACATTCTATCTTCTCAACTTTAACCCACACTAAAGTACATTTCCATCCCGAAAATGGGAATTCCCTCTTATGTCTCCAAGAATCAAGAATAAATAATGAAATAATGAATGAAAACATTGTACTAAAGAATGAATTTTTATTTTGCAAGTACCCTCTTATTCGATTGGAAGGATGAATTATGGATATTCATTTTTGAGTTCGACCACAAAGGTTTTCTAGTCACTCAATGCATTCCTCATTTTCTCTGGAATGTCAGTGGCTATGGCATAAAATTTGTCTTGAGTAATCTTCTCCTTTTAATTTTGCAACACCGGAGCACATTGGCCATACCTATAACATTCCTTCCATTAGATCCATCTTACATTCTATAAGCTTCATGATCTCATCAATTATATCCTTATGCAGATCCTAGGATGCTGCAAAGGACTTGAAATTTTCTTAACCAATGCTAATAATTCTATGTGCCCAAGTGTTTCATCCTTCATCACCTTCAAAATTCATTGTCCTCAAATAGAGTTCGTAGTTATTATGGTGTCTGGTGCCACACATAAATTAAGAGCTTGATCAAAATTCTTTACCTCATATTTTAGATGTTGGATAAAAATGTTATAAGTTAAAAAATTTATAATTTTTTTTTCCCTTGGTCTTACTGCTTCTTGCACAAAATCCTTTTGTGCGGGCATTTGAATCGACCCGTCATCTAATACCAGATTAACCAAAGTGTGCAAGTAATGCATGGTAGAAGAATTTTTTAGGAACTTGAGATTCTAGATGAGGCCTTTGTTTTAGAATGTGGTCACCTAGTGCCTGAGCCATGTTAACGAAGGCCTCAGTCTTTGCCTCTTCTCATTCCTTTTCTTCCTTTAAGTGCTTTATTTCTGCAGTTTTATCTTTGTTATCCTCAATTAGCGCTTGAATGATGGTGGCCTTATCAATGTTCCCCCGTGCCACTTTAGAAAATATGTTAACTAAGGCATTGCTGACTTGCTAATCAGACATTACAGTAGGATTTATCATCATGTGCCTACTCTAGGGTGCCATCTTTACTATGCGTGAGACACATGACTCTTCACACACATCAAAATCTGGTTTGTCCATATGAGTTTGCATGGACTAGGATAATTAATTCCTTATATGCATAGTAGCCATATCTAAATCCATCATCTCCCACCCATATAACTCCTTCAGCCCACAAAGCTCTAAAACTAGGTGCGGGTAATTTTTCTAGTATCTACTACATAGCCCATACTAGGGACAACATATTCTTTACTTGTCATCTCCTTTTTGTTCTTGGCCCTTTAGGAATCTGGGCTCCAGATCTCGGAGTTGGACATTCCTCCTCTTGAGTGGGAACATGTGCATTGGGAGGCTCTCCTACATCTTCCTCTACTTCTTTCACTCCTTCCTCATCATCTCGCATCTCCTCATCCCGGGGATCTTCGTACCTTCAAGATGAAATAGGGTTCCTAGTGCGCTCTCCTTGACTCCTCCTCCTCGTTATGTTGAAGCTTCAACTTCCTTCGTAATGGTTGGTACATTCCTGTGCCCTAGGTTCTAGTTTGTCTAAATACCCTATTAAATTGGTGTTCCTCATGGACTGTACCTTCATCCAAATATTCCTCCTCTCCTTGCTACTATAGATGAGTATCTCGCACGCTCACTCTCTAATTTTTCGGTTGGTGGCTCCTATCTTTATGGTCCACTACTCCACCATCCTCGTTCGAGTTCTTCTTCTACACCTTCCTCTAAGTTTAAGGCATGCTTTGGAGCTTCCACATTTTCAACCGTGTGTTTTCCTTTGGGCGGCACAAGCATGAACTAATTCTCCCGCACATATTTACCATTTTCTAACCTAGGCTTAAGTTGGATATAAATGAGTATAACCACACTTCCCCCAATGGAAAAAATAGTTGGCTTCATGCTTATATCATCAGAAATAAGCCTATAAATGTAGGTAGATCGTCTTAGATAAGCATAAGTCTTCCATAAAGTATGGTAGTCACAGTCTACCTTGTCTCGCATTGTATGCTAACTAACGTGCATAAAAAAACCTATGAACTACCACCGGAAGAACCGTCTCAGTAAAGGTGTAGGGAGTTTACACTAGGGAATCCATGTTCCATCCTTCATTATAAAGTGTGAAATGCAAAAATTTTGGTACATCTGAAAATTGTACCGTATTCCCAACTATTGATGGTATCTCCTGTGAATTCGGTCATACTATAATTTTTCCCTTTTCTTGAATGGACCACTAGTGAATCCTTCACATAAATACTTATCAAACCTATCTAAGAGGGACTTATTTTCCATGGGAGATTACTAGATTTTTTTATTTGGCCCATCGAGCACTCCAATTTCTACAAACACAAGTGATAATAGGATAGCGCCAAAACTTATCTTCTCACCTACGCATGCTTCCTCAATAATTTTATCTATGATGTATCCCGCTAAATTATAAAATTCTCCCTATGAAATCTTCTTCGTAATATATAGCCACATGGTATTCACTTGTGACCACCTTTCATGATCATTTAACTTAGTGAATAGACGCATGACTTCCTCTGCACCATAGGGTACTTAATTTGTACATATCCATCCTGCAAGCAGACCCTACGAGTATCACAACTCGTTCTTTGGTGGCCACAACAAATTTGCCTTATAAGTTAGATCACTGCTAACCTATACATCCATGTGCCCTTTTATCCTGTCAATGTGGAAATTAAAAGCACAACAATCCTTACCCGTTGTCCAACAAAATAGAATAAGTCTTTACGGACTCGTTCATAAGCCATTGGTATAAATTCTTTGGTTTTCCAAAATATGGGAGTTCATATAGCTGATACACCCTAACCTTTTTGAGCAACTTCTCTCTAGCATTGTCATAAACTATAATGTCATCAACCATTCACTTGTAAGTCTTTCTATTCAACAATGTATCAAATTCCTCCTTGTTGGCAGTGGTGCGATGGTTTTAGTCACTCCCCTTGCATCTATGGATATGGAAGCCCAATCCTATATGATAATTACTCATTATGGATACTGTATCTTTGAAAAATTTCTTTTGGGGACATCTTCGACCTTGGTTTCTACCTTCTTCTTCCCCTTTGTTCCTACTCCAAGTGATTTCCTTGGTGCCATGATGAGATAAAGTTACACATTTTACGTATGTTGAGCAAGTTCTCGTACCTAGCTTGAAATCACATGCCCTAACTTAAAATCATGTTCACTCAAACCCTTCTCAACTAGAGATGCAAACCAATGTTGTGCAAAAATATACTCTCCTCTCTTGGTTTCATCGCTCTTTACACCTCAACACTTTTTGCTATGTTTGGTCGCAATTAGCTTGATCGAATAATTGTGATCCCAAAGGTAGGAATGAACCCGCATCACATATTTATATATATTCAAGAATGTTTATCACATTTATTTATCCTTTACCTACCACAAATTCTCTCGTTAATTGACCATTTTCCTGATTTTTGTGCAATACACTTACACGCCATGACTATATCCTTCTAGATTTTCTTCCTATCTTACTCGCTACAAACCTCCTTCATACACTTCCATGTGCCAAAGTACCTCACCACCGTGCCTTCCACTAAGTAGTTTTTATAGCTGCAAATTACCTCGCATTATACTTTACATTCATTTATTTCTAGCTATGGTCTTATTTGAGGAGCAATATTCTTTCTATCAAAACCTTCCATACTATCTCGCACTTTCTAACAAGAGGAATCACATATAGTAGTATTTTCTTATGTGTACTCATGTTTAAATGAAAACAACCCCACACTAAGGGTATGTTTATTCATCTACCCATAAAAACACTTCAAACTATGATTAGCTTCGCACGCAAACACACATATTACACAAAACAATGAACTAAATTGACAAAACATAGCAACAAAGAAGGAAACACACTTTGAAATGAAATGTGATAAGGTAAATCTAACCTAAATAGCAATAATGCCTTATTAAAAACACTAGAAATGCTTATTTATAAGCAGGGCTTTAACCTACTCCCGTTAGAATAATCTGGGTAACCATGTTCCATCAAGCGCCTCTAACTCACATGCGCTGTGTGTCAAGTATGTGAATGATAACATTCGGTTCAACCAATGCACCTTAAGCTTACCTGTATGACACAAAAACTTTGAATAATAAAGAATTACCCTATGCCCAACATCAAGCTTCTTTTTCTTGATGTGTCTGTCATGCCATGCTTTCGCCTAGCCTTTTCCTTCTTTTGACTCCAATGTGCTATGGAGCGCCTCTCATCCGACTATACCAACTTGGAAATTCTTTCTTCCAATGCTTTCTCATCAGCTAGACCGCCCATGTGTGTAATACACAAATAAGGTAACATGAATTCCATAGGAAGAAATACTTCTTCTCCAAACACCAATTGAAAGGGTGTGGCCTTATTAAACAATTTATAGGTTGTTTTATATGCCCAAAATACAACAAAATTTTTATCATCCCAATGTTTCCATCCAACATCACAAATTTTTGTCAACGTCTAGGTCAATATCGTATTGAAGGCCTCAGCATTCCTTTTTTCTTGAGGGTGATAGGGTTTAGTCTTGTGGTGCATGACAATAAATTCATCCAATAATATTCTCATAGTCTCATTCAAGAAGTGTGCACCACTATCACTTGTCAAACTTAATGGACATCCAAACCTAGTAAGAATATTTTACCACAAGAACCTTGTTGTTGTAGCCTGTACAATCCCTTTTAGGTGATGTTTCTATCCATCTTGTAAAATAATATGTATAAGTGATGATGTAGCGTGATCCATTTCTATGCGCAATGGGGGAAATAGAGCCCACAAATTCAATTTCCAATTTCTCAAAAGGATCTCGCACTTGGAATATGCATCAAAGGCATTTCATCTCATTGACCAGGTTTTCCAAGGTGTTGACAGTGATCACATGCCTTACAATACTCTTTACAATCCTTGAGAGGGTCTCCCACCATAAAATAGCAAGTAGAATCTTGTGCATGGTGGCATCACCTGCATAGTGCTCACTTGTAATCTTTACGCCATGAGCATCTTCCATGATAGCCATTTTCTCATGTTCCTATACACATCAACGCAATACTTCATGTTGACCTAGTTTGTATAAGTCACCATTGATCGACATGAAAGGTGCGACGTAAATTTCAAGTTGTTTCTTCTCCAAGGCGTTCATTCCTTCTATCACCAAACCTGTGCATAAAAATATAGCAATATCCTCCAATTATGAGGACGCTTATTTTAACCTATATAATTATGGATCTTGCATTGCATCTTCAATATTCTACATGTGCTCTCCCGATTGAATCCTTGACAAATGATCTGGGCTAGAATTACTTTTACATGGCTTTATCACAACTATAAAGTAAAATTCCTAGAATAATAACACCCATCAATATATGCACCCCTCGCAAAATGGGCTTGTTCACCAAGTATTTCAATGCCATGTGATCTGTATAGAATATAGAAGGTTTTTCCTAAAATTACTATCTAAACTTATGCAGCGTGTAGATCATTGACAAGGCCTCGTGCTCATGGTTGTATAATTTTGTTCTGTAGGAGTCAACTTTCTACTAGCAAAACAAATAGGATGATCTATAATACTTCTCTAGGATGAGCTAGACTTTGCACCAATGACCATGGCAGAGGCATCCACATGCATGTGAAAAGGTATATTTCATAAAGGAAAACGTAAAATAGGCATCGTAGTAAGTTTCTCTTTTAGCGCTTCAAATGCTTGTTGATGTGGTTCTCCCCAATAGAAGGTCCCTTTACCTTTTAATAACTCCTCCAAAGGCATGAAAATCTTAGCATATCCTGTGATAAATTTTCTATAATACCCTGTGTGGCCCAAGAATCCACGCACCTCACTTCGACTGGTAGGCTCCTCCAAGCCTATGATAACTGTAACCTTGGCTAGATCAACTAGTAGACCCTCCTTGTAGATGATATGCCCTAATAGGGCTCCAAAGGTGTAGCATAGAGGCATTTCTTGATGTTTAAAGAAATTCTTAACTGCCTACATCTTAAAAACATAAAGTGCAAGTTGTCACAATGATCCTTGACAAGCCCATATACTCGTCTAGTTATCTAAGTAAACCTGCAAGAATTTGTGAATAAAATCCTAGAATGCTTGAACAACTATGCACAAAAATACTACAGTGCATTCTTCAGACCAAAGGGCATCATCGTATATGCAAATCTTCCCCATTCAGTCATGAATGTTATTTTCTCTTGATCTTCCTTAGCAATTCTTAACTGATGATACCTAGAGAATCCATCTGTAAAAGAGTAGATTTCAATGCCTTCTAATAGTTCTTTATTGAAGGGCGTAGGAAAGGGATCAAATACACATGCAACATTTAGCTCCATATAGTCCACATAAATCCTAATCCTGCCATCTTTATTTATACCGATTACCATGGGGCTAAACCATTCTTATTCTTCTAGGGGTGCAATGATGTTAAATTTCAACATTTTGTCAATTTCTTCTTTAAATTTTACGCGCAGTTAGGGTTCATCCTATAAGGTCTCTTCCTAATCGGGTCCACACCTTCTTTTAATTTTATCTTCATCTCACCCAAAGATTCATGGAATCCCTTTAACTCATGTTAACTGGGAAATCATGTAATAACTCAATTATATTAGCCACCTCGTAATCAAACCAATAGACTCTAATTATGGCCTCGTTAGGTTCATCATCCATACCAATGTTCACTTTCTTAGTCTTTATAGGTTCATGATAGACACGCACCTTCTTATCCACACTATCCAAGACCTCGCATGTACCCTTGGAATGATCAATGTCTGAATTTTCTACTTCCTCATCCTTCCACTAGATAGACCATTTTTCCTTTCTCCTTCTCAAGGAAATCTCACTCAAGTAGTTCTACATCTGCTTTCCTCTAATTCATCAAAACGAGCTCCTAGGTATGCCTCACCAAATAACTCTGAATGATTTATTTAGCCTTTGCATCGTCTCCCATAGTCAATCACTCCACAAGCCATAATGCCTCTTTCACAAGAGGTTTAATGGAGAAGTAGTCAAATGGATCGATCATTCCTGCAGCTTAAGTCTTTCTAATTACCGGTCTCCCATGCAGCTCTGCACAAACATACAAAATGTGCACGTAACCTCTCAAGGTGGAATAAAGCTTGTGCACCCATAGAGAAGGTGGTATAGATTCTTGCCTTCTCGCTCAAAGTCTCTCATAGTGCTTTGAACATGGTGCTAAACATGACTATTACCATGATATGTGCAAATTTGAGTAGGTGCATTGATCTAGAGAAATCAAGGGTTGATAAAGAAACTCTCACTTCTCTCCATTCTATGAGATTATCTCAGTGAACCATCCAACAAAGGCACTACTATCTTGCGGAGGGTATATACCATCATATTCCTTTTTCCACCCGATCCTTCCACTATTCTTCCATGGTGTGTAGGAATACATTAAGGTCTCCTTTTCTAGTGTACGAGGTACAAGAGTGTTACTTAGCCTCTTAACATAACGAGGCCTACCCCCACACGTAGATGCACATCTTACTTTATGCCCAACCATATCATAGGTTTCATGTGCCAAATTATCATAGGTCATACTTGTAGCATCACTAATGGACTATGCATCATCCCACTTTGGAGGATTCCTTCCGTAGATGGCTCAAGTACTTTTGGATTGCAAATGACGTGTACATAAGTTCTGTTAAGGTTTCGCTAACTTAAAGGTTCCACATAAGGTACAAATTTCCCATCATCGTCAAAGGAATAATAACCCGTTCTTCCTTCTTCTCAAAGCAAATGTAGGCCTTGTTGAACAATAGATCAACATTATTTGCATAACACTAAGGCTGCCCAAGTAGAGCTGGTAAGCTCTCTGCCTCCGCAAGAAATAATACCTTAAATTCCCAGTGAACTTGGCCCTTGTATAGTAATGGATGCATCACTCAATATGCCAACCGGAGTGTACTTAGTTTGATTCACCATAAACAATACATTAGAGGATGGTTGTAATGGAGGTTTGCCCATCTCGTACCCATGCATCTAAAGTAAGTACATTAACTTCCATTCGTATATCCATCAAGATGTTGCTCAAAATCCACCCATCCACAACAACATCCAGGGTGATCTCTTTATCATAGTCCAAGTTATGGGGAGGAAGATTAACGTGCTAGATCTATCACCCATTCTCGCACTCTAAGCACGAGTGTTTCCTGTTAATACAAAATTACAACACCCCTAATTACTTGTGATTTTGTATATGAGGAAACTAGTGTAACTCTGAATAAAATGGAATTATCCCGTAGTGTGGGACCTTCCAAGTAGGATAATTCTCGGAGAAATCCAGATTCTTCCTCTAACCTAGTGCCAACTTCCCCAAAGTGTAAAGAATGGAAAGCTAAAACAATCCTATCTTAATTCTTTCCAAGGAGGAAGGGATATAAAAATGCATGAAATGAAACTACTCTAAGTGAAGGTGATGCAATAAGAAAGGGTGAGACAATCAAGTGAGTAAAAGATAGGGAGAAATTGTGAAGGAGAGGGCTAGTAGAAATGCCACATTCCAAGACAATATTTAATTTCCTATATTCGTCAAGTGTAAAAACTATAGACCTTGCAAAGAGATAGATACATGCACAATATACTTATAAATATAATCAAAGGAAAAAGGTGCAATTCATACAAGTTAGGGTGAAAATGGCCACAAAACATGAATTTTATTGCTTAGAAACATGCACAATCCATTATACCATAAGCACAAGACACAATCTTTACAATAAGCCCAATTTCGAGGCCTTTAGCTCATAATAGCTCTGGAACAATTTGGATAGAGTTCCTTTAATTTTTGGAAAATATTTCCCTCAAAATGAGGTGAATTTTACAATATATAGGAAAATTGGGTCATTAATTGGCAGGATGCATTAAAGAGGTATGGGTAACCATTCATTTTGGTACTTTTCCCGCACGGAAGATCTTGGTGACAACCCCGTCCCATGGGAGTAATTCTCGAATGAGCCATTGCATAGGCCTTAATATGTGCATTTAGATCTCCCTGCTCCATGAATTTGGGAAAATCATGTAGAGGCAGTGGAAGCATGACACTCCTTATGGTGAAATAAAGAGGCTCTTTTAGATATTCTTAGTAATTTCCTACTTCATAGGTTTCAAATATTGATGATACCTATTGGAGAAGATGAGGTGGAATGGGTTGTTGATATGGCATAGCATATGCATTTTTAGGGGTGTAAGGAAACCCCGTGGTTGAGTATATGTGCCAGAAAAGAGAACATGTCCCCATGTGGTGATTTTTAATACATGTTTAAATAAGGAGGATCATTTCTCCGATACATGATTTTTGGAACTAAACCAAGGTTATTGTATTTTTAATCGGGATAACGTTTAAGAATGCAGTTGGATGGTGCTTGTTGGGGTACCCATACAAATGTTGGGAGGAATACCCAAAGTTTTTGATCCCGTGAGAAAACCATCGAGACTTAAGATGCCAACGTAAACCTGAGCAATGGGAAGTGACTATGGTTATGTTGATTATGGGAAGTTCCTTCTTTCCCTAAATATGAAGCATGATTATCTTGAGAAAGCTCTAACTCCCTAACCTTGTCAGCCACAAAGTTTTTTTTTTACCCTTTGAGGTTGTAAAGGATTATGGTATCCCGATATAAATTGTTTGTGAATTTTCCAACCGGAATTTTTCCATTATGGGAGGGATAGGATGTTGTCTCAAGTAAGATATCAACTTTTCCTTGCAGCCTTCCTAGAGGTGGGTACATGTTTTGGAAGTGTTGATCACTTCTATAAAAACGTGCTAAACATTCCACATCCAACAATGGGAGTGGATTTGACTGCATATTGATTTATGTTATGAATAAAACTTGAAGGGATGAGCTAGAATCTTCTTGATGAAGTGTCATGTTATTAGAGATTGAAAGCTCAAATTGTTGTGTTTGTGTGATTTTGTCAAGATCCTCAATCTAGAACATGGGACTAATGTTAAACCTTTGAGGAAGAGGAGTTTGTGATGAAAGGTAATTGTTTGAGTACAGTCATGCCCAAGTAGAAAGTGAGGGTGAATGTCATTGTCTACCCATTTGGTTATAGTATGCTTTAAGACCCGAGAGATGTCTCGTAGTATGGGTCATATCCTAACATATTCGGGGTATATAAATACCCGTAGAATAATGGTAAGGAAGGAATATGGATGAAAGAAAAGGAAATGAGAACGGATAAATTATTCCTTTCACATTGGGTTCACCAATTTTGTATGAATAAAAATCAGCAGGTTACCTTCTTCTACACCCAACCTCTTGAGGTTGTGTCGGATATAATTGAGCATTGAAATGCGGGCGACTAGATGATAGCCACAACTAGTATGAATAGTGATTGAATATATGTGGGATGAATGAATTCAGAGAAACATGATATCATCGGCTTGTAGTGTTGGTATGAATAAAGACTTGAGAGATGTATGCCGTATGGGTCATATCCTAACATATTCGGGGTATATAAATACCCATAGAATAATGGTAAGGAAGGAATATGGATGAAAGAAAAGGAAGTGAGAAGGGAGAAATTATTCCTTTCACATTGGGTTCACCAATTTTGTATGAATGAAAATCATCAAGTTACCTTCTTTCTCGCACCCAACCTCTCGAGGTTGTGTCGGGATAACAAAGCGCTGAAATGCGGGTGACTAGATGATAGCCACAACTAGTATGAATAGTGCTTGAATATATGTGGGATGAATGAATTCAGAGAAACATGATATCCTTGGCCTGCAATGTTGGTATCTTTTGGTCGAGCACGTGAAACAAATATCTAATGCATGGTGGTTCGATGGATGGTTCACAATCAATTGCAACGTGGAAGCTTCAATAGATGTCAAGCTATTTGTAGATTCTTGCTAGTGGTTATGGGATGAGTGGAATATAGCTAATATGACCTTTGGGTGAATCATACCGATGCCCAAACAGAGTCATGAAAATGTGTGGTCCCTAGGGTTGGTTGATAGGAGCGTTCCAATATGAAAGGGCTGGTTTAACTTCCTTGTTTAAAATACTCAATTGTGATATGATATCAGGTGGTAGCGGTGATGTGTGGAAAAGTACTGTGCATAGACTCGTGTCTATATTAGTGAAGGATTCTGGTGTGTTTGGTTATGGCACTCTTGGGCCACTACCCTATGCTCTTGGTTGTTGTGATCGTTCTATGGTCATGTGATACAAACTATTTCCAATGTTTGTCGCGTAGTCTACACTTAGGGGTGTTTCAATAGTAGTACATTTGATTGGCCGTTATGTTTAAGACTAACACTTGTTCTATCTTTCATGAATACGTTATCGAGGATTTACAAATTTTCACACATAGCCCTATATATATGTTTATAAATAGTTCACTTGAATTTTTTTGTGGAGTTAAGCATTAAACCTTTTCTATAAGTAGTTCACTTGAATTTTTGTGGAATTAAGGATTACACCTTATCTCGTATTATGATGTTGAGGTTTATTTATGGTCATATGAAAAATTACTAACATCTATATGAATGAAACTAAATTAAATTAGAAAATTAAATCTAAGCTAACTTTTTGTATTATTTTGAATATGAATGAAGTAAATACACAACTAGTCTAGAAAATCAAATATTTTTGTTCATTTTTGTAATTTAAACAAGTAGATAATCTAACAAAATGAATCTAACCAAGAAAGATAGCCGGATGTGGCTATTTTCTTGTGCATTTGTAAATTAAATCTAAATTAACAGAAAACAATAACTTTTCCAATTACTCTACAATATGCGAGACAACCTCCTATAGATATTATCTCCTTCAAATCCATAGGGGTAAGAAGAAGAAGATCTATCACTCTGGGGTTGCTATGACAAATTTAAACTCTCTTTGAAATTAACTAACTACTTGTAAATGAAATGAAATTGATTTCTACTCTATTTGACATGATGTAACAATGATAAATTACAACAATGAAGGAAATCAAATAACAACTCTAACCTGGAATTCATAGAACGTAGGTAAATCTAGCTATGTTATAATTTGTCCCATCAAGATGATCTTTTCATCTCTATGTGCTCACGTGAATTCAAAGGACTTGGGAGTGCAGGAGCAACAATATGAGAAGAAACTTGAACAATGGTATCTTAGAGGTAAATTGAATGTAATGAAAGTAGGAGAGGGATAATGCAAGTGAACAGATCTTGGATATGCAATTCCTAGCAGGATTATTGCAGAAATACAATACAATACACACAAAAATTCTCATCCCAACAATTCTTCGATCAAAAATTCAAAGAGAGGAAAAATCAAGTGCCAATCCATAGTGGGAGGGAGTAAAAATTAGCATACCATTGCTTGAATCCAAGCATTGTATTTATAAAATTTTCGTTGGGAGATCCACAAGTCCAAATTATATACTTCCATTATATATTAAGAATTATTATTGTTACAAGATGGATGGTTTTTAAATAAAATTAAACAGATGAGAAACGCGCATGTAATTTGAAATTACACATCTCTAAAAGTGTGTATGAAATTTCTAGGAAAGTGGGTAGGACCGCCACCCAAAGTGTAGGGTGGCGGTTTTAGGACTACCGCCCTATCTTGGCGGTGGTCACAAGACCAATGCCCTGTCTTGGGTAGAAATTTTGAAACCACCTCCCGTGTAGGCAACAAATGATCTTGGCACTAAAGACCAAAGCACAAAGAAAATGAATACGGAAATCTAGGAAAGCATGCAACGGTTAAGTAAGATGTACTAGAATTAAAATATACACTTTGAGTAGTTTTGGAGTTCGAACACCTTGCAAAAATATATGAATCAGCATTAGCGAATTTCATAACCACTTTCCGATAATGTGACAGATATAATTTTTGGTGCATACATATTTCCCCCTCAAAGAAGCATTTTAACCATGAAAAGGTGTAAAACATGATGTCTGAGTATGGCGTTCCCAAAATGGGAGTTTAGCAGCTTATACCGAGACACTCCCGTGTGTCGAAATGTCGCCATCCGGACTCTCATTACTTGTAAAATGAAGAGAAGACTCGATGTGTAGATAGATAAAATATCAAAAATAAACACTAAATAAAAATGACAAGAGGACTTACCATTTTTGGTGGATAAAAACTTACCTCCCCCAGTGCTCCAACCCTCCGAACACATCCACTCAAAATAAAGTTATAGAAACATATATATAAAAACAAACTCATTTTTCAATTCATTTACCTATATTGACTTGGCGATTTTTGATCTCTAAGCCCATGGTGACCGTTTTCGAGAGTACAACCAAAAACACCATTGAGAGATCGTGATCATACCTTTGCGAGTGGTAGATTGACCCATGTGGTCCCATGTTAGTTTTTATCACTTGTTTGTTTTTAAACCTAAAATGTTAAAATGTTAAAATATTTTCCTAGGAGGGGTTATTTTTAAATATTTGTGTTAAATGAGTCTCTAGGGGGCACCCATAGGGTAGTCTTTTGTTTTGATTTTTTACATTTTCTTAGCGTTTTTAGGGCTACATAATTATACGCTAAATCGACTCATGACCACCACCCCATGTAGGGTGGTGGTCATGAAAACCTTCACCATGGCAGGGGTAGTGGTCATAGAATGACCTCCCTAGTAGGGTGACGGTTCTACACGTAATGAACGAAACTAATGCATATATTTTTATTTTTTTAATGTTTTATCATGTTTTTGATGATATTATCTATTGAAATGTGTTATTAACTTACTCTTTTTTTGTCTTTTGGTGGATGTATAAGAAGGAAGAGTAAATGCTAGAGTTGCGAGAGTGAGTGTGACTAGCTCCCAATGATTTTAGATCATTTCACCCACGCCGATGCGAGATACTCTCCGTAGAGAGCTTGCATTTGGAGGATTGCAAGACTACCTCATGTTACTCTGCCAGGTCACATATTATGTGACTTATTTTCTTACTGGGATGTAGACCAGAACACTTTCTCGGTTTCTAGGTGCTAGGGGTGAGTGGACTATCACCTTGGAGGACGTGTACCATATTCTTGGGATTTCGATACTTGAAAGGAGGTGAATCTCAAGATAACTAGATCTAGATCTCGGGATGAATCAATAGGCCACCTACATGGGGGATGTTGTGGTTTCTTTTGGCTTAAAGAAGGGGATGAAGGTCTAATATATTTCTAAATCTCCAATCCCCATGATCCGTAAGGCCATCATGGGTATCTTAGACTTGCAGGTTGATAGAGGAAAAGGGAGGTGACACACCGGTATATTGTTGGGTTGCCACTTTGTTTCACAAATTGAGGTACATGGCCGTATTAATACTTGGGGAGTAGACATCCTTGGGACCTCTTACCATGATTTATACAGGGTTTTCATGTTACATGGATAGTCATTGAGCCACCCTACACTGGTTATGAGTTGGGTGTATGAGTGCATTACCCTCTATGTGAGGGGAGTTCTAGTATAAGATACATGCATTGTCAAGGCAGCTAGGTGGATAACGATGTTAGTTATTTAGGTGCCACATCAGCCAGTGGCTTCTCTGACTACACCAAATATGTTGGCCACTCCCTATCGTGACATAGTAGGATTGTGGGGGTAAGAGGGGACCACAGTGGTAGCTCACTCCACTACTGGTTAGTTAGTCAACAGGGAAGGGAAGGTCAAGATCTACCCATTCGACTGAGTTCCTCAACATTTTGGGCTCCCCTATATCGATATGATTCCCCTAGTGCCACTTGTGCATATGACTGTTTGGGAGCCTTGGAAGGGCCCCATAGAATATCCAGTTGGACAATGGTTACACTAGAAGTGCCTATCGCATTTAGGTGAGTGGTTCATGCCCGATGGGTAATTGGTGCTCCTGAAGCACTCCTACTCTATATTGAGGCCGCTCCTACTCACAGTGGGGAGTAGGATAAGCCTATAGATGTGGACTCGACTTTGAGGATTACACAAGAGATGAGATTGAGGAGGAGATGGATTATGAGGGGTTCGGAGGTGAGGCTAGTGGGATGGCTCATATGGAGGAGGAGAGTGACTCGAGTGGCATGACACTCGGGATATGGTGAGAGCAAAGAAGGAGGAGGAGAGCACGGAGAGGGAGATCTTGGTCTCGGAGGATTCACTTCCTTGAGATGAGGGATCTATTATGGGCCAACACGTGGTTTTAGGAGGGGGCACACTAAGTACCTACAAAGAGCACCTCCATCAATGCTAGCCAATCCAACATGGATTGCGGGAGATCCGAGTATGTTAATACTCTTCTCTTGACCTTGTTAGTTGGAAATGTTAATTGGTATTTTCATTTTTTTGTTTTTATAGCTTTCTAACTCACCATTTTTCTTTGTTTGCAAGTGACTTCGTAGGTATGGAGAGATCTTATTCATGGGGTGATCATGGACACCTTGTTGATCTGTTTTGGGAGGATCCAATATGAGATGACCAAGGATGGAGGATAGCCACTAACAATCTGGAAGACACACTAACGTGTTTGCACTGTATAGAGGGCAGCAGAGGTTATGACTTCTCTCCACACTCAAGTTGATGGGTATGAGACAACCAAGAGATTGATGAGACGAAGCCGTTATCATAATGAGACCACAATTAGTGCCCACCACCATAATCACTCCCATCATTTGGTGTATTCTTGATGTCATAGCCACAACATAAGTCCCGGATGTGGCCATGCATCATCCCAAGGATCCAACAAATATTAAGAGGCTAGTGGTCCTTTTGTTGCTTTATTACAATTTTGTCGAGATACTTATATGATTTTTTTGTATATTTTAAGTTCACTATGAACATTTTGACCATGCCTAGTGCATGATGGCATTGTATTTAAAACATGATTGATTATATACAAAAATCTCTTTTTGTTTTGGATATTGTTTTTACTTAGAGTTACTTGCGTATATGGTTTGTTTCTCATGTGTACTCTAGATGTTTTAGAATATCTAATTTTATATGATTTTCAGAATGTATGTAATGGACGATGAATGTTAAACAAAATTCTTTCTTTTTATTATTTTTCTAATGCTTTCATATTGACTATGGGAGACAATGTGATATTGAACTTTAGTTTTTATTTCACAATATTCATTACTTCTTCTTGTTTTGGGAATCATGATGAATACCTAATATAATAATAATGAGATGAACTTTCCCCACTCCTAACTCCATGCAACAAGTAAGATGCGAGGCACTACACCAAGAGATTGAAAAGGCACAAATTATATACGTTTATTGAATGGAAATGATGAGAAAAAGATGAGGCATTAACAGAAACAACATTTAAAACCTACACACCTACCCTACTCAAGCTTGCTATATGGTTCAAAGTGTAACTTTATTTCCAGTTTATCTAGACTTAGAACCATAGGTGGTTACTTGGTTGAAAAAATATGGTTCTAGGGATTTAACCTCTTTAAGAACTTGAATATATAACTCACTTTGTGAGGAATTTTCTTTCAAAGCATATTTAATTTAATTTGACACACTAAGATTTATTGGTTTATAGCATAGAACCCTACACACTGCCCCATGCTACTTGTAAGAAGCATGTGCTGATCACCAAGGGAAAGACATAGAAAAGTAAGGGCACTTCTTTCCTTTCCCAAAATCATGCCACTACTAGGAGTCATGGGCTCAACACCAAAGGTTGGTAGGGAAAAGAAGTGTGTAAATAAAAATATTTTGTGCTTTAGCATATTTGATTTTTTCTTGATTTGACCTTTTTGACTCATGAATTTGGAAGGGAGAATTTGTTTCACAATGCTTAAAGTATCTTTGTTTTAAAGAGATATAAAAGGGATAAATGTGACACCAAGAAGCTTCTAAAATAGACCGTATGTAAAAAAAACTTAACCTAGTAGAAGGATAAGTAGAACCAAGTATGCAGGCCTTGGTATGGTTATTGTCATAACTTTTTCTTCATATGTTTGCATTAACAACATGATTTGGAAATGATTGATAAGGATGGTGAAGTGTTTGATTTGAATGACTACTAATATTTTCAAAAGTTTTTAATAATTGCTTCAGAATAAGTTTCTTGATCATGAATTTTACAAGATGAGTTAACATAATGAACTAATCAAATGACAATGCAATGCAGACAAACATAATATAAAAATGGAGATGCTAATGTCCTATGCATAAAATCATTTTAGGTTTAGGGAATTGAAGGTTTCACTTGAATTCCTCACCTTCTAGTGTACACAAGAGATCAACACCATTTCCATAGTCCTTCATGACTGTATGGGCCCAACCACTGGGCCTAAATTTCCTTTCTTCGCCGCCTCTTCCTATCAATCCGAATATTTAGTCTTAAAACTAGATCTCCAACATATATCTCATGCTCATAGACCTTTATTTTGTATTACCGACTCATCCTGTCAAAGATAGGCTCTATGACATTATTTGGCATTAAGCCTAGGCTTGTCAAGATTTTCATGTTCCACAAGTCGTGATTTGCGATAAGATTCTTTTCGCTTAGTATTCCTTGTAAAGATATGTGAAGGATAGGTATCTCGACTTCCAGTGATCAAACTT
This sequence comes from Taxus wallichiana var. yunnanensis, assembly GCA_018340775.1. NCBI lineage: Eukaryota > Viridiplantae > Streptophyta > Pinopsida > Cupressales > Taxaceae > Taxus > Taxus wallichiana. The sequence continues at coordinate 873,810,977 of CM031238.1, forward strand.
CCTCTAAACTAAAGACCGTGAGAAAATGGGGTTGCCCCCATTGGCATCCTTACCGATGTCCTATAGGCCCACAAGGCTGGATATAAATTTAAATGCCACCCGCTTATTCTCCTTAACTATTTTTAGGAGAATAGACTTCAATGTTTTATTTGTATCCTCAGCCTCTCTATTGGCTTCAGGGTAATAGAGGGAGGTAGTGTGATGGATGATTTTAAACTGTTCACACAATTCATGAACATCTTCATTTTAAAAACATGTGTGATTATCGGAGATAATGACCTCGCAGGACCCCATACACGTAAATAATCTGGTTGAGGATGAATTTTGCAATTATAAACCCGGGTATGGTAATGAGAGGCCTAGCCTATACCCATTTTTTGAAATATTATGTGGCCATAATTATGAAATTTTGGCCATGTATTGATGAGGTAGAAAACATCCCTATCATGTCTAAACCCTAAGCTGAGAAGGGCCCCGGTGAAACTATGGGTTCATGAAGGCTTGCTTAGGTATATGGATCTCATGGGAGAACTCTTGACATTTGTGGTACTTACGCACGTATTCTATTGTTTCATGTTCCAGAGTAGGAAAAACATATACCATCGATGTATTTTGTAAGAGGTGGCATGACTGCCAAAGTGGCCTCCACACACTCCGCTATGGGATTCAAATAGAATTTTCTTAGACTTCTCTTTATCTTCATATCTTAGTAACATTCCATCAAAGACTCGGCGTTAAATACTTATTCTATAATCATGTACTTAGCAATTATGATACATAAGCATATTCTTTGCTTGAATATTTCCCCTTCAGGGGTATATGCGATCTACGATAAGATTGATAATATATGTATACCATGGACATGTGGAGATGGGAGGTTTAGGTTCCACATAATATATGCATTTGTCAAGAAAATCTAGGTCTTTCAATCCCTCACCATCTAGTGGGTTATATGGCAACCAATATGCAATAATTTGTCCCTTAACAAATTTTTGGTTGATGAATGCCAACTCAAATTCCCCAATAAGGTTATAAAGCATCCAAAAATTTTAGATAAGGATCCTTGCATGAGGAATTTTCACAGATGCGATGTTATGACTACAACCATGGTATCCTAGTTAAGGATATAATGCCTTAACTGCTATCATTGCGTATACTATGGCAAGACATTCCTTTTTTGCTTGTGTATAACATGTTTTGTAGTATAGAAATTTTTTAATAATGAAATAAACAACACTTTCCCACTTTTCATCATCTTCTTGAGCGAGTATGCAAGCTAGTGACACGTCTGTGTGACCCATGAGTATAATATGAGCGGGTCATCTCGACTTACAGGGCATGAGTGTTGGGGGTGAAAAAAGGAACCATTTGACTGATTCAAACACCTCATTACACTCTCCTGTACAATTTTTTTAACAGATTATTAATTGGATGAATGGAAAATGTTAGATCGGGTATGAATCTGCGATTGCGACCGAGCTTACTTGAGGAAAGCTCTAATGCTAGATTCGTTGGATGGTGGGAAAATTTCTAGTATCGCTAATATTTTTTTCAGATCTACATCTATCCCTCATGAAGAGATCATGTAACTGAGTAACTTCCCAACCGTAGCACCAAACACACACTTCTCAAGATTGAGGGTAACTCTATATTCAATGTAAAGAACCTCGGGGTGATCACATCGCTTCTTAGCATTAGCTAGAAGATTATCTACATAGGACTCCATAATCTTATGGATTAGTTCATGAAATATGTAGGTCATAGTGCGTTGGTATGTGGCGTTGGTGTTTTTCAAGCCAAATGGCATGACAACGTAGCAGTAAGTTCCACAGGGGGTGGTAAAAATTTTCTTTGTCTTATCCTCCTAAGAGATCTTTATCCGATTGTAGCCAAAGAGCCCATCCATGAGTGAAATTTTTTTGAAACCAGTTTTGTGTCCACAATGAAATCAATGAAAGGAAGTGGGAAATCATCCTTGGGACATGCTTTATTAATCTCTTGAAAGTCAATGTAGATTTGTATCTTCCCATTCTTTTTGAGAACAAGAATGATATTTGAAACCCACATTGAATAGTCAACTAGTTTGATGAAACAGACTTGTAGGAGTTTTATGACTTCTTCCCTGACCATTAACACCACGATTGGCTTCATTGGTCTGGCCTTTTGTTTAATAGGCTTCACATTAGGTCTAGTCACCAAGTTGTGAACTACTACTTGAGGACTGATTCATGTCATCTCTTTATAGATAAAGGCATAGGATTTTGAGTTCTCTTTTAGTACCTTTGTATGATTTTTGATTTATTCGAGGGTTAAGGAAGAACCTAATTTCAAGATTTTTAGGTCTTCCTCTGTCCTAATATTAATTTCTATTGTTCCCTCAATCAAAGAGGCATTACCCTCTTTGAATTTAGGTGGGGCCGAAGGAAACTCTAGTTTCACCTCTTCCTATACCTCACAAACATCAATGTCTTCCACGAGAGGAAGAGCATTGTTGGCTATATTTTCTGTATAGCTGAAAACCTTAGTAGTGATGAGAGAACTCTCCCTCATTTATTGATGAGGCTCGCGTGTAATATTTTCTCAGTTCTATGTCCTAATATCTATTTGTTGGTATTAATTTAACTATGTAGCTCATGAACCTTAGCTAGATAGTTTTGCAGCAAGTACACAAATGTAAGAGAAAGGAAATATCTGTAGAAGAGGAAAATAATAGACAAACAGAAGAAAGGATAGAAGATGTGCAACCCAATCAATAGTTCACAGAGTTGATCGCATGCACATAGATAAAACAAATACACCATGAAATACATAATTCAAAGTAAAGGAAATTTTATGAATAGATCTAGAAATAAATAAGAGACGAACGCATCATGGACACAAATTTCTCTCGAAAATCTCTTCTATATTCCTCTGTTTGTAGAAAGAAATCAAGGGTTTTAGTTCAAAGTCTAGAACAAAAGAATGCTGATTACAATTTTTGATCCTTTAATGCATAGGTTCTTCCTCTATTTATAGTGTATAAAGGGCAATTACAAATATGAAGATTTAAATGAATTCCTGCATGCGGAAGTTATGAAAAAGGAAACAACTGGAAATCTTCCTCCTGGAATTCCTCTTTGCATGACATGCATGATTTATAACTGAAAAATAAAACCTTATATTTTTCATGTTTGCCACCTATTTCCAAGTAATTGACTTCTTCAAGTAATGACTTTTAAAACAATCACTTAAGTTTTATAATTTAATTGATCACTCAATTACTTTGTTGGAGAAAATAAGAGAAAGAAGAAGAAAGAGGAAAAGAAATTAGAAGAAAGTTGCAACACTTCCAGTCTTGTTCTTTTTCCATATTTTGCATGTGGTTGACTCTTTTTCCTTTGATTCTCACCAAACTGGATCTGGAAGCAGGTGACTGTGATTTTCTTGTGGGTATTGTCTTTGCCTTGTCTTCCCTCTTATCCTTGAAGCTTTTGTAATTCTTCTTTAGTACATGCAAAGTAAATTCAATGAAGGCTTCAACTAGAAGATTGGGAGCACATGCACAAGATCCTGAAAGGAATTTTCCATGCATTGACTTCTACACAAGTTGTGTTGGAAACAAGAGGATGAATTTTTTTCGGAAGCCTTTGCAATTATGAGATCTAGATCTGTCAATTAAATCAGTGATAGGTTCAAGGCCTATGTCTGTATCATTGACTTCAGAAAATTTGGAAGCTATGCATGATTTTGTTGATCCTTTTCTTTCATAATGCTTCAAAATGGCTGAAACAATCTTTGTCTAATCTCTTTTTCTTTAATTATGCTGGAATACCTTGCAATTTGATCAATTTGTGTACATCTTGCAAATACTTCAAATTGAAAAGATATATTCAATGTACCTGACACTCGATTTGAGCACCCGTGATGAATACCTGTAATTAATTTAGACAAAGATGGAGTCTAGGGCATGAATACTTGATTTTTATCACCATTATCTACATATAAAGCCTGCTACCCTAAAATTTGAGGTTTTTATTACATGCAACACAAGAAAAAATATTATTTAATTCACCTGGGAACATATACCAACATGCAAATGCTCAGAATGACCAAAATTAGGCTATTCCAACCCTAGCCGTAAATCGGAAGCTTCTCAGCAGTGGAAAATATTTAATAATGCAACATCCTCCTTCTTTTGGCACCAAAACTTGTCTCGAGATGTAATCCTCATCAAAAATAATTAATTTCTTCTTCATAATGGCAACCCATGCTTATATAACCATCATGATTCTATTTCTAATAATTTCCCTTCCTATTTCTAGCAATTTAATTAATAAACAATCATGTTTACTCACCCAAATTGGGTGCGTATTTTTGCATGTTGCTGGCCGCCATTAAATAAATTTAATTTATTTATTTATAGCATGTTTCCTTCAGTTCTATTTATCTCTTCATGCATTGAATTTCCTTCTATTTATGGTGTCAAATTTGGGTGAATAAACCATTAATAAATTTTATAAAATGCATTGTTATTCACCCAAGATGGGTCACATTTTTCGGCAAGGGTAGTTGCTAAAAATAAGAAGCCATATTGATGGGAATTTCGACCCTACACTAAAACTCCAAAAATCCCCTCTTCCACTTAAGTGATTTGACTTTCATCATTGGAATTGTTACCACGTAAGGCAAGTAAGAAATTCCTACTTGACAAATTTTAAAAGTCTTCCTTCCAAAACTGTGACTTGCATTAAACCCGACCTCCTTTGATAAAGTGTGACTTGCATGGGTGAATAAATCCTTCGATGGTAAACGTTAGCTGCTAGAAGGCGAAAATTCCATTTCATGCTTTAAGTGATTTTTCATTATTTTATAATGAGAATTTTCACCGTCAAGGCAAGTAAGAAATTCTCACCACCTCTAATTTTCCCATCGTAGCTTAAGTGAATTTGACTTAATGGGAAAAATTACCCTATAAAGGAAGTAATAAATTCCCACCTACTGCAGCTACCAAAATCCCATTGCAGCTTACACTCATAATATCCAAAAATGCGACTTTTTTTGGGAGAGGCTTTTGTGCATGACTTCATCGTTTTTGGTTAGCGGTTTGCATTTTGAGGCTGATTCCTTCTCTGTGCTATGTCGATAGATGATCTCCGATTCTTCAGAAATTAAACAGACTATACTAATGAAAGAATTGGCCTAGTGGAATTTCAAAGAGAAACTGAGGAGAAAACTAGAGAAAAACACAAGAAATAAATAAAAGCAAAAAACGTTGCCAGAAGTTATAGACAATGCCCGAATTCATACATGATGAAAACCCTAATGATATGAGTGAATAATGACATTTAAAACTTCAACAGGATTCAAATGGAGCACAATTTACTTCAAATGGGGCATTATTTATTCAATAAATAATTTTAAAAAATTCCCTGACAAAAAAACTTGGCGGAGGGATAAAATGAGTTTGGGCATCTGGGTATTTGTCAAAATTGGCTCATATGATTCACTGGGAATATCCTAACATAATACAGACATCTTCTGGCAATAAAAACACAAAAATACCCATTATTTTAAAAAGAACAAATTTTTTCAAATGGGTAGTCCCAAATTTCAGGGTGAAATCTAGGGACACTAGTTGGCTCCGTCTGTGGACATCTTTACCTCTTTCAAAATGAAAGGAGTGAAGATGAGATCCCAAGAATATTTGGTTTCATGTCTTGTCCATTAGGTTTGGGGCCGAGACACAAAAACAAAAAATAAAAACAAAACAAAACAAAACTTTTATTTATATACAAACAGGTTTTACCCTATATCTCAATTTAAACAACTTCAGATGTTACCCGTTGAAAGGAAGTGGTAACTCAATTCCATCCTAGTAGGAAAGGAAGAAAGTATCCATTTCATCATCTCTCTTGATCTTAAATGGCCCTTTCCAAATGAATCATATTTTTCGTGCATGCCCTTTAATTCATGTCTATTGTCCCACCAGTCTCCGATCTCAAACTTTCTTTCACTTGTCTTCTTTTCAAATACCTTGGGAAAGTCCTTATCAAATTCATCTAGTGGTGGTTCATCCTTTCTTCTCTCTGTGGTGGATAAGTCCACATCAACTTTCTTCATTCCCGTTTATTTATTACATTTCGAGGAAGAACTATCATCGTGTTCTTTGTTCTTATTCAGGTACCAATCATGCTTGTTGAACGTCTTTACTAAGGAAACTAAACCCTTGGGGATTTTGTTACCTTTTTGTTGGATTATTCCACTACTATCATCATACACTTGATCAGGTTTCCATGTGACTGTTTGTCGTGGTGGTGATTTATTCCCTTCAACACACAACTTGTCAAAGTTTTCTTGTTCCGCATACATGAAGATGTTTTGTTTTCATCGTTGAAATTCTCCCTTGTTCAAAATTATCAGGGACTTTGGGGTGGTAGACCATCTCCACTTTATATTTTCCTTGTCTTAATATGGATGGTGGTCTATCCAGATTCAATACTACAGCTATGACTACCAAAGAATCTGCCTTGGAATTCTGATTTGTTGGAATGAAGTTGATAGAGAAGGCTACAAAATTGAATGTGGCATAAAGCACTTTATCTCTATAATGCTTCATCTTATCTCCTTTGACTTGATTTTTCCCTCAAACTTGCTTTACTAGAAGTTCAACATCTCCTTGGGCTTTGAGAATTTTTACTCCTTTCTTTTTAGCTTTCTCCATTCCTAGCAAAGAATGCTTCATACTTTGCCGTAGTGTTGGTGTTCTTGAACATTAGCTTGTGGGAGTATGGGAATATCTCATGATCTAGAGATATTAGTAGAACACTAGCTCCTGATCCAAAAGAGTAAAAACTGTATTTAAACTCCAGTTTCCAAAGGTTTTCCTCTTCTTTTGTTGGCTCTGGTTGAAGTTCTAGCTCTAGAATACCTTTATCCATTTCCAAGAAATAGACCCCATGGTTAAATTCCTAAAAAATAATATGAGATCTAGGATCCTCAAATTTTGTAATCATGTACTTGGACTTCTTTTCCAGCTCTAGCTTTTGATTTATTCCTTTGATACGAATATGAGCATAGGACCAATCCATCTTTACTTCTCCTCCTAGCGCTGTGTAGAAATTTCTGCTCAAAGAACATCCCATAAGAGACCGGAATATCTCGCAACCAAGATTGTCATCTTTAATTTTTTCTCGGGACAATTTGCTAGAACAAATTGTGCATCTTTGATTTTTCGATTAAAGGGACTTGTCTCTCCATGGAATAGTACCTTCATATGGTATTCATCGAGTAATCCCAAGAGCATCTACAACTTTAGTTGGCATGCCATTATCGAAGCACTGAATCTAAAATGCGCTTGCTTAACTCAAACCATTAAGCAATAGTGAAACATAGAATGGTTCCATTCTTTTAGAAGATGGTGAGGATTTAACAACTGAAGTTTTTTTCGGGGAGGATTATATTTGGGCTTAGGAAAAATTCCCTTTGATGATTTATATTGTCTTGGAGATTTTACATATTTGACTAGACTATTTAACTGCTCAGGAAAGGCTCTCAAGAATTCATCTTCTAACATTTGAACTCTAGTTTTCTTGGCATGGTCAATAATGTAGAAAGAAGGAATAGATTCCTGAGTTGTTTTTTGTGGTTGAGATGAAGAAATCAAATTCTTATCTCTGGGAGCTAAAGAAGAAGGTAAAGGGCTACCCCTTCTTTGTTCATCAGTTAATGCCTCAGCTTAGCGAGTTTGTGATTGTGTAAATACTACATATGTATGACCATGATCATCTTCGTGAAGCTTCTCATCATCATGTTTAGATTTGTAGTTTAGGTAATTAATGATGGAGTTTCCAGTAGGACCTAAAAAATCATCATTCTCGAGCTCATCAGTGTCAGCTTCCCGGTCTTCTTCATTCATCTCCATGTTGTTTCTGGGAGCAACTTTAATTTCTTATCTTTGATAACCAACAATGCGGTTAAGGTTGTTGTTGTTGAAATTATGAGCAGGGGAAGTGTTGTTGCCTTAAGCCATTTGAGCCATTTGTTTCTTCATTTGTGACATCTCATTTGCTAACTTTTACAATAGTGAATTGGATGTAGTACCGAGGATGAACTTTCGTGTCTAGAAGTGTTGCTCTTTATCTTTCCAGCCATGATGAGGTCGTCTTCAATTTCAACCACCATGTTTTGGCCTCGCTAACAAGTCGGTAGGGACGTGCTCTCCATAGTGTATAGCTTACTTCGAAGTAAAGCATTGATGAATTTTTTTTTTTGATTCTCATCATTCAGAGAAGCAGAAGACAAAATTTTGTAAAGTAATCTTTGGAATTTTGTAATAAAATCCCGCATGTGCTCTTGTGGCTCCTTCTTTAGCTGAGTCAGCTGAGTTATCAAGGTACTAGAATCTTCATCTGGTTTGAATCTTTTCAGGAATGCATCTCTCATAGTGGCCCAGTTGGTTATGGTGCTAGGAGCTAGCTGGTAGAAACATTATCTATCCAAGTCATGTCAAGTCTCCATGAAAATTTGGACAGACACATCTTCATGTTCTACGGTGAGCACTCCACATGATATAAAGAACACAACCAAGTGATCATCTGGATTCTACTTTCCGTCTCTAAAGAATTTTGGAAAATTATTTCTCGTCCCTTTAGGTAGATCATGCATAGGAGGAGTCAGATTCAAAGGTCTAAAGGTTGCACCCCATGGAACAGGTGCTACAGGGACAAGTGGTTGATTCTACATCATGACAAATGGAGCACATCTTCTATGAGAATAGACTTGGTGAATAATTCCAACTAATGGATTATGTTGAAGATGATCCAAATTTGGATGAGTTTGCACTCTTCTTCCTGGTGAAAGACTGGATATGTAGCTTCTAACTTGAGAAAGCTTTGGTATGCTAATTTGTGTTGTTCCCCAACAGAGTCACTAAAAAATGTTGGCTAGATTTTCTGCATAGCTGAAAACCTAGGCAGTCATGAGATAAATCTTCCTCATTTTCTAGTGAGGCTCCCGTGTAAGATTTTGTTAGTTATATGTCCGAATATATATTTTTAGTATTACTTTAACTATGTAGCTTATGAACCATAGCTAGAAAGTTTTGTAACAAGTAGTTGTAAGAGAAAGAAAATATCTATAGAAGAGGAAAATAATAGAAAAACAGGAAGAAAGGATAGAAGATGTGAAAACTCAATCAATAGTTCGAGAGTTGATCACATGCACATAGATAAAACAAATAGACCATGAAATATAGAATTCAAAGGTAAGGAAAGTTTCAGATCTAGATCTAGAATAACATAAAGTTTATGAATAGATCTATAAATAAATAAGATATGAATGCACCATGGACACAAAGTTCTCTCGAAATCTCTTCTATATTCCTATTCTTACAGAAAGATATCAAGGGTTTTAGCTCAAAGTCTAGAACACAAGAATGCTGATTACAAATTTTGATCCTTTTAACTCGTAGGTTCTTCCACTATTTATAGTGTATAAAGAACAATTACAAATATGAAGCTTTAAATGAATTCTCACATGTGAAAGATATGAAAAGGGAAACAACTAGAAATATTCCTCCTTGAATTCCTCTTTGCATGACATGCATGATTCATAACTAAAAAATAGAACCTTTTATTTTGCATGTCTACCAACTATTTCCAAGTAATTGACTTCTTCAAGTAATAGATTTTAAACCAATCACTTAATTTTTATAATTTAAATGATAGCTCAATTATTTTTTGGAGAAAATAAGAGAAAGAAGAAGAAAGAGGAAAATAAATTAGAAGAAAGCTGCAACACTTCCAGTCTTGTTCTTTTTCCATATTCTGCATGTGGTTGACTCTTTTGCCTTTGATTCTCACCAAAATATATCTGGAAGTAGGTGACTGTGATTTTCTTGCGGGTATTGTCTTTGCCTTGTCTTCCCTCTTATCCTTGAAGCTTTTGAAATTCTTCTCCACTACATGCAAAGTAAATTCAATGGAGACTTCAACTAGAAGAAGTCCAGGGAGCACATGCACAAGATCCTCGATGGAATTTTCCATGCATTGACTTCTACACGGGCTGTGCTAAAAACAAGATGATGAAGTTTTTATGGAATCCTTTACAATTATGAGATCTAGATCTATCAATTAAATCGGTGATAGGTTCAGGTTCTATGTCGATATCATTGAATTCAACAAATTTGGAAGCTATGCATGATTTTGCTAATCCTTTTCTTTCATCATGCTTCAACATGGCTGGAAAAATCTTTGTTTGAGCTCTTTTTCTTTAATTCTAACGGAATCCCTTGCAATTGGATCCATTTGTGAAAATCTGGCAACTTCTTCAAATTTAGAAGATATATTCAATGTACCTAATATTGATTTGAGCACCTGTGATGAATACCTGTGTTGGTGAGGAAATTAGTCGGGTGGAAAAATGTGTGAATTCCTTACCAATGCTCTGGGAATCTAAGTCCCTCTACTTAACCGGTGTAACTTCTATGTATGCATGCACGAGAAAGCATGGATTTACGTGGCGGCCTTTTGGTTGGGGATCAACAGGGGCATTGCACTGACCCTGCGGAAAATGCTTGCAGTTATCTATAAGGGGGAATTTTCTATGAAGGTGGGATGATGGAGTGAGAACATAGGTCAGAGAACTAATGTTGTAGGTAGAAAATCAGATTCCTGCACACATTAGTTAGAAACTTTAACACATGCATGTATGAGAAGAAACAACCCTGCAAATGGAAACAAGATGAGATAAGATTGCAAACTCAAAATTTCTAAAATATCCTCATCAAAGAAAGATAGAAAATCCTTCTTGTATTGATGCTTAAACAGAAATTGTACATGGTGTCAGAATAGAAGAAATTTTAGATTGGAGGGAAGTAGAATAAAAATTGCTATTTCCTTTGCTTTCTCCAGGTACAATGCACTCTCGAATCTACAAGATCAATCGCCAACCCTTTACAATAGTGTGAAGAAGCCATTAAATATATTGTGAGAAATGGTTACAAATTCTCCTTTATTAGCAAGAAATGGTTTACAATTCACGTCCGTTCAGATTCTTGATTCGTGAAGAAATGCCAATGCCGAGAAAAACCATACTTTTCATAATGGAGCCATTACACTTGGTTTTTAACTTTGAATTTGAACCGTTCATCTTTCCTTTGAAACTTTAAACCAGAGTTGTCCACGTGGGAGAAATTTACTGGGGCGGGTGTGGAGGATGCATTTTGCATTTTGTGACTTTATAGAGATTTGGCATTTTTTACATTTTGGGTCTCCTCACCGATATTGATATGGTCTTGACACGTGGCCTTACTTGAGTGGATATAAAGGCGCGGGTCACTTTTATAATTTTACCTTTGTTCAATGTGGGATTAATAATACAAATTTCTCCACCGGCCCATGCACCTACTTAACCTTCAATGCGGGCTTAATATTTGAATTTTTCCCTTATAGCATGATAGGGGTTACAGGTCACTTTTTAACTTTAAGCCCGTTTATAGAAAACAAGGCTCAAATTCTCAAATTTGCCTGATCGCTTCGCTTCTCGCCTTAAATTTCAATGCGGGCTCAACATTTGACTTTTTCTTTTCACCAAAATTCCTCAAAATGCAAAATGGACCCATATTGCTTCATCCAATTAGATATGTCCAAGTACCCATGGATAATGGAGCCAAAATTTGATGGGGAAGAAAACTCCCATCATTCACGATGTGGAAAAATGCGAGAGAAGAAGAAAACTCCACCATTTCACGACCAATTTTCAAATTTATTTCTTGAACCAAGGAATTGAAAACAATACAAGTTTCAATGATCCATCACCATAGAAAGATTGACAATTTCATTCAAATGAGGACAACAAAAAAATTTCACGCGTCCGGGCGGAAAACGGAAAATTTATCGATCATGTAGACTAGAGAGTTTAAACAACTTCAAAGCATGAATTTCTCTATCTTTTCAGACTTCCAAATTTACTTGAACACTTCTAGAGGGAGTGAGCTCAAAATGTTCAAATTTGACAAGAAAAATGAGGGGGATTTTGAGGGTGAAAACATTTGGCTCTAGCTTGGGGACATGACATGGGAATCCAAAATCTCAATCTCTAGACCCTGTAATTTGTTGACTAGTGCCTTATCCATTGGGCCTTGCAGAGTCATGTACAACTTCAAGAAAGAAAGATCAGAAGAAGGAAACACACAAGCACACAATGGGAAGGAAACACATGACACACAACAGAAGGGGAAACAAAACCACACAATGGAAAGGGAAACACACATATGGTACAAGGTGGGGAACAACTGAGCCTTTGATCGATGATATAATTTAAAGTATTTCCCACTCGAGGAAATTCCAATAGCATTCCATGAAAATATGAGAGAAGAAAAGCGTTCTCGCCACAAGCTTCACGAATCTGGAATGGGCCGAGACCTAATGAATCAAACTTTCCATGGCTACCTTTTGGTTTTGTTACATTTGTCCCATATCGGATGAAGTCTCCAACTTTGAATTATCTTTTCTTTGTCTTCTTATAAAAAATATTCTTTACTTTCAATTAGTGCTCCTTAATACGATCCACCACTCGAGTCTATTTTCTTCCATCTTCTCAAGAAATAGGATCATCTTGTCAATGGAATCCTTATCGACCATCTTCTATTTCTTGTAGTAGCTTCCGAGATAACATCTCGATCGTGAGAGGAATATCTACTTCGACTCCATACGGTAGTTGGAATGGTTACATTCCTATTTCCTTCTTGGGAGTGATCCTATCCACCCACAATGTGTCATACAAACTTTTGTGCCAATTCCTTTGATTCTCATTTACAAGCTTGCAGACAATGGTCACAATGTTCTTGTTGCTTGATTCGGCCTATCTGTTTCCTTATGGATAGTAGTCAGAAGAATGAGATAGGAGATTCTATAGCTATAGAAAAACTCGGTCAGCTCTCTTGAAGATAAATAGGTAGCATCATCTACTACAATCTTCTGTGGCACCCGAAATGGACTATGATATTCTCCTTGATGAAGTTACATACTATTTCAGTGTTGGCTTGTTTGGCTAGAATGGCTTCTAGCCATTTGGTGAAGTTGTCTCTGTTCTGTGAGTACATAGGTGTGCCCTGCATTTGAGTGAGGGTTCAATACACCAATGAAGTCTAGTCCCCACTATTGAAATGGTTCTTTAATATCCATAGGCCTAAGTGGTAATGCAGCAAGTTGTGGTCTTCCAAAAAATTGTTGGCATGCTTTGCATTTAGAAACCCAATATTGAGTGTCTACAGAGATGGTGGGCCAATAATACCTTCCTCAGAGGATCTTGTGTATAGTGACCATTGATGAAAAATTTCCACCACCTGCTTGGTAATGGTATGCTTTAAGAAACCTTTCTTGTTGCTCTTTATCTATGCACCTAAGGAAACAACCATCTAGGCCTCTTTTGTAAAGTACATGATTCTAGATTTCAAATTTAGCTTCCTTGACTTGAGTGTTATCCTTTCTATATAATTAAGTTGGGGAGGGCATTCTCCATAAGTTAGGTAATAGGAAATATTAACATACCAATCATCGAGTATTGGTGACAAAGATAACATGTGGGTTGTCTTCTGACAAGTTGAGCAAGCACGTTTTCTTCACCATGTTGAACTTTGATCTGTTTCATATTCAACAATAAACTTGCACAAGCCATTTCCCCTTACTAGATTAGAGGGTCAAATCTCCAAGTCATATTCTTGATTCTTTACAATCCAATTTCCTCTTTTAGCTCCGGGATCCTACTGTGTCAAGATGGACTTGATTATGCTGTCGGGGACCATCACCACCGTATGGGAATTGAGGATGTAAAACCTAAAGTTTTTTATAGCCTTGACCACTACATAGGCATTTTTCTCCAATTGGATGTATTTTAGCTCATGCTTTTTCAAAGGAAAACTCATGAAAGAAATAGGTGCTTCCACGCCTTCATCATTTTTTTGAACAAGAACGACAGAGAGTGTATGTTTTGATGCATAAAAATACATGATGAATTCTTTGTTAAAATTTAGAGATACAAGATTCGGAGCCTTGGTAATGGATTTCTTGATCTCTTCAATGCTACCTTCCCTTCATTGTTCCATTTGAATTTTTACTGTGGTTTCATCATGGAAGTGATGTGCTTCGTCAACTCAAAGGCAAACTCGGAAAAAATGACAAAAAAATTCACCTTTCCGAAGAATGAATGAAGAACTTTTTGATTATGGCGGGCTGATGCTTGAATGGATCTAATCCTCTCGGGATCAATGTGTGTTCCTTGTTTTTCACAATGTGCCCCAATAACTTGCCTTCTGTTACTCCAAACATGCACTTTTTTTGGAGTTAGTGATATGCCATGTTTCCTACACCTTGCAAGTACCTATTCTAGGTGATATATATGATCTCCCCTCTTCTTTGAAAATACTTTTGTGAGATCATCAAGATATATTGCAATGAAATTTTTCAGATCTTTGAAGGCCAAATCCATCTCCCTTTGGAATGTAGCTCCTACATTGATTAGGCCAAAAGGCATTCTCGTCTATGTAAAAGTGCCCCAAGGTGTTGTAAAGGCTATCTTGGTGCGGTCCTCCTCTGCGACTTTTATTTGATTATATCCTGAGAATCCATCAAGTAATGAGATAATTTCAGATCCAGTTACTACTTGGAGGATATGGTCCATGATAGGAAGAGGATAATTGTCCTTTAGTGATGCCTGATTCAGGTTTTGAAAATCTACACATATCCTTATTTCACCATTCTTCTTCCGCACTGGAACAAAGTTAGCCACCCACGTTGAATGGTGGATGGGAAAGATGATCCTTGCATTAAACATCTTCGTTACCTCCTCCTTGATGGTATCAACAATATTTGGGTTGTATGGCATTTGTTTCTTCTTGAAGGGCTTAACACCCTACTTCAAAAGAATTGAGTGATGCATTTCCTTTGGCTGAAAGTTTTTGAGTTCATCATGAGAGTAGGCAAAGACATCTGATTATTTCTTGAGTAATGTAACAAACCTTCTTTTTCTTCAAAGCGAGCAACCTTTTCCAATATTGACCATACCGCACTTAAGTGAATTTCCAATAAGAATTCATCTTGATGGGAATTTCTACCCTGCATTGCAGCTCCAAAAATCCCCTCTTCCACTTAAGTGATTTGACTTTCATCATGGGAATTTTTACCTTGCAAGGCAGGTAAGAAATTCCGTCCTACCTACCACTAACAAAATTCCCACTGACAGCTTAAAGTCTTCCTTCCAAAAAGTGTGACTTGCATTAAAATTGACCTCCTTTGATAAAGTGTGACTTGCATGGGTGAATAAATCCTTCTGATGGGAAAATTTAGCCTGCTAGGCAAGAAGAAAATTCCCATTGGTGATTTAAGTGATTTTTCTTTATTTTATAATGAGAATTTTCACCCTGTAAGGCAGGTAAGAAATTCCCGCTTGCTCACTGCTGACTCTAATTTTCCCATCACACTAAGTGAATTTGACTTCATGGGAAAAAGTACCTTGAAAGGCAAGTAATAAATTCCCTTACGCCTTTAGCTACCAAAAATCCCATTACAGAGCTTACACTCATAAATTCCGAGAAAATGTGTCTTACCCAGGAGAGGCATTTTGTGCATGACTTCATCATTTTTGATTAGCAGTTTGTATTTTGAGGTTGATTCCTTCTGGTTTTGTGTCGGTAGCTGATATCCAGATGCTTTAGGAAATTAAATAGACTATACTGGAAAAATAATTGACCTAGGGGAATTTCACAGAGAAACCGAGGAGAAAATCGAGAGAAAAACACAAAAGAAATAAATAAAAGTAAACCTTTCCGGAAGTTGAAGACAATGCCCTAAATTCATTCTTGATGAAAAACATAATGATATGAGTGAATAATGAGATTCAAAACTTCAACAAGAGCGCAATTTACTTCAAACAGGTATTATTTATTCAATAAATAATTAAATAAAAATTTCCCACAGACAAAACTTGGCGAAGGGATAAAATGAGTTTGGGCATCTAGGTATTTGTTGAAATTGGCTCATATGATTCATTGGGAATATCCTAACATAATACAAACATCTTCTGGAAATAAAAACACAAAAAGACCCATTATTTTAAAAAGAATGAAATATTTTCAAATGGGTAGTCCCAGATTTTAGGGTGAAATCTAGGGACACCAAGCATATCATGTAATCTCAAAAATAGGAGGAAGAGTGAGGAGTAAGAACAAAACCCTTCTTTTGGTGCTGAGGATGTAAATCCATGTACGTATTGAGGTACCCTAGGATAGCCTCGCCATTCTCTATATATTCTAGCGTAGGAAGTTCGTTTTCGGCCTTGACATATGCTAATATCATATTTGTTGGTATTTTATTTAAACCAAAGGTTTAGCATGAATTGAAATCGTGAAGTGGTGTTCCACTAGCTCCTCACTTGGATAGAAACGAGAAGTAGACGTGGTTATTGAATCAACAAGATGGTTTTGTTCCCATGGGATCGATTCAATGGAGATGAAATCAAAACCTTTTCTCAAGTATAAAACATCAGTCTTATAGAGTTATAGGTGTCTCGCTCTAGCTATATATATATTATATATATATATATATTTATATATATATATATATTGATTAAGTAGTTGTGAATTTCCTAATACCCTAATATTACGGCGCCCATCCACTTAGCTACGATGAGGACAAGGAGGAGTGCCTCATACTCCACATTGTTATTCGTACACTCTAAATTGAGTTTCAAAACAAAAGGCATGACTCTTCCATCAAGGAGGTGAGTATCGTGCCCTGCCCAGTGCTTGAAGTGGCACTTTGCTCCGTCATAGTTGAAACTCCAATAATTATTTGGGAAGATAAATATTTTTCATTTTTGTATCATCATTTTATTAAACTTCAACCATGTAGACCTCATCACAGGAAGGGAAACGAGTCCCAAAAATGTCCCATACCCATGGAATCAAAAGGAATGATAATATGCGAGTCGTTATCCAACAACTCAAAAATATCATTTGTTTTTTCCGTTGATATTGTCTAAATGATCATGGCCTCGTCATTGGCTTGTAAGAATCCCGTCGATTATACCATCAATTCTTATTCCATTATAGGAACTAGATTTGATTCTAATGTTGATTCTGTGGGTTTGTTTAATTGATTGGATGGGAGGTAAAACTACGTGTGAATGCCCAAAATTTCCTTAAGATTGGCTAGGTGAATATCAAAAGGTTTTAGGTCACCTTCTGCTATGAAGAAATTCCCTAGGTGCATGAATATGACTTCCTAGAATAGAGTGGAGGGAATCGCCTTCATGTGGTGAATCCAGGGATGACCCAAAATCATGTTATAGTTTTTTTCCGATATATAATGTAAAAATTTGTAGGAATCATCTTTGGCCCCAAGGTGACTTGTAGTATAATGGTTCGATCGATGTCACTTTGAGACTATCATAGCCTATACATGTGTTCCTCGTTGAAGAACAATTGGTCTCTCCATAGCCTAGTTTTAAATAGAAAGATAATGGGACAATGTTCACACTTCGTCTTCATCTATCATAGCCTTTATAAATGGAAAAGTGACATGCAAGCATGGGATTCTACAAGTACCTCTTCATCATACCTCACCTCCTGAGGTCATGTCGAGACAAATTTAGTGAATGTTGAATATGAGTGGATATAGACAAGCTAATTGGGTAATCTTGTATCCTCAATACGTAATAATGGAATCAGTGAATCCTAGGGGAAGAAGGCCCTCCTAACCTAAATTGGTGTAATGGTTCATTTGGATATAATGGTTGTTCGGAGGCTCCAATCAATGTTGAGCTCTACCAAGATCATGTTTCTTCATTGTTGGATATGTGGGAAATGGCCCGTGGGAGCTTCGTATATATCTCCAAAAAGGTCATGAAAAAGGTGATAGAGGGTTTTGTAATGACTTATGGGTGATTTTCTGGTCTAGCCCAGAAAATATTAGATTGGTTGGCTTCTATGTTTAATATGGAGAACTCGCATAATGATATCGGTGGGAGTGGTGAGGATATGAATACCAATGTTCACAAACCGATGTCAATGCTTAACTATTTTATGTTCCTGTTGGGTTATGGGACTTGGGGATCATAACTGTGAGTTCATGGTTGTTGTGGACCTATTATGTTCATCTAAAGAATCAATCCCTTCTTCCAACTATCTAGTAATCATATGCCTTTTCAGCTTCTATGTTTAGAACTAGAAGTTGTATGATTTTCTCAGAAAACCTTATAGGTGTTCTGGAAACTTGAATGCGTAAGCTTGTATCTATGTCAACGAGGAGATCTCCCGTCTGCAGTTGTGGAACTAAAGGATTGCAACCAAAATTTTTTTCTCTTTCGAATCCTTGCACGGTCATTCAGATGTTTCGTCAAGGCAACCTATAGTTAGGATAGTTTGACCAAAATGTGTAAGCTTTGTCATCTTCGATATTTAGCCCTCACAGTTGTTCACTAATTGCTTGTAAATTTGCTATTTCTCGAAAGACCTATATCCTAAGGTCTTGATCTATATCAGCTAATGTCGTGGGTAGATTGGTTGAGGTACTATTGGTTCAAATATGTATTCTCTAGGCTCCCTAGGTCCTGTGATTGTCATACAAAATGATTCAACTTTTAACTAACATTAATAAACTGATTACAAAAGAAATATTTACACTATGCAAGCATTCTTCTATTTTTGTATTTTTGATGACGTATTTCAACAAAATTAAAGAGTAGCTACTCTAGTATTTTTATAAGATGGACAACTAATCTAGTAACAGAATAAAACAAGCAAAGTAGTCGGGTGTGGCTATTTTCCTGTGCAGTTGTGATTTTATCTAAATATCTAAGCAGCTATTTATATTAAATTGAAAGGCTCTCGATCCTACCTCAGAAGTGAGGAATGAATCACAGTTTCTCAGAAACTATCAATCCCCACAACTTCCCTGGCAATATCGAAAGCTAAATTTAACTGAAATGAAATGATTTACTACTCTATTTTATATGTCATAACTAGAACTTTGATAGCTCAAACCTGGCATTCACATAACAATGGAAAATTCAGTTGTGTGTGATTTCATACCCTCGAGTGTGATCTCCTCGTTCCTTCATGTCCTTGTGAATCCGAGAAAAGTGTGTATATGATAGTATCAATAGAAGATGGTATTCGAACAATGGCAGCTTTGGATATAGAACGAATAAAATGCGAGTAGGAGAGGGATAGCGCAAGTGAACAAAGCTTCACTATGCAATTCCTAGTGGGATTTATTGTGGGAATACAACACAAGTGTACTGAAAGTTCCAGAATCTATCCTTGTGACAAAACAAAACCTGCAACTTTTAATGGATTCTAGTCTAGAAATGAAGCTAGTTCTATATTAACACTGATTGTATGGAACAACAATGAACATGAATGAAACAAGAAGATTAAGTAAACTCTAAAGACCAATAATGGAGGTAAAACATGAAATTGATAGAATTCTAAGAAAGAAACTGAAATACTGAATAAGAGAATTGAGAAGATGAGGGGCCATTTTCTTGAAAACAAGCTGGCTATTTATAACCAATGCATTTACCAGAGGTAAACTCCCATTTGAACTCTTTTACTATAAACAATGGAAAAACACTATTACCAAGGGACCAAAAACATTAATGTAGGCCAAAGTGGTGGAGAAAAGTAAGTAAAACTTGAATTTCATGTTTGATGCGATCGTCGGAGGAATCTGGAAAATGCGTGCAGGATCGCCAGCTCTGTCTAGCGCGAGTTTATCATCAAGAAAAAAAGACAAAAAACAAGGGGAAACGGGGAAAAGCAAAACATGAGGAGGCTGAGTGGGGCATGCGGGATACAAGCGTATACTTGGCAAGCCTTTACGGATTCTCGAACACCTTGCAAGGATACCTGTATCATCATTGGGGTATGTGTAACATTGTTCCGGTGGTGTAGTACCCTACAATTTTGGGTACATACAAGCACACTTTACATAGTTATTATAGATCAAAACTTGTAAAAACAAAGCTAGATCACCCCTACGTGTTATCTCAACGTATGTTGGAATCTCACCGATGTCGAATATGAAGCTAACATATCTTTCTGGCTGCCCAAGAGGATGCACATCAAATTCTACATGGTTTATTTATGCCTCTCGGGAGGGTAACATTGGCTAAATGCCCCGATATAATGCTTATAAAAGAAAGCTCTATGAGTAGGAGAGTTCTTCAACAAATCCAAGAAGGAAATGTGCGAGAATGTCTTTATTAGGTCTTTAATTAGGTCATAGGCACATACCAAACTTTTCCATTGTTTTTCGAATGACGTTCGGTGTTGGTGGATAGGTTGGAATTGGTTGGGAAGAATAGTCTCGAGCTCTTGTTGTGGTGTTCACCCATGGCTCGACATCTAATTATACCAGACCAACTATCTATGTGTGTTGGCGACCATCCAATGGAAGTGCGAGTTGTTGGTGCTCGGTTTAACTTCACCCCTTTTGGGCTAGTTTTTCTTCGATGCACGCACGTTTGAAGTATTTTCTATCTCCTTGTGTGGATGCGTAAAATTTTTATCTTTACCAGGGTGTTGTTGTAAATCCATCTCTATGGTCGTGGATCACATTGAGCCAGGTATTGTTTACAGTTTCTCTGTCCATGAGAAAAAAATTGTAATTTGGGTGTGAATTTGAGGGTTTCCCCTACATTTTATTTTTCCACAGTCATGTTTTCACAAAGTTTATCCCAACACCCACAGATCGTGGTCTTCTTTGATTGGACATGGCATGGCGGGTCTATTTGGTGAACTTGTCACTTTTTCTCACATTTGTAAAAATGCCAAACTGGTCTCGTAGCTTCGATGAATTTTAAGTGGCTACTCAATGATATGAATCGGTGGAGCAATTTCTTACTTTGGCTCTAAAAAGATGTACACTTGTCAATAAATCAAGTGGTTGTGGGAAGGTGGGCCCTTTTTGTGTTTTGAGGCATTATGGTGAAAGGAGTAAAATTATAAAAAGAAATGCCTAAGGCCCATAAAAGGACACGTGGCCATCTTTAAGTCAAAAGTGGGAAGGTGGGTCACCGGAGGTGTTTGGAACTTTTAGATTTATTATGAAAAAGGAATAAAGTATAAAAGTGAAGCACGGCCCCACTAATGCCCACATCGAAAGTTAAAAGTGGGGAGGCGGGTTGTCGGGGCATTTTTAGATTCTCGGCTTTGTTTTGAAAAAGAATGAAATTCATAAAGTAATCTGCAGCCCCGTTGACGCCCAGGAAATCCACGTGTAAAGCCTATATCAAAAGCAGATGGGCAGGCCAAATTGTCCAAAAATGCACAATTTCTTTAAGTGATACAAAATGTGAAAAGCACCCCCAAGCCCGCTTCAACTCAAATATTTTCCACGTGGAGAGATTGCGCTTGTTTGGGGTCTCCACTTTTGGGCACCATATCAAAAGTACACCGAAGAGACATGTGGAGGCTTCCGCTGGCTCCTCTTTACACTGATACTTTTCAACGGCTGAGGAAAATTTCTTAGGCTCAGGACAAGTGGAGGGCCCACACCTGTTTGGGGAACTACCCCTGAATTTTAATTTTGAAAGAGCGTTGAAGAGACACGTGGAGGTTTCTGCTATATATTCCCATATAAAGACTTTTCAAGTGTCGATGCAACTTTCTCGGACCCTAGGCATGTGGCACCTTCCGCTGGTTCTTAAAATTTTTCAACGGTTGGTAAAAATTTTCCGGGCCTAAGACACGTGGAGATCCCGTGCTTGTTTATGGTCTCCGCTTTTGGGCACCATATCAAAAGTACACCAAAGAGACACATGGAGGATTCTGTTGGCTCCTCTTTATACTGAGACTTTTTCAACGATCGAGGCAACTTTTTTGGGCCCAGGGCATGTGGAGAGCTTGCGCTCGTTTGAGGTCCCACCTCTAGACTTCATCTTTGAAGTTACACTGAATAGACACATGGAAGCTTCCGCTGGACCTTCCCATGCTCAAACATTCATGGCGGTGCCACTCTCTTGGGTTACGAACACATGGAGGCTTGCGCTCATTTGTGAACCTTCCTCTAGACTTCACCTTTGCAGTTGCACCACGGTGACACATGGAAGCTTCCGCTGGAATTTCCCATGCTCGGAATTTTCAATGACCAGTGAAACTCTCTTGGGTTCTGGGCATGTGGAGGGCCCACACTCATTTGAGGAACTTGCCTTTGGACTTCACCTTTGCATTTGTGCCAAAGAGACACATGGAGGATTCTACTGGATCCTCTTTACACTTGGCCGACTTGGACTCACAATGTAGATATGTGGTATAATCCATGCGAGGACACTCATTTCTGAGAGGCATGAATGCATGTATCTATTCCTCAAGGTGTATTCTCAAAGGTGAAAAGGATTGCTTGTCAGATCAAGCCATATGCAGCCACCTGATAATTATTAAAAAGAGGATTTTTTGCATGACAAAATAAAAGAATGATTAAAAAGATTGTCAAAAGTTATGACATGGCATCCCAATCATAGTTGAGGAACTAAGAAACATGATCAGTTCATGATTTATCCACCTAACAATAGAAAGTAAGATATTTTCAAGGGAATAAACATGATTAAATGGTATGTTGTAAAGAGGAATATTCTCTTGAATATTTAGACTTTTGGGGGAAATTTGGGATGAGTGAGCGAGTGAAATTGTATAAATGCAATGAGAATACTCTTGCATAAGGGGGTTAATTTTTCTGAGAAATTTTGAGAAAAACCATTTTCCCGAGAGATTGTCTAAGAAACCTATTTATTTTCCTATGTTTTAGATTTAATCATGTCAAGATGGTTACAAGTGTCTAGCCATTGACAAGCTCTGAGATTGTTAAAAAAACTCTCCTCTGTGACGAATCTAACAAATCTTGAAATGAATTTGTGTTGATCATGAGCACAATTGTGTTTTCTCTTATTTCAGAATTTTTTCAAATAGTTTTTCTTGTTCTGTTGCAATATTTTGTTCAAATCCTTCAATCACACAAGATCTTATCCCTGTGGTAGTATTATGGCATTTGAAATTTCATTTTGAGAAGAGCTTTCATCTTGTAATGATATAAATAATTTAAAATCACTTTACTTTCACTAGGTTGACAAAGATTGTTTATAAGTCTATGAGTGTATCTTACGCATGACGAATCAGGGAATTTCAACATTTAATTGAGTCTTTAACATGAGCCTTTATGTTGAATTCTTAAAGTGTGTATGAAACCGTGCATCTCTAGGCCTCCATTGATACACACCTTCTGGTTGAAGGAATATTTTGGCTATTTTGAAGCAGTTTGTTTATGAGATTTCCAATATTTGTAAAGGTTCTCAAAGATTTGGTATAATCAACTTTATCTTGCTTAATTTCCCACCAAAAAAATCTCAAATGATAAATCCTTCATGAACTACCTTTGTTTATCTGTGCATCCAAAAAGGTTTAACAATTTCCACTTCCAAAATATGCGAAATAATCGGGATTCAATTGTTGTCTTTAGTAACCCTAACCTTGTCCAAGAAACATCTCCACTCTCTAGTATGAAAACTTCGTGAGAGTTAGATTGTGTTGTATTGATCATATTTTCTCAACGTTTTCATGAAAATTGTTCAAATAAGGATCTATTGATATCCTTCACCAACACGGGTTCGTGAATCTGGTTGTGAATGCGTTCACTAAGGGTCTACCAAGTTTCATGCGTACCCATGTATCTATGTTTGTAAATAGTTCACTTGATATGGTGCAACAAACACATTTATAGGGGCATAAGGAAACCTCGTGGTTGAGTATATGTGCCGGGAAAAGGGAACATGTCCCTATATGGTGATTTTGAATACATGTTTAAATAAGGAGGACAATTTCTCGATACGGATTTTTGGCACTAAAGTAGGGGGAATTTATTTTCAACCTGGATAGCATTTCGTAATGCGCTATGGTTGGTGCTTGTTAGGGGTACCCATACGAATGTTGGGGAGGCATACCCAAAGTGCCCGACCCATGAGAAGATCATAGGGACTTAAAATGCTCTCGTAAACTGGAGAAGTGGGAACGACTATGATTATGTTGATGATGGGAAGTTGTTTCTTGCTTTGAATATGAAGCATGATTTTCTTGAGCAAGCTCTAACTCCCTAACCTTGTCAACCAAAGTCGAGATAACATCACTTAGTGATGACATAGTTTTTTTCTCGAGAATTTTTGTTTTACCCTTTGAGGTTGTATAGGAGTATGGTATCCCGATATAAATTATTCATGAATTTTTCAACCTTCTCGGGAGTTTTTTCTATTACGGGAAGGATAGGGGATTTTTCTTAAAGTAAGATATCAACTTGTCTTTTCAGCCTTGCTAGAGGTGGGTATATGTTTTGGAAGCATTGTTTGCTTCTAGAAAAACATGCTAAGTATTCCTCATCCAATAATGGGAATGGATCTAACTGCATATCGATTTGCGGTCCGAATAAAACCCGAGGGGATGAGCTAGACTCTCAAGTAAACATCATGTTATTAGATCTTGAAATCTCAAGTTGTTGTGTTTGTGTGATTTGGTCAAGCTCATCAATTCAGAAAGAGGGACTAGTGTTGGTCCCTTAAGGAAGAGGAGTTTGTGATGAAACATAATTGTTTCGAGGGTGTTAGCCCACACAAAAAGCGAGGGTAATCTGTCATTGTCTACCCATTTGGTTATAGTATGCTTCAAGACTTGTGAGAGATCTGTAGTATGGGTCATATCATAACATATTCGAGGGGTATATAAATACGCACGAGAATAATGGGAGCGAGTGAAGATGGATGAAAAAAAAGAAAAATAAGGGAGTAGTTGTTCGTTTCACGTCGGGTTCACCAGCTTTTATATAGATGAAAATTGACAGAAACCTTCCTCCACACCCGACCTCCCAAGGTTGTCAGTGGGCAACCAAAGTGTTGAAATGCAATTGATTAGATGATATCTACAACTAGGATGGATAATGATTAGATTTACGTGGTATGAATGAATTTAGGGAAACATAAAATCCTCGACACGAAGTGTTGTTATCTTCCTGTTGAGAAAGTGAAATTCCTCTCTAACATGAGGTGGTTCGATGGATGGTTCGTAATGAATTACAACATGGAATCTCCAATCGATGTCAAGCTCTGCGTAGATTCTTCATAGAGGTTTTGGGATGAGTGGAATATAACTATTATGATCTTTGGGTGACTCATATTGATGCCCAAATAGAGTCATGAAAATGTGTGGTCCCTAGGGTCGGTTGACAGAGTGTTCCAATATGCGAGGGTGGTTGAGCTTCCTCGTTTAAAATAATATATTGTGATATGATATTGGGTGGTAGTGGTTATTTGTGGAAAAATACGTGCAGACTCGTGTGTATATTAGTGAAGGATTCTCGTGTGTTTGGTTGTGGAACTCTTGGGTCACTAGCGTATGCTCTTGGTTGTTGCAATTCTTCTATGGTCATGCGATACAAACTATTTCCAATGTTGGTCGGAGTAGTCTACACTCATTGGCATTCCAAGAATAGTATATTTGATTGGCGTCTATGTTTATGGCTAACACGTTTTATATCTTTCGTTAATGCATTACTAAGGATCTACCAATTTTCACGGGTAGCCATGTATCTATGTTTGTAAATAGTTCACTTGATATGGTGCAACATACACATTTGTAGGGGCATAAGGAAACCCCTATGGTTGATTATATATGCCAGAAAAAGAGAACATGTCTTTATGTGGTGATTTTGAATACATTTTTAAATAAGGAGGAGAATTTCTCGTCTGATTTTTGTCACTAAAGTAGGGGGCATTTTATTTTCAACTTGGATATCGTTTCGAATGCGGTTATGGACGGTGCTTGTTGGGGGTGCCCATACAAAGTTTGGGGAAGCATACCCAAAGTGCTTGAATCCATGAGAAGATCATCGGGACTTAAAATTCCTGCGTAAACTATAGAAGTGGGAACCCGAATATGGTTATGTTGATGATGGGAAGTTGTAGCTTTCCTTGAATATGAAGCATGATTTTCTTGAGCAAGCTCTAACTCCCTAACCTTGTCAACAAAAGTCGAGATAACCTCACTTTGTGATGACATAGTGTTCTGCTTCGAGAGTTTTTTTTGTACCCTTTAAGGTTGTATAGGAGTATGGTATCCTGATATAAATTGTTCATGAATTTTCCAACCTTCTCCAGGAGTGTTTTCCGTTGCGGGAAGGATAGGGATTTGTCTTAAAGTAAGATATCAACTTGTCCTTGCAACCTTGCTAGAGGTGGGTACATGTTTTGGAAGCGTTGTTTTCTTCTAGAAAATCATGCTAAGTATTCCTCATCCAACAATGGGAATGGATCTAAATGCATACTAATTTTTGGTCTGAATAAAACCCGAGGAGATGAGCTAGAATCTCAAGTAAACATCATGTTAGTAGAGCTTGAAATCTCAAGTTGTTGTGTTTGCGTGATTTGGTCGGGCTCCTCAATCTGAAAGAGGGACTAGTGTTGGTTCCTTAAGGAAGAGGAGTTTTGATGAAACATAATTGTTTGAGTAGCTGTCATCCCACACATAAAGTGAGGGTAACTATCATTGTCTACCCATTTGGTTATAGTATGCTTCAAGACTGACAAAGGTGCTGCGGTATAGGGTCATATCATGACATATTTGTGGGGTATATAAATACCCATAGAATAATGGGAAGGAGCGAAGATGGATGAAAGAAAAGGAAATAAGAAGGGAGAAGTTGTTCCTTTCACATTGGGTTGACCGAGTTTTGTAGAGATGAAAATTGAAAGGAAACCTTCTTACACACCCGACCTCCCAAGGTCATGCTAGGACAGTCGGTGTTGAAATGTGGGTGACTGGATGATATCTACAACCAGGGATGGATAATGATCAGATGTATGTGGTATGAATGAATTCAAGGAAACATAATATCCTCAAAGCACAAAGTGTTGGTATATTCCGGTCAAGCAAGTGAAATTCCTCTTGAGCAATAGAAGCTTGGAGGTAAACTAAATGCAATGCAAGTAGGAGATGGAAAACGTAAGTGAACAAAGCTTGGATATGTAATTCCTAGAATAATTTTTGTAGAAATACAATACAATACGGACCAACCATTCTCATCCTAGAAATTATTTGATCAAAAATTCAGAGAGAAAATTATCATAGAGAGATAAAATCTACAGCCAATCCAAAGTGGGAGGGAGTAAAAATTAGAAGACCATTGGTTGAATATAAGCATTGAATTTATCATATTTTCATTGGGAGATCCAGAGATCCAAATTATATACCTCCATCATATATTAAGAAGAATTAATGTTATAAGATGACTGGTCTTTAGATAAGCTTAAACGGATGAGAAACACACATGTAATTTGAAATTACATGTCTCTAAAAAACTCGTTTAAAATTTCTGAAAAAATGGGAAGGACCAATGCCCTATCCTAGGTTGTGGTCATAGGACCGCTGCCCTTTCCAAAGGTGTGGCCATTTAGAAACTCGCCGCCTAGGAAGAGCTGCGGTCTTGAAACTATAGGCCAAAACACAAAGAAAATGAAGGCGAAAATCTAGGAAAGCATGCAAAGGTTAAGTAAGATGTACTAGGCTACAAATATACACTTTGAGTAGTATTTGAAGTTTGAACACCTTTCAAAAATATATGAATCATCATTAGGGACTTTCACAACCACTTTCCAACAATGTGACACATACAATTTTGAGTGCATACAGTCTCCAAAGGATATTCTCAAGTAGGATTTGATTTTGAAGAGACCTTTTCTCTTGTAGCTATATTGGAGGATATTAGAATGTTTTTCCTAAGATATAAAAGTTTCAAAGGGTTCAAGGTATACTAGATGGATGTCAAGTGATATTTATTGAATGGAAACTTGGAAGAAGTGGCTTACATTGAGAAACTTGAAGGTTTTTATTTATTAGATGAGAGGGATTTTGATTTCAAACTAAAAAAGGAACTTTATGGTCTAAATAAGGTAGTAGACCAAGGTTTTAGAAGAGGAGTTAAAGATAACAATTTGTACAAAAACACTAAGGGATATTGTCAGTTGATAGTACTTGTTTATGTGTATGGTATCATCTTTGGTGGAAATAATGAGAACATGACTAAAGGATTTACAAATGTAATGAACAAGGAATTTGAGATGTCTATGCTAGGAGAGTTGTCATTCTTTCTTGGACTACAGATCATTCAATCAAAAAAATTTATTTTCATTTCACAAGTAAAATACATAAGGAAAATGTTGAAAATATTTGTAATGGATGATAGTAAACTAGTTAGTACACCTATGATTACGGGTTAAGTTGATAAAATAAGATGAGACTATGAAACTAGATCGACAACATATAGGTCAATGATAGGAAGTTTTTTTTATGCTAGATATTTTAGTTACGATATCATGCAAGCTCTAAGAATTTTGGGAAGATTTCATGTAGATCCAAAGGACATTGATTTACAAGTATTCAAGAGGGTACATAGGAACAATGGATTATGGGTTGTGGTACCAAAGAAATAAGGAGTTCGAAATGGGAGTCTATATTGATGTTAGCTAGGTAGTAAGTTAAGATGATATAAAAGCATTATTGGTGGCGCCTTCTTCCTAGGAGATTTCGTAGTTTCATGGACAAGAAATAAGCAAGGATCATTAACTTTATCTCCTTGCTAGGCTGATTATATTGCAATCGCTTCTTGTTGTACTCAATTACTTTATATGAAATAGACCCGAAGGATTACAAGGTAGAGTATGAGGGTCCTATTCATATCTTGTGTGATATCTTAAGTGTCATTAAGTTTCAAAGAATCCTCTCATGCATTCAAGTACCTAACACATTCCTATCTCCAAATATCTGAACTAAACCACTTCCAACAAAGAAAATTTGATCCTTTAAGACATGATTTTGGTGTAATTCCTATTCCAAGTAGTCATATCGAGAGTCAAGAACTTAGGGGGAGCTAATCAAATGCTCTTTTAGATCCAAGAGGAAGAAGAGAAGAGATAAGAAGATATGCGTGAGATAGGGGACCATGTCATGTTTGGTTGACGTTTCTAATCATTTATTCCAAGTAAAGTAAGTCCCAAGTGTGATATCTAATGGGGAGTGTTATTAGGAATTAAATGTCTCCTTTTCATTAATATAAAATGGGAAAATATTCAAAAGGGATGGAAATGATACCTAATTCTTAAAATTGCAGGTGGTTGTCACAATCTTTCTAAGTATGGTTTCCATCAATGAAAAAGGGAGAGATTGTAGAATGTTTTCATTTATTACAAAGCAATGTTATTGTCAAAAGTTACTGATGTCATGTGTAGAGTATTGATTGAGTCATTGATGTCAAAAGAAGAGTGCATCATATGTAAAGGTTGATTGACAAGGTGTGATAGAGGATTTAAAGACAATATATAGGAAAATTTTATTGCAAAAATTTAATTGAGAAGGTATGGTCATGGGATATTGGTTAGATTAGAATTCATGAGTATTAAAGGATGTATCACAATTTTTAGAATGAAAAAGGGCTTAGAATACATGAGAAGAGGTATGCAAGTATGTTGAAGCAAGAAGACCAAGGTGTAAAAAGGAAAAGTGAAGAAAATATGGCCTAATGAGGTATAATGATCAGTTTCTAAGGAAACTATATATGTGTGAGTATTTTTAGAGGAGTAACATGTAATTTAATTTTTTTGGAAAAAAATTCAGGTCTTGGCCTCAACGAAAAAGTAGGAAAATGGGTTTGAGATCTGCACCTAGACATAGTTCTTAAGGTCTTCTTGTCATAATGAGGGATGATGATAATTTTTATAGTGATTATGAAAAATTGAGTATGGAACGATGTTATGCATGTTTATTCAAGTATGCTTGTCGATTTTGGGTCATGGTTTGGAAGATTTATCTAGAAAATGCATTTTTTTGTCTTACCGATTTTTCTTGAATGGAGAATCCTAGCTCAAAGTGCAATTTCAGATGCTCATTAACATTTGTAACCTCTACATAGGAACCCAAGGTCAAACGGAGAGATGATGAAGTGTCTGGAAAATATCTCCTAGCATTAGTTTTGGAATTGAGGTCCTATTCTTTATGAAAAATCATAAACACCAAAATTTGTCTTCAACACTTCTATAATGCTAGCTTGAAGTTGTTAGGAAAGATATTGCTCA
>CM031238.1:873843617-874041618 GCA_018340775.1 Taxus wallichiana var. yunnanensis
CCCTTCGAGACCTCGGTATAATGATGC
Source organism: Taxus wallichiana var. yunnanensis (assembly GCA_018340775.1). Taxonomy (NCBI): domain Eukaryota; kingdom Viridiplantae; phylum Streptophyta; class Pinopsida; order Cupressales; family Taxaceae; genus Taxus; species Taxus wallichiana. Next base: position 873,843,645 of record CM031238.1, read on the forward strand.
ACCTTTTGTAGAACAATTGGACTCATTGAGAAGCGAGGTGATGATTTTACCACTAAAGATAATTAAGGATTCCTTTCATTAATTGAATAATAATTATAACCATTAAAACACAAGCATGATTCCAAATTACCAAGATTTTGATGCATATTGTGACCATTAACTACACAATTGAACATGATGATCTCAAGCCTTGGGAAATGGACCAACCAATGACATGAGGTGAAGAAAATTCTAACCATAAAATGAATGAAGGTGGGATATTTAATGGAATATTATTCTAACCTTTGATGAACCTAACTGATTAAGTGGGAAGAACACCGAGATAAAAATGCATCATTGTGACCAAAATTAAGAACTAGGAGGGCTCCTCTTCTATTTGAGGAAAAATTCCCATGTCCACCCTTTGTAAGCACGAGTTTATCCTCTATGAAGATTGGGATTAGTGAGGTGTGTGGAGGAATAACAACCATGGTCATCTTTATCATTTTCTGAAAACTTACTATTTTTAGTAAGTTATTCCTAAACGCCTAGTTTTGGGAATTTTATCGAATCATCACTTCGAGTGCTTTATACAAAATGGCCACAGAGTGTCATATCCAAGTGAAAATGGTATCAAAAAATTCTATCTCGGGAAGGGATGCTCTATTCCAAAATTTGGGGGTTTGTCTCATCTCGGATCTTCGTGAAAATGAAAATTAAACTTGGAGGTATGTGACTAAAAATATATAAGAAATATTTCAACAAAAAGTGGGAAGTATGAGAACATGCCCCAAAACCACAAACAAACTAGGAAAAGCCTAGGAATTTCACAAACACACTAGGAAATGCCTAGGAATACAACAAAATGGAAAATTAAGCTGCTAAAACAAACATCCCAAAATTAGGAGGATCATGGTCACTAGGCCAGCGTAAACCACGGAGGTATTTTCCAGCATCTGGAATGTCCTAACCATTGGGGTTCTCCTCTTCATTGACTGCCATCACCCGTGTAAGAGATATAGTGAGAAGAAAGCAAAGAAACATTTTTGAAGGTGGCGGTAGCGGAGGTGGAAGATTCCAGCCATCTAGGGTGCACTGCTTGGGGGTGACCAGAAAGCCACACCCAACTTAACAAGCATGACACGAACCCTAGCATTGCTAGTGATTTGGTGAAGTAACGATCTTTCATTGCTAATTGCGGGGGAGAGTGGTGAGCTCGGCTAAAAGAATGCCATTGAGAGTGTCTATGGTGACCACCATGGCTATGCGGCACGTAACGTAAAGATGATGATGATGGCTCTGGGTGACATTACACGGGCATCCCCTAGTGTTGTAGCAATGTTTGTAGGTGGTACACCTCTAGGGAAACTTTATTAGCCTTGGAATTGAATATGCGAAGCAAATTAGAGATAACCATAAACTTGTTATACACTAAAAATTGTTCATAAATTTCACAATTTAGAAACAAAAAATCATTCCATTATTTCCATATCTAAAACCAAATTTCACATTTGAAAACATGCCAAATCATGGAGAATTTGTGTGGCTTTTTTGGTTTTCTCCAAAATATAATGTGGTACCAAGTAAAAAATGAGATCTGCGAGAAAAGAAAAAGGATTGAACCCAATTCCAAGCAAGTGCACTTTTAGAAAAACTGAATGAGGTGTATCAAAGTTTCTAAGTGGCCACGAGAAGGAAATGTGGAGCCCAAACCCCAATTTGAGCAATTCGAAAGCCAATTGGAAGACCTTATGGTAGAATGCACCATAAAAAGTGTGTAATTTTAGGTTCCACACATACCAAACAAACAAAGTAAAATATCCATCTCCATCATGATGGAGTAGAATGAATCCCCATAGAGTGTTGTGTTATTCAACCATGGGAAAATATGGGGAGAGCCAATGGTACCCTTTACTCGATGAATAATTACGAAATTGGGTATCAACATATCATTTCCAGCCCCTCCACTAAAGGCGAGAGGAATACACGAGAATTTTTTGTAGCATATGATCTGGGATTAAATTGATAACTTCGGTAATTCTAGTGTGATCCTGGGTGGGAGCTTAAATCAATCTTTTAGCTTAGGCAAAAATACTCGAGATTGAGAGTGTTTGTAGAATAAATCTTGAATGGTACCAATTTCACATTTCAAAATTTTAAACTCGGGAATTCAAAGGACATTTGTAAGACACCTATCCTAAACATGAAAGATTGGAGAGCAAATAGAGATTGATGGTTAATGGAGGGATTATTATGAAAATCATTTCCTTTCCATTGTAGCCGTGGCTTGATGCATTCCCATGCCTTCAATATGTTTTTGAGTACAAAAGTGCTAACAAATTTAATGAGAACATGAGACATATGGAGATTGATAAACCCCAGACCTTTCCAGGTTGGGTAGTTATATAACAACCCCTCCTTGATTCCATGGTGCATAAGATATTCCTATGCTTCTTTTTCTGTCAATTAATTCAATTATCCATTTCGCATGGAGCTCCCGCCCTTGGCATTGAATGTGAGTAAGGCCCAACCCACCTGAGTTGCGGGGAAGTAAACATATCTCTCAGGAAACTCCATGGAATCCTTTTTCAGTGGAAATATTGGCCAAGAGAAAGGATTTGAGAAGTTTCTCTAGCTTCGAATTGATACTTTTGAAGAAACCCAACATGAGGAGTAGTAGATGTGTGTGGCTATAAGGACTTTGGAACAAATTTGGAAGTTCCTTACCAAGGACAATGGTTTGGGGATCCAGTACTCCAATTTCTTTGCCACTGTTGAATAACATACTGCCATAGTTCTATTGGAGATGCTTGAAATGCAAAGAGAATACCAAGAAATTAAAACATTTCACCATGGGCAAGAATATTCCACTTAAAAGAGTCAAGCTAAACGGGCTTATGGAGAAAATATTTCCTATAACACTAAGTTTTTCACCATTGAATGGAATAAATATAAGATATAGATGAAATTAATGGCATTGCGGATATTTATGTCTTACTTAATGAGAGTAAGAAAATATTCATCTACGAAGTGACCATCAAGTAAATGATAATTGGTTATAGAAGGCAACATAATTCCCATAAAAAGACCTAGGGATTTGGCATGGGATAGAAGATACCCAAATGCTTAAGCCGACCACATAAAGCGTAGGTGGTAATAGGCACCCTTGGTGAATAAAATGGAAGAATTTGAAGTACTCATAATAGAGGCCATTAATATTGATCTGGGAAGAGGCATTGGTAAATAGAATTCTAACGGATTGAATGAAGATGGGGACAAAGCCAAAACCTTGAAGCATAGAATGAATAATCGACTATTCAATCCAATCATAAGCTTTCTCAAAATAAATTTTTATGAACATAATAGATTGATTTTATCTGTGAGCCCATTCCATTCCTTCCCAAAAATAAATTATGTTATCTAGAATATAACACCCTTGAATAAATCAAGTTTATCCTGGTTGGATGAAAATGGGAAAACAATGACACAACCGCATAGCCAAATCTTTGGCAATAATTTTGAAGGAGAGATTAAATAAGGTGATGGGATCTTTGAGTAGTAATTTTATCAGATCCTCTAGTTTCGAGGATGAATTTAATATTACCTTTGTTGATAAAAATCACCAATGACTAGTTCTAAAAACCCTCAAGATAAAATTTGAAGATCAATTTGTGAGTCCTATAAGGATTTTTAGAATTCACATGGGAAGCCATCACATCCAGGGGCCTTATCATTGGCCATTTTCATGACTGCTTCATGGAGGTCATCAATGGTGAGCATGTAGTCACAAACCACCTTATGAGTAGGAGAAATCTTTAATGGCACAACAACCAAACATTGATCAAGAGCTTCTTTTAATTCAACGAGAGGGTTGTTGATCCCGAAATACTAGCTTATAATGTAACACAAATGACTGGAACATGAGGTGGGGATAAGTGACCTAAGCCCTACCATCATTGATGGTATGGATTTGTTGAGATTGGTTTTTGGCTGTAAGAGAAAGAAAGAATTATTTTGAAATCCGATTGCAAATTTGAAGCCAATGCATGTGGACAAAAATTTGAGCACCTCGACTATTGTAATTGTCAGCACTTTGAATTTTCTAGTGAAGCTCGACAAATTGAATTTACATAGTTTTAGAGAAGGGGTTACCTTAGAGTGCTACCACCTCTCGGCTAAGAGTGGAGGTGTTAGTGGAGTATGAGAAGTGTCTAATTTTTTCCACCATCTGCCATATGTTCTAAGGAATGTAGTAGTTTGAGTCATCTGTCCTCACACCATTGAGTCCATATGACATGCATAGGTAGATGAAAGCACTGAAATTGACTTGGTGGAGGGGCCGGTTTTCACACATGCTTAATGTGATTGAGAGTGGGCCCATCTTTGCATCAAGGTAGTATTAAGAAAGAACTGTCCTTTATGATAAAAATCATGCCTATCATGCCAAGTGATACGAAATTGAATGGGGAAAGGGTCTAAAAGGAAAATGTTAAGCATGAATTCCATAGGTAAGGAACAAATGTTGTAGAACTCAAATAAATATTGAGTTGACATCATGGCTTTTCCGAGCTATTTAATAACCTGATTTGATCCACCTCGAAGGTTGGACCAAGTAAACCAAACTTCTAAAGTGGAAATGTGAGAGGGAGTTGTGTCTAAAAACACAAACTTATTGCGCATGAAAAACCACACCTCTCTTTTCTAACTTTCCAATGCATGGGCGGTTCTGCACTTATTAGAAGGTAGCTAAACCATATTAAAATCACCACTTATGACCCAATAAGAATCAAGAATTGAGCATGTTATGCACTTTGCCATAGATTAGTCCTTTCAAAGAAAAATCATTAGAGGCATACATATTAATGAGGAAAAATTCTAGCCATCAATACTAAATAAGACTCATATGGCACGATTGGTGGGGTAGATGCCATGATCCATCAAAAGGGGCCACCATTTGGGAGAAAAAAATTGAAAGTAAACCTCTACCCCCATCATGATTATTAAATAAGGCTAGGATGTTAGTAAAAATGGATTTACAAACCATCTAAAATAGAAAACCCGTAGTTTTCACTTCCTATAAAAACAACACATCTAGATTAGAATTTTTTTGTCAAACATGATGAAAAATATTCTTGTGATTGGGTTTGTAAGAACCCACACATTAGAAGATAGAAAATTCACTAGAAACGGTGGTTGAGCACCATCCCATCTGTCTCCAAGCCATCTAAAGCATCAAACTAGTATTGCAGAACTAAGCAATGTTGTGCATCAAGAAATCTTGTTGATCATTTTTTTTCTGCTTGGCATACTCAATATTGTATTTCTCGTCCATAGAATCCACACTACATTTCGAGAAATGATCTCGAGAGTGGAGAGAAGGAATTTGGGCCCTTTTAGAAGGGCCCTATGAATCATTGGTTAAAAAATACAATCATTTTTATAGAATAACAACATTGTTAACAATATTTAATTGGTCCATGAGAAACGAGGCCACCATGGGCATGATGGATAATTTAGGTAACTAGATTGTTGAGTTGGAAACAACAGTTGGGTCTTTAGCTTGTGGGCTATGAGGTTGTTCCTTAACACCCATCTCATGTGGGTCGTTTGAACTGAGGCCTTAGGTTGATGAGTTTTAGTCATATTTTTCCAGCCACTAGCTATTTACCAAACTTCATCCTCGGGGGTTTGGCCATTTCGAGCCACTTTGACTATTTACAAAATCGGAGGAGAGTCATTACCTCGTGGAAAACTTTTGGGATGAAAATATGAGGACATTTAAGTGACGGTGCCATTGTTCAAATCTCCACTATGTCCAACCATAGTTGCAATAACCGGGCTTTAAGTAGGAGATATCATTATAAATAGGAACCAAGAGGGTGAGAAACCACAGAAAAAACTTATAGTATTACTATTTCACACTTTGCCCGAGAGGTCACCAAATGACAAGTGCGCATGGAGGAAACCCTAGTAGAGCCGAATCTAGTTTTATTCGATTTCCATATTATTATACTTTAATTTTTAATGGTCATAGAGAAATAATACTCAAAAATAATGTTTAATATTTCATTACGTATATGGAAGGAGATAGTGTAGTCATTTATTAAATGATTAAATAAGAAATATTACAAACTTGTCAAGTTTCTCTCAGAAAAGGAAATTTTATTTGATATTTTATTTTTCGTATGTACAATTTATCTTAAGATTATAAGTTAAAGGAGAAAAATATTTGAATTAAAATGAAATTTTCAATTAAAGTAATTTATTGGTTAGGATGGTTTTCATATTTTTAGCAAAAAATTATCGATTAAAGTTTGGAAATTTGTGTTTTATAATGGGAATAGTTTTAGATGAGGGATAATTAATTTCTTTTAATTGTAAAATAGGGTTCAGAAACCTACCTCGATAAAATAATATAACAATGGAGACATTAATATAACAATGAGGATCACATAGGGCCACCTCTACCAATGGAAAATAAAGTCAATCCAAAACAACAACACAAAAAAAAAAAACAAAAGTAAACAAACTACTAACTATTTTGAGACTCCTTCCCATAGGATCTTAAATGCATCCTAAGGGACTCATTAGAAAGTTTCCCTTTTTCTTTCTTCTCACAAAGAGACAAATCATCACTAGTATTTGGATTTTAATTATCTCTAGTGTGAACCTTTGTATGATAATTTCAAAAAAATTCTTATTCACATGATTTTGGATCTCTGTGGAAACAAGGGAAGGGATATAGTTCTGCGATATCTTAATATGAGGTTAAAGCCTTCTCTACTAGAGTATAGGAAGGAATTACTACCTCATTCACAATAACTACATATTCTTCATTCACATATTCATCTTTAGAATCACTATCTCGAGACTCTATCAACAACCAAATTACTAGGATCAAAATTATTCCACCAATAAGTTTGACTTTTGACTTGTTTCTTCCCAAACTTATAGTGTGAATCTATGTGACTAAGAGAAAAACAAGTCCTGAATTTAAAGGGGAAACCTTCATAGTCTATGTTTCGAGTCTAGATTCTTCCATCAACTGTAAGATCAATAGAAGCTAGAAATCCTACAAAAGTATTCATGTGTACAAAAATGCAAGCATAAGAGGTATACTCATATAAGGACATCTTTGTGTCAATAGCCAAGATTTTACCCAAAGTATCCCAAATGGAAAGTAACCGATTCTTACTACAAAATTAGAGAGGTAAATATGGAATATGTATCCCAAAAAATCTAACTTGGAAGGTTTTAGTAACACGATTGAAAAGAGGGACCCATGGCTTGATAAGCGAAAAGTGGGAGTGAAAATCAAAAATCTACAAAACATCAAATATCCGGGAGATTTTTTATAAAAGACAATAATGAAAAAACCTCTAGTTGTGGAGTAAATGTCAACTTCACATTCCATAATTTACCTCCAAAGAGAAGAGACACATTCATGAAGTGTAGGTAGGCACTGACACGAGATTATTGAATATGCAAATAAGACCATTTTCCTTGAAATATGTCTCTAGTTTCAAGAAATCTGCTCTAAAGCACACATTTGGAGATGTATTTGTGTACGCCATTGGCGAGAAAAGGGAGACAAGCAGAGGATTTGGCTACTTCAAGGAAGCTCTTGCTACCATAAACTTGTCTTTCCCAAAATTAGATATATTATTTAAATGTATAGAGGATAAAACATTTATTGGGTCAATTTGTATGTAAAATTATTGATAATAACTTAGTTTTTTGTTTTAAGTAGTTTCATAATTTTAGCTAAATTTTTGTTGTAATTAGTTTGAAGATTACTTTACAATGAGCTAATATTAGTTAATTTTTTGTTTTAAATAATTTCAATGATAGTTTACAATTTTATTTATCTTTCAATGAGATTCACTAAAAGATTCATATATCTACTAGTATAACTATCTTAGATGAATCTATGTAAAATATGCCTACATATATCCTTCTCGAGGTGCCTATTGTTTGTGACATAAGTGGAATAAGTTCCTAAAGAATGATACCTCTTAACATATTTTATATAGATTTATTTAAGATAGATATCCTAGTATCATCTATAGGAGTTGCATTTTACATAAGATGCTACTAAAAATAATGTCGAGAATAGAACGTGGGCATTTAGTCCACATATGAATGACCTAGATGAAAACATACCTAGTTGGTGACTTAAGACGCATATTAGAAAACATAATTTATAAACCCTAAATCTTAAATGTGTGCCCAAGATAGTAGTTTCTGTAGGGTTTAGGTTTTATATTTGAATATTTGCATGAGTGTTTGAATAGTTATGTTATAGTTTCTTGTTTGAATTCATGGTTAAAAATTCATGTTTAGTGTTTAAGATTCCACATGTAGGGTTTTATTTCCTTGTTATATTTATAGTTTATGGTAGACCCCAATGGCATGGTCGACACCCCATAAATGATAATGCCAAACATTAAAATATCATTAGATCACTAACAAACTGATGTGACATTATCAATATTGACACTCATCGTAAACACCACAATAACTTGTAAAACACCAAAATTTGTAAACCTTAAATGTTAATTATGTATGTTAATTATTGTAATGATAATGATGATGATGGAAGATCAAAATGACCATGAATGTGAAGATGACAATCGTGATCAAAACCAAGCGATGATTATATCGATGATGAAAATCATAAAGTTGAAAATGATGACAACAGAAATGAAAACAATGAAAAAGACGCTGACGAAAACAATTGTGACAATGATGAAAAGAACAACAACGAGGATGATGGTCATGATTAAGATGAAAATGATGCCGATCAAAATTAAAATGACGCGACAATGATGACAACAAAAATGAGAACAATGAAAAATATACAACATAAATGATATTATTAAACCATAAAATCTCATTGGATCCCTAAAATAATGATGTGACATTCCCAATATTAGCACTCATCCTAAACAACACATAAACTTATACAAAACCATAATTCGTAAACCTTAAACCCTAAACATGTATCATAATGATGGTGATGATATATGATAATCAAATCACGATATCATGATGATTATATTGGCGATTGCAATCACTATCGATAGCTATGATGACGATGAAAATGAAAACAATGATAAGATAATTGTGGCGATGATGAGAAGGAAAATGAGGATGATGGTGATGATTAAGATGAAAATAACCATGATGATGAAAAATATTTTGACAATGATGATGTCACTATCGGTGTTGATAAAATTCTAGTAATATTATTAATATTAATAATATCAAAATTAAGAAAAAAGTTGTCGACTCCCGTTTCCTCTGCGAAAACCCTAAACAAAGCGATCCTTATCTAGGAAGTGATGGCCATGGAAGATTCATTTATAAGGGAGGTGGTAGTGGAAACATTCACGCTACTCGGATCCAACAACTAGTAATGGCGGTGGAAATCCTCAAACCACACAGGATAATGGAAATGGCTCAAAGGATGCCCTGTGTGTAGGGAGGAACTGGTGGATCCTTCTCTGTTCATAGAAATGGACAAGACACGAGCACTAGAAACTTGCAAGAGAATCTCATTTTATGTATTTATCTAGCCTTATTTAGGAAGGGAGGTAGTGGCTACACTCATGAAGGAAGAAATACCCCATGCGCAACCCTATTTGTGACCATGCTTGTGAAGATCCCAAATGTCGGGCATGTGAATGGAGTTCGAATGGTGATGCCCAGGTGAAGCTAAATCTAAACAAGGAACATTTGGGTAGGGGTTTGGTGTATTGAACAAAAAAATTTCTATTGTTTTCTCTAAAAATGGGATAGGATACACCAGATTGTTGACAAACCCTCAATCCCTCACAGATGACTCCAGTGCTCAAGTACGGGGAGGATCTACTATAGAAGGTTCACAAGATCGAGGAGAGTTTTTCTCAGCTTGGCCTCATCTACAAATTCCACAAGCTCTAGCCAAAGCTAGCTGAGCTCCATGAATGGATAGCCTCAAGATGGGGTGAAAAGATCAAGGGTAAGATTGAACTGTACCCATGTGCTAAAGCTTACTTCATTGTTGTTTTGAAACCCCTGAAGATAGAGATCTGATTTTTGATCATTATTGGGTTTGGGATGAACATGGTCTCATGTTCAAACCCTGGTATCTGTATTTTGACCCTTCAAAAGACTCCTTTAATACCTACCATATTTGGGTGTATCTATCAAGGATTCCTTTATATCTCTAGAGAAGAGCTTGCTTCTCTATTATAGGGGATACCCTTAGGTCCAATGTGAAATTTGATTACAAAACGTTTTTCAAGACCCACACTACTTTTACTAGAATCCTGGTAGATCTTGACACCTCCCAAGCTCTTCCAACTGAAATCAATCAATAAAAATTTGAGAGAGACATTGGGTGCAGAGGGTAGACTACGAGGGCCTAGCCTTCAGATGTCGTAGGTGTTTTCAAACGGTCCATCTTTAAAATGATTGTGATTATTCCAAATTCAAGGAAAGACTAACATGGTGGAGAGATTCACTTACATTACATCTTACAATCAAGCCCCAATCTGACTGGTCAAGGAATCATTTAGCCCCGAAAGAGAAAGCACAAGGATATAATTCGACCCCTATGTTGACAATTTTTTCACTTGTGCAAAAATGGGAAACTCGAAACTTTGTTACGATGGATAGCATTGGTGAAGTATACCTAAGCTAGGGGAGTTTCTTTTAGAGAATATTGTTATTGTTGAATTAATTAATGATTACATGAAATCTGCAGCTATGTGTGCTATTGCAAAATATAACAGATCATGTAGTCTATAATTTCATGACTATCTTTAGCAAAAGAACACAAAGCCCCGAAGGACATATGTGTTACCTTGATGAAGACATCCAATTACACAGTAGATGACATGCTAAGTTTTGTAACAAAAACATAAATACATATTGCAAAATCGAGTTCATTACTACGTGTTACGAGGTTTTGTTCGATGTTCTTTCCTTCATGATTAAGAAATTCAATTATATTACTTGAGTTGTTTAAGTTCATTATAGAATCCATACAAAAATACGAAGAAAGAAATACACAACTCATTTTTAGATTTCAATGTTTTATTCATAAGGAATTTCAAATGTTCCCACACAAGCCGTGGGATGTAACTGAGAAGTAAATTACAACTATTGAAATAAGATGTACACATACATGAAAGAGAAAATAGAGGAGTATGGGTGAATCCATCATTTCCTTGGGTCTTCACCTTAGGTTGATGCATCCTCATCTTCAGCTTTATTCCCTCTTCATCCTCATTGCTAAGAGCACTATACCTGGAAAGAATAAAAGGGGAAGATTATCAGTTAAGAGCTCAGGGTTAATCCATATTCCTATACTTTGCCCTAATTCATGCATATGGATCTCTTAACAATAGGAGATATAAATTACTTGAAGATCAAAACTACATACATGATTTGCTCACTTAGAAAGAAGGAGAAAGAAGAAAATAAAACCATGGACATAAGAGAGGCCAAAAAGCCTAAACATTTTTAATTGTTTTCTCAAGTGTGCAGTGCAGTTGCGAATCAAGAAGCAGTAAAGATGTCCGAATACCCATGCCAAAGGAATGATACCCAAATCTGTGTTGCTATATTTCAAGCCACAATTTGAAAAATACATGTGCAGATATAGATTTTGAAAAAGGAAATCATTCAGGTAGGAAAATTAAAGTTCATTATATATTTGTTGCAATACAGCTCAAAGGAACGAATAAAGTTACAGATCTTGGTTTTAATTGAAAGACCCATTAATGGGTACTAAAATCAGAGTAAGGATCAAGAAGTCACTGGTTAAAATTGAAGCAGAGCAAACCCTCATTGAATTCAGAGCCAAAAGGAGAACACAGAATGAGTTTAAACTCAGAGGTCGATGTTGTTTCAGAAATCACATTAAAAATGTAAAGGAAAAATGAGTATCAATGTTTTGAAGATGAAATAACAGAGTAAAAAGGTGAGCTCAATACTTGATCAAAATGAGCAATATTCAGTCAAAAGATTACAAAAAAGCCACGAAGCCACTACCATATTATTCAAAATAATGATGATATAGAAAGGAATGAGCTCACAAACCTCAACAATGGCGGCCATAGAATCTTCACAGAGCTTCAAAGAACATAGATCTTTTGAAGAAAATCCAAATTCAAAGCAACACAACTGGTCAAATCAACCAAATATTGCAGTATAAGCCAACCCATAACTCAAAGTTATCAAATGGTGGCTTTTAAATAACAGAGATAGTTCTAAGGCCAAGCTCAAAAGAAGAAACTATATATATAGATAAACCAAACTTGAAAGATCATCTCCAATGGACACCGTCCAGGAAAAATTTTGCAGAGTTCCTTTAGCTGGATAGAGCTCAAGAATGAAATGTGAAAGACTTAGGGTTTTGAGTGTTTTATTCATCAGATCAACAACCATGAATCAAAGGTACAAAGATCAATGCTCATAATTGATCACCAAAATCGATGCAAACCCCAACTTGACACATGAAAATGGCGGGTATTTTTAGCGAACTTAGCATTTTTTCATCAAAGGAAAAAGTCAAATGTTGAGCCCGCAACAAAAATTCAAGGCGGATCATCAAAGCCTTTTGAGATTTTGAGCTTTATTTCCAAAAGGGCGTAAAGTTGTAAAATGACCTGCGCCCCCACTTATGTTAAAAGAAAAAGTCAAATGTTGAGCCTGTAACAAAAATTCAAGGTGGATCGTCGAAGCCTTTTGAGATTTTGAGCTTTATTTCCAAAAGGGCGAAAATTCATAAAATAGCCCCACCCGCTCATGATAAGGGAAAAAGTCAAATGTTGAGCCCAACTAAAAAAAATGTCAAAGAGGAGGCGTGGATCATCGAAACGTTTTTGCCTTTGAAACTTTTAAGCTTTTTGAAAAGGGAGTAAAGTTTAAAAATTTCCCGTGACTCTGCTTTGAAGCATCAAAAGTCAATCATATTGAATTAAGTCAAAAGTGGATCGTTAGGTCAATTTGAAAATTTAAGCCCCTTTTTCGAAAAGGAAAAAAGTGATAAAGTCCCCACGACCCTGCTGAAGACCGAACAAGGCCACATATTTAATAAGTTAAAAGCGGAGCTTTGGGTCAATTTGAGATTTTGAGCCCTTTTTAAAAAAGGAAAAGAGTGATAACATTGCCGAGACTCTGCCCACATTTTCAATATGTCAAAAGTAGAGCGTTGGGTCAATTTGAGATTTTGAGCCCTTTTTGAAAAAGGGAAAAAGTGATAAAATTGCCCGCGACTCCGCCCACGCCATCAAAAGCCCAAATTAGAAGCGAAGGGTGGGATGAATGTTTAAAAATGCACAATCTCTATCAGAAATGGAAAAAGAAAGTTTTCTAGACCCATTTTCAGTTCAAATCTGTCCTACGTGGACAAATCTTTTTGAAATGATGAAAGAACAAGTTCTTTATAGAAACCTTCAGTCAAGCTTGAACAACCAACAATGGTAGCTAGGGGAAAATTTAGGGGAAAAATTTAGCAGAACTTTGCTAGCTCAAATGGAGATCAATAATTCAAATACTAAAACACGATTAAGTTTGCAATACTATCACACCTTAATTCAAGTCCTGAGTTCACCAAATTCTGTTGGTGTTTGTTACATGCCTTTTCATCGTTCACATCACCTTGGTGAGTCATCTCACCTTGCGAGAGTAATAGGTCTTAGGAAGTCAAATGATAAGTGTTTGATTCTGTCATAGAATCTGTCATTCTCATTTGCATCAGTGTGTCATAGGAGTTACATTCCTTATTTGGAATTGTAACTCCTCCTTTAGTGGCGTCATATGCGTCATAGGCATCATTCAGGTTCTTTCCTTGTTTAGGCATGGGGGTTACAGAACACCCCTATTTGTACTTCCTTTTTTGATCTATGAGAATGAGCAGACATGTTTTCTTATTTGCATATTCTTTCCATTGTTTGAATCTTCCTTATTGCATTGGATCTTGACATTACCATTGGAGTGAAAATTCGTTATGGTGCATTGTTTTTGGCATTGGTTCTCGCGAAACCCTCTTTCATGGTATCAAAGTTGGTTTCGGTAAAATGTGCACTCTTTGTTCATCAAGTTGTTTATTACTTCTAGTTTCTTCTAATTTCCTTGTGCATGTTTTTTCGATTATTATTTTTGAATTGTATTGCTCACTTCGCGTTAAGGCATTTCTGCAGTTACAAATTTGAAATTATTTGGTTGGTTTGCTTTATCATGATGCTTTGAGTTCATGATTACTTCTCTACTCATGAGCTCGTTTTTTCCTTGGGGTGGACCTATGGTTCATTTTTGTGATTTGACATTACCCGCTTTCGTGTATCGGTGTACTCGCATTACATTAGTTTAATTGTTTGTTCCATTGGATCTTGCACTGCTAGCTCTTGCACATTCTACGTTGGCACATGTGCATTGATCTACCATTCGGCTCAGCTTTTTGGTATTTCTTTGGTGGCTCTAGTTGGAACGTGGTTTACTTTGTTTGTTCGTGAAATTAGTCTATAGACATCCATTCATTCCACATCTCTTCCATTTTCCTTGGCTCATGTACTGTGCTTGGCTTGTTAATAGTTCAGTCTATGTTGAAAGAACAAGCTCGTACTTGGACAACGTGTTTGCTTTGGCCAAGTTGTTGTATTTAATGTGCCCTGGAATTCTACTACAACATGCTCGTGGTCAACCTTGGCTTGACGTGCCCTCCATTTATCTGTTCGGGCCTCCTGGTCTATGTTTTGGTTCCATCTTGACTAGTTTGAGGAGGATTCATTGTTTGAAAGCACTATCTTGGTTGTTGTTTCTCAAGAATCTCTGTCATCCATTACTTTTCTCTCTGAAGGGAATCTACCACCGTGAACACTCTAACAACGGTTTTAACTCGCACCTATGCGGATTCCTTCCTGGTAAGTGGTTACAATGACATGGCATCTCTAGTCCAACTTGCACTCAAATGGAACACCCTGTTAACTTAGTTTGCATTGCACGTAGTGACCGTTTCAACTCGGTAGTTAACTCGGACTCCACCGCTTGGGTCGGTCAACGTGGGCCTCTATCATTCCTTTTTTATGATTGAATATTGGTAAATCCATCTCACTTTTTAATATTTTAAGGTGATAAACTTTAATTGGCCTTGTAATTTATTTTTGGGTATTTTGCTTGTTTTATTCATCCTTCCTTTGAGTGTCAAAGACGAAGGGTGAGGTTCGGGTTTGGTAGAAGGTTAATCCCCCTCGTAATCAAAACAAACCCAATATAAAATTTGATGTCATTTCCAACGAGCATACATATGACACCATTTGCATGCATTTAGGGAACTTTTAAAATCCATTTGCAGGCTTATTAGAATTTTTGTATCGATTGCGGAATTGTTTTTAGCTATATCTTTTGACTCGTTTCTCGCTTTTGAGCACTTCTTTAGTCAAAGTTGCAAGTTTAGCATTGTTCATTTTATTGCTTTGACGAAAGAATCCCTTTTATTGCTTGTGGACTTGTGAGCGTGTTTGCCATAGTCTTACAGCAAAGGGATTCTTTCATACAACATGAGACGCTATTTCTCACAAGGATTTATCTTCCCCTTCTTGTTTTCCCTCATTCTTGTGCTTGCTTACGGTGTCAAATTGTTGCGCCCAATGAACCTTGATTGTTGTCTCCACTCTTACGCATTATTATGTTGATTGCAAGGTGAGTGACAGACTAGTTCTTAGCACACAGTCACATCTGATTGTAATCAATGCACTAAACTATAAAGTGCCTAACTCGGGGTGTGATATTGTCTTGGGGTGGTTGTTTCCTTTCTCTCTCCTTCCTTCTTCCTTTGTTGGTTCTATCTCTTCATTATGGATATCTCTAAAGTACCGGTGCTCACACCTTTTAATTTCTTCGAATGGAAATCTAAAATTATATTGGTTTTGCGAAGTAAAGGGTTATACCATGTCACCATGGGGTTAGAGACCGAACCTAATGATGAACCTAAAAAATATAAGTGGTTCAACCGTTGTGATGACACCTTAGGTCTTCTCTGTATGTCCATCTCTCCCAACTTGCTCTTCCACATCGAAACTTCCTCAACTCCCGATGCAACGTAGAAAACACTCGATGATATGTTTGGGAAGTAGATGACATGAGAGAACATGAGTTGGAGAATGAAATACTACGGTTAAATCCTAGTGACTTTGAAAACCCGTAAGCCTTCTTCTCAAAGTTTGTCCACACTAGACTGCTTCTAAAGGAATGTAAAGTGGAAAAGAAAGAATCTCAATTGATCTTGTCGATTCTTTCTAAGTTAGGTACTTGAATACTCTATCTTTGTTTCAAATTTCCATGCCACAAAATCCACCTTGGGTAGAGCTTGGAAAATTCCCTCCTTTGATAGTTTTTCGTCCTAACTCATTTGAGAACAGGACAAACTCATTCAAATGGGGAATCTAAAATCCAAGTCACATGCCCTTGTGGTGAATAAGGGAAAGAAAAATGAAAAGAAGAAAGAAACAAAGGACCAACCTAAGAAAGAAACCAAGACCAACCAACCCCCAGGTAAGCCCAACACTAACACTTTGACTTGAGCCTAAAGCAAAGAAAGAAAATTTTAAATGTTCCTATTATAATAATTCTGGCCATGATGAGCATCATTGTTTTGGAAACAAGTTGATCACTTAACTCAGTTACTTGAGAAGAATAAAATAAGTATTCCTAAATCCGTTAAACAAAATGCTCAGAAGGGTGAGTCTTCTAAAGAAAAGGAGTCTAAAAATGAAAAGAAGAAAGGTAAGGCCCTCGTAGCTAGATCATCTCCATCATCAACTTGGATTATTGATTCCAGTGCCTCACACCACATGGATTCTTTAGAGGTTGAATTATCTAGCATTGAACCATGTGGCATGTCCCAAATCACGTTGGGTGATGACACTCATGTGTCGTTTTTGGTAGTGGATCGGTGGAGATAGATGGTAGAACATTTAACCAAGTGTTGAGTGTTACCAATCTCTCTACCAATCTCCTATCAGTTTACCAAATCACCCACCTTAGTGAAGGAATGCGAGTGGAATTTGGTCGTGACTCGGTGATCATTCGTGAGATTAACTTTGAATGAATTATAGGTGAGGGAAAGGTGGATCATCATTCAAGGTTATATACCTTTTCCCACTTCTCTTCTGATTTGATGCCCAATGCCTTGCTCACTCATGCAAATGAGGTTAGAAAGATATGGAATGAGCATTTTGGGCATCTAAATTATCATTACCTTGAACAATTGAGCCAAAACAAAATGTTCAACGGGTTACCCCGAGTTAAGTTTTCTAAAGGTCTTTGTGAGGGTTTCACCCTCGAAAGCACCTTGAAAAAAATGTTGATAAGGGAAAATCTGACGAGAGCTACTCGTCCCTTAGATCTTGTTCATAGTGATATTTTGGCCCCTTTCCATCTCCTTCTTTTGCTAGAGCTCTATATATACTAACCTTCATTGATGAATTTTCACGTTTTACTTGGGTATATTTTCTTAAGCTTAAGTCTAAGTCTTTGAGCATTTTCAAAACTTTAAGGCTCTTCTTTGAGAAACAAGCGAATGGTCTATAAAGGTTCTTCAAACCGATAATGGAGGTGAATATGTGAGCAATAGGTTTGAGGATTTCTACACTTATGAGGGGATTTATTTGCAGCGTATAGTTGCTGACAACCATTCCCAAAATGGAGTTACTGAAAAGAAATAACTCGAACTCTAAACGAGATGGCTACTTGTATGGTTCACTTGAAGTCCCTTCCTCTGCAGTATTGGGCTGAAGCAGTGGATTGTGCTTGTTACATTCAAAATCATGTTCCACATAAGGTAATAAGAGGGATGACACCTTTTGAAGCCTAGTTTGGACACAAGCTTGATGTTGAGCACTTTCGAGTCTTTAGATCCAAGGCTATGGCTCGGATTCCCAAGAATAAATGCAAGGCATTAGATCCACAATCCAAACCTTGTATATTTTTCAGGTATCCTAATGGCATGAAGGGATATCGATTATTGAACCCTACAACCAATGAGCTCTATATTAAGAGGAGTGTGAAGTTTGATGAGTCATCCTTGACTTTTACTTCCACTGAGTTTATTTTGCCCACTTGATTTAGATTTTGACTCATTAGATGATGATGTTATTGAGTGAGTTCCTCCTCTCCTACTCCTCTTGATCCTCAAACTTCTGATTCTTCTAATTCTGATAGTAGTGATGATGAGGACTATGTCCCTTCTCACTCAAGTGAAGAATCTTCCAACTCTGAGCTTGAACCTTCGGGACCTCTTTGGGCCAAGAAAAATTTACAGAGTGCTAGAGATTTAGTTAGAGATCCTTCAAATGAGAGACGTATGCACTCAATTTTCATTGGACCCCACTCCTTCTTCACCTCTGCTTCTGATCCACCATCTTTCTAGGAAGCTTCTGGGATTCTTGAGTGGGATTCTACTATGGATGAGGAGTATTCCTCACTCATAAATAATGACACTTGGGATTTTACCCCTCTTTTGAAAGGAAGAAAATTCATTCGGTGTAGGTGGATATATCGAACAAAGTATGGAGCCAATGGAGAAGTCGAGAAGTATAAAGCATGACTTGTAGCTAAGGGTTTCTCCCAGGTAGCTAGGGTTGATTACTCAGAAACCTTTGCTCCAGTTGTGAAGATGACTTCCATTCGAATGACCCTTGCCATTGCTTCCACTAATAGATGGGAAGTCCACCAGATGGATGTTAATAGTTCCTTCCTTCATGGGGCCAAGAGGAAGAGATCTATATGGAACAACCTCTGGTTTATGTCCATGATCCATCCCTCGTTTGCAAGTTAAAGAAGTCTCTATATGGCCTTAAACAATCCCCTCGGGCTTGGTATGCCAAGATGGACTTCTTATTACTTGCATCAGGGTTCACTCGGTGTCACTTTGACCCAAATGTGTATATTCTATGACAGGGATGATTCCATGCTTATTCTAGTTCTCTATGTTGATGAATTTTCGATCACGAGTAGATCTTCCTCTATCATTGATTATGTGAAGATCTCCTTGGCCAACAAGTTCTCCATGTCGACCTAGGATTTCTTCATTACTTTCTTGGGATCTAGATTTCACAATCACTCGGGATTATGATCTCGCAGCCTAAGTACTCTCTTGATTTTCTTACTCGGTTTCACATGTCTAATTGCAAGTCCTCACCTACTCCTTTTCTTTCTCGGGTCAAGTTGGTTTCGATTTCTCTTCCCCCTTGGTTGACGGTACTATTTATTGGTAGTTGGTGTGGAGCTTGATGTACCTTACTCACACTCAACCGGATATTTTGTATGCTGTTGGGATCACGTCCGGTTTATGCAGGGAGCCTCATGAGCTACATTTAAAATCATCAAAGTGGATCCTTAACTATGTTCGTGGAACTCACAAAGATGGTATTCATTACTTAGGAGGGACTGAGATTGACTTGGTTGGATTTACAGACTCAAATTGGGCTAGTGATCTAGATCATTAGAAGTCTACCTTAGGCTGCAGTTTCACTCTTGGTTCAGGTCCTCTTAGTTGGTCTAGTAAGAAGTAGAATGCCATTTTCATATCATCAATAGAAGAAGAGTATAGAGGAGCAGTTAACGCTGCCACATAAGCTATTTGGTTACAGGGTATCTTGACAGATTTTGGCATCCACTTTCGGTGGCCTACCATTATCTACTGTGACAACATGAGCACTATCTTGATTTGTAGAAATCCAATTTAGCATCAACAGAAAAAGCACATTGAGATTCACATGCACTTCATAAGGGAGTTGATACATGAAAACGTCATCGACATACATTATGTTAAGATAGTTGATTAGGTTGCAGACATATTCACCAAGCCCTTCACTGAGGTGAAATTTCTTCATTTGCAGTCTCTTCTTGGGGTTAGGTCTCGCTACAGCTGACCCATCTTCTTTGGGCTATATAGTCCTCCTCCTTCTCCTCTTCTTCTTTCTAGAAATATGTTATTTGTATGTGCACACCTTATAAGGCCTTTAGTTCTTGGGCCCCATTGACACATCTTTTTAGTTGTTTAGGGAGTCTTCTTTTCTATTCTCGGCTTACCATGACCTCTTCCTTGGCTTCGATGAAGGGGGTGTTGGTATGTGTGACATGCCTTGTCATCATCCACATCACCCGGTGTTTCATCTCACCTTGCAAGAGTCATAGGTCTTAGGAAGTCAAATGTAAAGTTTCACATTCTCATCATAGAATTTTTCATTGTCATTTGCATGGATGCATCATAGGAGTTACATTCCTTATTTAGAATTGTAACTCCTTCTTTAGTGGCGTCATATGCGTCGGTGGAATCATTGAGGTTATTTCCTTGTTTAGGCATGGGGTTACACATCACCCCTATATGTACTTCATTTTTCGATATATAAGAATAAGCAAACTGTTTTCTTACGTGCATATTCTTTCCATTGTTCGAATCTTTCTTATTACATTGGATCTTGACGTTACCATCAAAGTGAAACTTCGTTGTGGTGTATTGTTTTCGACATCGGTTCTTGTGAATCCCTCTTTCAGATTCAACCATGGTTAGAAAGTAATAATATTATCACTACAAATGGATAAGGTTGCATACTTTCAAAGAAAAGAACGATCATCAAGAAGATAAAATCTGCATTCACAAGGAAGAATAATTTCTCATCAAGCAAAACTTATTTTTAGCAAATTATCACTCATGTTTTTCTTAAAAATAGAACAACCGATTTGCATAGCTTGACCGAGTTGTAATCAATGGTTGTTAATGCCTCTTTATATTTTTCCTTTATTTATTAATAGATGAAGGATAAAAATAGGATACATGGGCAAGTACAATTCTAGCCTATTTTTAGGAAGGGTAGGAAATAATTTTTTATATATTGTGTGCTTTGGCAAAGCACAAGAGGAGGAATTTTTAGATACAGGAGTCTTTGAAGCAATGTTTTTCAGTTTTCCCTCTGAATGTGAAGGATTTCTTGCCTTTCCAATTATTTGTAGTCTTGTGTATGTTCCATTAATCTTGTGAATGTAAGTTCCCTGATTGATCATCTTACCTTGTTACAAATTTAGTAATTTCTGTGATATTAATGTGCATGTTTAACTTAGCAGTATTGTTGTGATACTTTCCCTCAATACACCAAAGTGTTTGCCCTTAATATTCTATAGAAAACTATTGGCTTGTGTATCAAAAATCCTTTCCATATCAATTGTGCATATACTTAGTCAAAGACCTCATACAAATTTTATGTATCACCCTAGTTTTAATCCTTTTACAGTCTTCTTTTACCCTTAAAACCCCAGAAACTCAGTTTAGGATACATAAATAAGGAACCGGCCTTGATACTAGAGACTCACCTCAAAATAGGTATACCCATAGACCTGAGGTGTTTCCATTGTATCTACAAAAGAGAGAGAGAGAGACTTTGCAAGCTTAGAACACCTGCAACCATCTCTTTACAGGGTGCACTTTTGAGAGATAACACCCTCTAGAGAAGAATTCATAGAACTCTAATCATATCACCTCTACTGGGTTTGTGATGGGTTCTTCACCTCAAATGAGATTTTTTGGCTCCACGAAGGATTGTGCCATGCTTGAAGGTCGCATTCCTTTCGATAAGTTTTAATTCATTCTTCCATTCTCGTGGAAGAAGGTAACGAGGAATGGACGGTGGTGGAGAGGCATAAGAAAGGACACACCAAACCAAAAACCACCATCATTCCGTAAAAGGATTGAGTCTTGTCTTTTATGTGTTTTTAATGTTTTATCTAGGATGGAGGCCTGTTGTTTTATGCTAAGTTTTGTTCGTTGGTTAGGTGCGAGTTGGTTGTGTTCCTACTATGTCCTAGTTTGTTTCTCGCATAGGAATTTCACCTAAATTTTTATTGCACCTTCTTTTTCTATCAAGGTTCTTTGATCCTCTCTTTTTTTCTCTCTTTTGTAATATCTAGGTTTTGACCCTTTTTTTGCCTTAGGGTATGGTCCCCTTCAAAACTAGTTACCATTAATAAAAAATAATATCAAAATTAATATTATTTTTTTAGATACTGAGTAAAGTGTTTAGTTTTGAGGGGACCCAAAAAAACCCGTGCAGAGGAGTGAAAGATAGAACATTAAGACTAAACAAAGAAAGCCTCTACCAGTGGGCTTACCAATATGACAAAACCAAACAAAATCCACCCAACAAACACAAGAGCCTCGATGTAGATCGGGATCATTTATGGACCATTCGGATAGAACATCCTAGATGAACCACGGTCCATCGATGACCATCGAAATTAATAATATTAATACTAATCATAATACTTAATTTATTTATAAATTGACATAATAATATCAATATTACTAATAAGATTAATTTTCATGATGATTATGGTGGTGACAATGTTGGCGAAAGGTTATGTTGATGGTGCTTGATAATGATGATGATGAAAATGTCAAAAGTAATGGTGATGATGATGAAAATGTCGAAAATAATGGTGATGAAGATGAAAAATATTACAACTATGATGACTAAAATAACAACATAAACGATGATCGCGATGATTATGGCGATTTACAATAAAAATGATAATAATAACAATGATGATGATGCTTGTGGTGATAATGACGATGATAATGAAAATAAAATGAGAATGATGAGAATGATAGACAATAAATGCTAATGTCAAACCTAAAAAAATCTCATTAGATCCTGGAAAACTAATGTAAAATTCACAATATTGGCACTCATCCAAAACAACACACAAAAATTAGACAAAACCACAATTTGTAAACCTTAAACCCTAAACATGTATGATAATTATGGTGACGATAATGATGATGATGGAAGATGACAATGACCATGAATGTGAAGATGACAATCATGATCATGATCTGACAATGATTATATCGATGATGACAATCACAACAATGACTATGTTGACCATAAAAATGAAAACCATGATGAAGACGATTGTGACAATGATGACAAGGACAACAAGGATGATGGTGATGATTAAGACGACAATAACAATGATGATGAGGATTATGTTGGCGTCGATAATGTCAATATCAATGTTAATTAAATCATAATAATAATATAATAATAACAATAACATTAATATTAATAATCAAAATTATGATAAATTATTATTAATAATTGTTATAATAAATTAGTGTAAATTAATATTAACGGATGATAATAATTATTTATGTATAATACTATAATTTATAAATTAATATTAGTATATTATAATAATGTTTTTATATATAATATTAATTACAATATATTTATTATAAATAATATTATATTATCATTTAAAATTAATATTATATTATAATTTATTATAAATTTCTTATTTCTTTCTCATCATTTATTGCATTATTGTTTTCGTATTTTTTTGAAAAATTGTAGGGGCACATTATTTGAGTTATTCTACATTTGTAGATGTTTACTTTGTGGGCCATTTTGACCCTTGATTTCATCGTTCTTTATTTTTTTAGTGTTTATATGTTTCAATTGTTTCATGCTAGTTTGCATGTTAATATAAGTAACAATATGAATTCATTAAGTTTATTAATATAAATGTGCATTAACTTGCAATTGGAGGTAAGATGCACAAATAGAATAAAAAATAGGTTATTTTAATGGAAGAATGAAATTGTCTATTTTTGAAGCACCGTTGATCCAAAAGAGAGTGTTTTGCTCTATTTGTAAATGGGTTTTGAATGGGGACCCTACCCTAGTACGTCAAAAGGGTCAAATCCCAAATACTACCCAACAGACATAAACAACGTAAACACAGGACTACAGCTAACAAATGAATTGAACTCAACAAAAATACATCCTAGAAATAGTAGGCCTCTCGCCTAGATAACGCAATAAAAACAAAAAATAGGACAAGACTCATTCCTTGGCCGAAATGATCTTGGGTTTTAGTTTTTTGTGTCCTTTCTTTCTCCTATCCAAAACCATCCAATCTTTGTTACCTTCTCCCATGAATATTGGAAGAACAACTTGAAGAGTCATGATAAGAATGTTATCCTTAATGAGGGGCGGTGGGGCACAATCCATTGTAGATTCAACAATGACCTCTTAGGTAGAAAAACCATGTGCTATCCCCACGGAGACGAGAGGATTACGGTTTGTGTTTCCTTTTCTACATGGTTAAGGAAACCTTCCTTGGTAGCGAGGAATGTCTTCCCTTAAGGGGCTTAATGATTCCTCAAATAGGTCCTAATGGGGAATCATTGTGAGATGCTTTTGAAGATATTTGT
Source organism: Taxus wallichiana var. yunnanensis (assembly GCA_018340775.1). Classification (NCBI taxonomy): domain Eukaryota; kingdom Viridiplantae; phylum Streptophyta; class Pinopsida; order Cupressales; family Taxaceae; genus Taxus; species Taxus wallichiana. The sequence continues at coordinate 873,867,889 of CM031238.1, forward strand.
TCAACCACACTGGTTTTCCTTACATCCGGAATGCTCTCAATCATCCAAAAGATGTCCCGTTTGAAAAAATTGCAGACATCTAAAGGCTAAACCCTCATAGTCGATCCTCTATAACCAATGTCTATCAACGATTTGTAGATTGATTTCTTCTATAAGGGCTTGATAGATTTCAAGATCAATAAAACTTCTAAAATAAGTTGTATGAATTTGACTATAGGTTTTATCATAAAATTTCACGAAAGATCCTAAGAGGTCGCGTAAAGCTATAAGGAATGATTTGTTCTAGTGTTGTAATGCGATTCTTGGAAATTGAACCTAAACAGGAAACTATCTTGAAGGAGTCTTTTAGAGGATCAAAAGATAGATACCATGGCTTGAACATGAGCCCATGTTCACCCCAAACCCAATATTGATCAAAATTTAATTCATTATCTTAAGGGGTTTCAAAGACAACAATAAAATAAAATTTAAGACAGAGTTAAAGCTCAATCTTACCCTTAATCGTTTCCCTCCATCTTTGAGATATCCAATGTCGTGGAGTTGAGATAGCTTAGACGAAAATTTACGCAATCTACGAGATGAGGCCAAGCTAGGATAGATTCTCCTCCTCCTTGAGAACGTTTTGTAGCAGATCCTCCTCTATCTTTAGCACTGGAGTCTTCTGTGAGGGTTTTAAAAGTTAGCCTCCTTTAAAGCAATGGCTACAAAAATGATAACCCTTGTCTCCCTTAATTACAACCATTCGCGCCTATTTGGTGAGAGAAGAGATGGCTTTGCGAGGGGAAGATGAGTTGCCATTTTTTTTTTTTGTTTGCAATGGGGCCATCCTTTCCATATCTAGCACAAACGCGAGCCATGTCCACGTTCCCATGGTAAGAAAATGCTCCAAAACCTCCCTTCAAAATATCCCTTTCTCCATCGCCATGGCTTTCATGATGGATACCTACAAAGCCATAACTAGATTTATTGCCACCACTAACAATATTGCTCTCAACAATGTCGGGGTTACTACATGAGAGCGGGGCGAACTCATATCGGTAAGTGCCATTTCAAATATTCACATTCTTTACAATTCTCAAAAACCTAGATGAAATATATGATATTTGAAAACAATTAAATGAGAATGATATAATTTAAATGTTTATATTTAAAATTATGGAATCCATATACATAAGAATTATGATGTAATTTTTTTAGACAAGAATGTTATATGAAGTTTGGTTTATAGGTTTTTATTTATGAATTTATAAATCTCAATTCATAATATATTGAAAATAAAATAAATAATATTTCAATTAAATTTATTTAAAAACCACAAATTTTATATTTGAAAATAATTAAATGAAGCTGATGTAACTTAAATATTTATGTTTAAAATTATGGAATCTTTTTATATAAGAATTGTGATCGTATTATTTCTAAACACTAAATTAAGAATAAAATAATGAACATTTAATTATTATCTAATTTTTATTTAATTATAAATTATGTAATTATTAATACTTAAATTTAAAAAGTAAATTAATTTATCATCAATAACAATTAAAAAATTTAAGGTTATATTATTTTAAAATTTCAATTAAAGACTTAGTTTACTATTTCTGAAAGTATTATGTTTTAATATAGTGAAAAATAAAAATAATAAAACTTAAATTCTATAATTGTTAAACAGTAAATTATATTTTATTAAAAATTTAAACCTGAATTTAATAACTATTTAACTTAAAATGTATAATTATAATACCACTTCATGAAGTTTATAACTATGATTGCACATTTAGATATAAAAATAACAAATAGAAGCACAAAGAGAATAGATGTTAAGGAATGAACATTTTAGAGCTGCTTTGAACCAATTCTTTTTTCTCAAACATATATAATATGCTGATTGTTTGAGCCTATGTTCTCATGTATTTTTAGATAATTACTTTTCTTTTCCTATGATCTAAGCTGCTCCTTATTAGTACAATTAAGTTTGATGATCTAATGGGATTATTTGATTCCATTTGTGTTAATCAAAAACGCCATTCAACTGCATTTACAATTAATACGCACATTGATCCTAACATTGGACATCCTACAATATCTAACCTCATATTATATAAATGCGAAGCGCATTAGTCTAAAAGCACAGGACTACTTATATCCATTTATTTAGGCTAGTGAACAAGCTAATTGATTATATTTTATTCCAGCAAGTAACCCTCTAAATAGGTAAAGACAATTTTGTTTTTAATATTCCCATTGGAATATTATCTTCCGAGCTATGGAATGTTTTTCAACTCAATCAGATCCTTTCTGGACACACTACATTAAATAATTATTTCGTTAATTCACTACGAAAGTGAATGAAGATGTTCATATATATTGATGGGAAAGTTTTGTCGAGAGATGGGAAGTGGGAAGAAATAAAATAAATCCCGTGAGCCTTCTCCTCACCAGCATTCATAATTGCTACTTGCTCGTGACTGTAATCTTGTTTTCTTTCCCTTGTTTTTCTGTCCTCATTTTTTATTTACAGGAATGGGCGTACAAACCACATTCTGCATTTTAAAATATATGCTTAATTCGATTGGTACTTCATCTTTGATAGATGAAGTATTTTTTAAGCTAATGCGCGAGGCGTAGGGAGTTATGGCCAGTCTTGCTTTCTTTAATAATATCTTATTATTAAAATATGTGTCTAAAAATAAAGCATGAGATATTACGTTAGACAAATGTGTAAAAAGTAAAGTTATTATAAAGATATGGACACCGTAAGGGAAACACATTAATAAAGTAAAATAATTTTTATTTATTTTTGATGAATAAGCTCTTATATTATATTAACAAGTAAAATGATACAAGATAATTCACAAAAAATCCAGGGGTATGAAAGCACGTCTGAAAATTTTGAAATCAAACTAGGCAACAACAAAGCCTAGGCACACAACCGACTACGTAACATTAGAGAGTAGAAAAACAGAGAAGTTAAGCTCTCGTTGCGAATTGTTGTCCTAGAGGGGGCAGGTCTTTATCATGCTAGCTAAAGTGAGGCAGGTCTTTCCCACTATCCGACACATCCCAACAAAGAGTCAAGCTGGCTTCCATCTTCAGTATCTTCCCCAGTGGCCCGAGAGGGTGATATGCACCAAAGAGAACTGTAGTGCCCCCTCACTTCATGGGATCCAATTGCAGGATAGTGGCCGACTTTGTCAGCTTTAGCAGAACCTTGAGAGTGACACATCATAAAATCCTTTTCAGACCTGTCATTTACTTGCATCATAATCAAAGCACTCTTTTCTGAATCCATAGGCGTATTCACGTGAATCCCAAGTTAACATTGAAAATTTAGCAGTAATTTGATAGTTGTAGCAAAAAAAAAGTTTTATACTCTTATCATGTCAATAAAAAGAACATTACATGGACCTTTTCTAGTGGAGATATATCTTTGGACATCTTAAAATCAGTAGATTATGGGTTAAATCAGTCCTGCACACAAGAATATACCTGAAACCTAGTATCTACTCTCTTTGCTATATTCAAATTGACTAATTTGGATCCATATCTGTATCTGAAATGGGTTCATTGATCTCCAAGAGGAAAGGAAGCTTGTTTTCTATTGTTTTGTTGTTGTATCCTTTGTAATGTCTAGATGTATTGATTTGTTTCTTCTTAGTGTCTATGCTACGTGCACTGTAAGCTTGCTGGTATTTGTCATTATCTACTTATATTTTATTTTGAGTAGTTTTTGTATTTTCTAAGCCATTGAACGTGCCCTTCCTGCTATCCCATGTATGTATATGCAAGATTTCTCTCTTTCACTATCCTTGTGCATGGTTAGTCCATTCTCAATAGCCTCCTCCCGTGCAAAAATATTATCTTCACAACATATGCGCAGATGTGGCTTTCAAAACTTTTGGCAAAGATTACACCCAACTCCATGTGTTTCCAACTTCCTTACTAGTTATGCCAAAATGGGGGTTTTAATGATCAGGGTATAGGTTTTTCAAAGAATATGGTTAAATGTTTTAGCAGATCGATAAAGGGAGAGTAGTGAAGATACTTGCAGGTGCTGGGGAGGGGGTTTTGTGAACCCTAGAATGCACTGCTATTCCAGAGGAAGCTCTAAACTTTAATGTTTTTGTGAAAATTTAACATGTGGTGGTGGGGTGGATTTATTTCCTTGGTGTGGTGAATGATCAAATCCTCCTGATGTTTTTTTGCTGACCGATATGACTGCAATGATTGTGTTTTTTAAATCTCCCTAAATGTTATATGTTCAAAAAGATTTATGGGAGCATGTATGACTATATCGGTTGTGCCTTCTAATGCGAGGAAACATATAAAATTTTTCATGGTCAAGCCAGTAAAATCTATAAGGAAAATTCATGGATTGTTTCCTTGGTTCCATAACAACATTTACAGGAGTGGGAGATATTGATTGGGTCATGGACCACATAGTCATATGTCCTGATGTTTTTTTTTCGGTGCTCCATCATCTTGAGACTGCTTAAGTGTTGGTTGGCAAGGATAATAGCTTATTAAGTGGTTATGACCATGTTGCCTTTGTTTTGTTGGCAAAGTGTATTGGATTTTGAATGTGGAAAGTGCTATGTTGGTGGGAGATAATGTGTTGGAATCAAAACATGAATTATGTGGCCTTGGATGTTGTATTGAATGGTAAAAATGGAGAAGTTGAGGATGCACGAAAATTGTTTCCGAATGCATAAATCTGATGTGGTCTCGTCGAATGTGGGGATCACGAATTGGCGTAAAATGGTATGGTTTTCCCCTTTTGCTTGCATTAAATTTCACTTCATCATTTCAAATTTTTCAAAATTAAATGTTGAATGATAGGGAGCATAATTCCAACAAATGACAAAATATTTCCTTGATGTGAACTCTCAAAACATCAACAACAAAAAAATAATATAAAAAGAAAGAAGAAAACTTTGATCTTGAAAGTCATGCACATGGAGCGCCACACCCACATATACCACAAACCCAAAACTCCTAGCATGACCCCTAGTAATGCAAGACACCATGGGGTTACTTATCCAAGTCATTTGAATTTATTTAGCATCCTTACAAGTTGAATTTTGAAGCCACTTAGCTTAAAAGTCACTTGTGTGACATGTTCATTTAATAAAACGTGATCGGTTTCATCTTACGGTTGCCACTTAGTTTGAGAGAAATTGAAAAAATTACCACCTACCTCTAGAATACCAACAAGAGAATCGTAACCCACTTTCATTCCATTGAAAACATCTTCAAAACTAACTTTTGTAAGTGGGTTTTGGGGTCCATTGGTCATTGTGTGACAATATTTGTTGACACAATTACATAACTGGCCCCGAGTCTCCCTTGCAACTTGAACTCTGCTCCTCGTAATCAACCTCCATGGGACACGAAGAATTATCTATTTATGAGAGAGTAAGTAGGAATCATAAAACTTCATGATAAAACTTAAAATGAGTGTTTTCAATCCCAGTTTGTAAGCACTTTAGATGTTTCGGCCCGCTTGCACCAAAATTGTAACTTTAGCTAAACAAACCTTCTAAGGGTTCTGTAAACTCCTAACTAACTATGGAACCTTGTACATATCATTTCCACACTTCATAGAGTATGAATTGATCAAATTATTGTATGAATGATTTTTAGGAAATTATGATGTTTCTCTCTCTTCCCTTTTCTCTTTCTAGAAGTAACTCTAATATTTTGATTGGTTCTAAAAATGTAAATGAGTTATAAATGTCTTGGGTTGGAAATGAAATGAAAATTTGATAATGTATGTGATTATGATATGATGAATAGAAAGGAAAATGAAATCCATACTTTCTCTCTCTAGAGATAATTATTAAAATATTGATTGGGTTTTGAAAATGTAAATGGGTCAAAATGTATATGATTTGAAATGAAATGAAAATTGGATAAAGGATGTTACGATAATTTGAAAAGAAAATGAATCCTAGATTTTCTTCCTCCTACCCTTACTCTTCTATCTCTCTCTCTATCTTTATCTCTCTCTATTGTCTGTTCCAATTGTTTGAAATGATGGATGCATGGAATTTATGCTCGAGTGTAGGGGATTTCCATACTCAATCCTAGGACTGACACAACATTGGTTGCAAGTACTCCAAATAAGAGGAATTTTCTGGATGTGATATGTTGTAATTAATGAGTTGTCATTCTAAAGTTATATTCACCTTTCAATACATGTATTACCATAGAATAATGATATGTATTGTTATTCGAAGAATTGTTCATGGTATATTTTGAAAAGGGAATACCAATGTAATTATATTTTATAGTTTCAAATTGGATGTAAAGTTGTACTCAATGTTGTACCTATATTATAAAGATATTAAACTAATCCTATGTTATGTTAATTATTGGTTTATTTCCTTAACACCCACAATGCTAGGTAGAATCTCCTCTCATCAAAACTAACGAAATTAAAAGAATGAGTTATAATGCATATTGTCCTTCCTTCCCCCATTTGAGTCTTTTTCTAGGATATAAAACATTGATCGTGTTAATAAAATACTCGACCTCATTAATCATCTCCTTGTTTCGCACCTAAGATGTCTTATTAAGGACCATTTCCTTGATATTTTATGATGTGGTGCATATATTTTGTGAAACCTATCATATTGGGACGAGTGAGGTGATCATGTCTTGTTGTTGTAGGTATGACCATACCATGAATAAGTTTAACCCCCTAGTGTGTAATTTCCCTTAGTACCCTAGTGGGTGGCCATAGCCTTACAAGATTGTTGGTGGTTGTACCTACGATTGATCCCTTGTGAGATCTAAATGATGTGAGTGGAGACTATTTGTTGAATTACTTACACATTTACCTAACAATTGAAATAGGTCATTAGGAGGATTTTGTAATGCATATAATGGTTTGGGATATCTCTCTTTCAATATACACTATACTTCCATGTCCAAGATCATTAAAATGAGTTGTCTTGTGCAAGGTCATACTCCTTGTAGTCTTAAATCCCTAAGTGTTACGTAAGTGTTATAGGAATAAATTTTTTCCAACATGATGTTATATAGGACCCAAGTAATCATGTAAATGTAGTTAATAAAAGGGTAAATAAGATTAAACTAAGGAATGACCGCTACGAAAAATGGTATGCCATTGAACGAAGTCAAAACCAACTAAAATGTTTAATGTGATCATAAAATGAATGTAATCAAGTAGAGCTCCACGACTAATACAATAACCTAATAAATAAATTTAAAAATTGAAAAATTAATATCATAATTGCATAAAGAAAATTTGAAATCTTACTCTTTATTCGTATACATTTATAGGAAGTATTACATCCATTTAAATAGGAGATGTTCCTATATTTAAGGAGATATAATCTCCATAAATATCTCCACACATAACTCCTAAAACAACTCCATGCTATTTTACGTGAGATTTTGTTTTCTCACAAAACTAATATTGTTAATGATTTTTTTACTCAACAACTCATAACAATATTTACTCACCCACTCATAATTACATTTACAATAATGTAATTAATTATTACAACACATATTATATTATCCTAGATAATATAATCACTTACATAATATTCTATGTTCACACTACAACATAGATATTCCTAACATTCACCCCCTTAGTGTGAACATGGGGTAAGAGCTCCTGGAAACATCAAACTTGTCAGAGTAGTCATTGCTACTGGATCTTGCTATCTGGATCTTGCTGCTAATGATCATCCTTGTCGTATGAACATCTTCATCGACTGATCACCTTCCAACGAAGTACCTTCCACTCAAGTATGGCAGTCAGAGGACCATGCGTAGATGATTTTCCCCTATAATCTGAGTCAAGCAGTTTGCTTCTTCCACACCAAATAGACACTCAGGAACTGTTGTTAGTCTATGTGAACACATTAAAATCAAAACATGAAACTAGTATCACCCCCTTGTGTAAAAACACCACATAACTGAAATAAAATATCACCACATCTGTATGCGACCCCATCGTTGGTGAATGACGTGAGGACGCTAATTTTCCTCCTTTCTCCATTGCCTCCTTCCTCCAACAAGAAAAGAGTCTACTATAGGAAATCCTCATCACTAGGACATGAAAGTTCTTCATCAGTTGAGTAGACTTCCCAATCAGTTTCTACTTCAGCTAGAAGGGCTTTCTGATCTATCTTGTCATCAAGAAGATCCTGAGCTCTCTTTTTACAGTTCAGTATTACATGCCCAATCTCATTACAATAAAAGCATTTTATTTTTCCATGTGAAGGAACCTTCTTTGGTTTATGTTTTTCCTTCTTAGATGAGGAGCTAGGTTTGTTTCCTACATATAGTACTTCTTCATGTTCTTCATGACTGCTTTGTTCTAACAATGTAGAAATCACTCCTTCTAGACTAATAGTAATTTTACTCAAAGTAAATACAATATTTGAGTAACTCTTAGGCATGCTATTAAGAAGAATAGCTTTAGCATCATCATCTTTTACATGTTCTTTAATTCCAGCTAGTTGATTTAGCAAAGAATGAAACTTACTTATATGATCTGCCATTTTTGAGTTCTCTTCCATTTTCAACCCGTACAAGCGTTGCTTCAGTGTAGTCTTTTCCATTTCAGCTTCAGAACCAAACAATTTGATAAGAGACTCCCAAATTTCTTCTGCATATTTTGTGAAATCCACATGATGTAGATAGGCTTTTGATAAGCCCAAACCAATGTCACCCAATGCTCTCTGATCTTTTGCATTCCACTTTGCCAATTCATTTCCTCCAGTGGGTGGAGTTGAATTAGACTTCACCACATCCCATAGATCCTTTTCTATTAAATTTAATTTCATCTTTTAACCTCCAAGCAAGTCAAGAACTTGTATTAACAATTCAACATTATTGAAAATTGGAGAAAACTTTCAGTAGAAGAATTGATGTGCTTAATTTGATATCTGCATAGTAAAATCCGTATTTCTTCCAAACTACGTTCTGGGTTCTACTGAAATTTCTTTTGTAGTTTTTGACTAGCAGGTGATTCTGCACACAAAATTATAGAAAAACCCACATCCGGAAACGAAAACTATGATATATTCTTTGAGATGGATTTGATTATGAAAGCACTGAAATTTCTTGCATCAAACCTGCTCTGTTACCAAATGAAAAATTAATATCATAATTGCATAAAGAAAATTCGAAATATTACTCTTTATTCTTGCTACATTCATAGGAAGTATTACATCCATTTAAATAGGAGATGTTGTTCCTATATTTAAGGAGATATAATCTCCATAAATATCTCCACACATAACTCCTAAAACAACTCCATGCTATTTTACGTGAGATTTTGTTTTCTCACAAAACTAATATTGTTAATGATTTGTTTACTCAACAACTCATAACAATATTTACTCATCCACTCATAATTACATTTACAATAAGGTAATTAATTATTACAACACATATTATATTATCCTAGATAATATAATCACTTACATAATATTATATGTTCACAATACAACATATATATTCCTAACAAAAATATGATGCATGATTACATGCTTTGTTTGCATAAATGTGGATTAAACAATGATGCTAATGAAATAATAAAATGTAGCCTTGAGAATGGGATAACTTCAGTTGTAGCCAAGGTCTTGCGAGTTAAGGAAATTTTACTCTAGTTGGACTTGTAAAATTTAGTAGAACCCTTGGTGTAGATAGGAATATATTAAACCTAGAATCACTTAGGAAGTAGAATTTATGGTCGAAACAGGTAATTAACCCGTTGCTATTAGGAGTAAATCCTTAAGATGATGAAACAAAAGTAGTTTGAAATTTTAAATTCATCACTTAAATTTAAAGAAAAATATCTATAATGGGAACATAGGTGTAATGTACCCTTCCATGTGCAATAGAATTGTGAAAATATGAATTCCTAATTGGAGCAATGGATTGTGAATCAAGAATGATACAACTTAATTAGTTAACCTACATAGTAGGTTGTAATAATTGGAAGATGAAAAAAGTGTATTGTTAGTATTAAACAATGTTATAAAATGAACTCGGGATAGGTTTTCTATTGATCTAGTAACCTTCCTTTTTATTCATGTGAATTTTTCCTCCTTGTAATGAGAGTATTTTTCCAAACCAAGTAAACACGACTCTCTCAAACAGATCCTTTATTCAAATATTAGAAGGTGCATGTGTGTATATACGTTCCTAATCACAATCAAGCTATATAAATTTATTTCCATAAGAGAAACGAGAAAATTATAAAGGAACAACTATAGGTGAAATGTTAATAAAAACATGCATCCTAGTTGTAAAGGAACGAAGGGTCCCATGTTATGTGTTCTTCAGACAATTATAGTCAACTAAACAATTTTTGAGAAACAAATCTTTAACGAAGAATTGAATATTAGGAGACTCAAATTTTAAAATTCATTATTTAACAAATGAGATATGGATAACTAATGGAATTGGAGAAAAGAACTAACTGCATTTTCCATTAAAAGACTAATGCTCTACAAAATAAAGTAATTGAAGTTTGAAAAATAGGAAATTTTAAACCTTATGTGTTTAATTATATTGAAAACTATAAGGTCATACAATGGAAACCTAAATGTAATGAATATGTAAACCATGAAAAGGCCATGTCGTGGAGTATGCCTATCTTGTGTTTCTTACTGTAATTAGGTCATTATCCTGGTTTACGTCATTTGAGTAAGTCATTGGTGTGTACCCTATGTTATCCTATTATATGAGTGGGTTCATGTTTATGTAAGTTTCATATGTGATGTCGAGTTTCTTTATTTGTATCCCATGTGGTGTTGTGTAGCGTACAATTAAAGTCAAAAAAATTTATGATTATTTAATTGTGTTATTTTTGTGTTGAAAATGTGGGCATTACAAGAACCTAATAAACTTGTTAAGTGGATGTGGGAGGCTCCAACCGTTGTAAGTGTGTGGCTCAGGGGCATTCGGTGAGCCCTAACCAAGCTAAATGTGTGGCATTGGGGGATCCTAACCCCAGTGGTAGGCTGAAAAAGCCGAGTAGAAGATAATCTTTAGAGGTTGGCTGTAAGGAGACCGGTGGTCCAAGATAAATGTGTGACATTACGAGCGGTTCATACGACCACCACCTTTGGGATGCCATTTGCACCACCTTGAGGTTGGGAGAGGCAAAAGGTGGACGACGGTTCATGAGAAACATTGTAAGGGACATCAGCCTAGTGACGAAGGAACATTTGTAGATGATTCACCTCGATCACAAATTTGTTGGCTTGAACTTCAATCAGCAACTATACATTCCCGATAACCACATATTTGTTATAAATAGATAATTCCTTATTAGCTTCGACATTTGAAAATAAACAAAAGTTTATTTCTTTCCAAATCCATGAGAATAAGATTTTCCTTCCAAAGCATGCCAAATGTAAAAAAAATTTTGGGGCATTCGAGGACTCTCCAAAAAAACATTCTTCTAAGTAAAACACTTCAGTCATAGGGTGAGGAAGCAAGAATCAATCTAACTCCAAGCTGCAAGGCTTTGTAACATTACCAACGATACCGGAAAAAGGTGAGACGAGGTTCTAAATGACCATAGAAGGGACATTTAGGGTCGAAAAATCCTAGGTGAACAAGATGACCACCAAGCATAAGTCCTTAGTGAATAACACACCACATAACATGAGAAATTTTAGGTTCCACATAGGCAAACCAAACAACATCAAATCTCCTTTTTGAGATTGATGTTGAGGATCAAACTCCTTATAGGTATTGATCTTTCCCACCATGGGAAAATGAGGAGAGAGCAAGGCATAAACTCATCCAATTGAGTAGTTTCGAACAGGTGTCCAGATACCACTTCAAGTCCATACACCAGGGACAAGATGGAAGAATAGATCTCATGCTGATTCTGTGATCTAACATGAAGTAAATGATTTGATTGATGAGAGCTAGATCTAGAAGAGCTAATTTGAATTGATCTTTCATGTCTTGTTAGGGTAGCCATTAATGAGTGCATATACAAAAGAGGTATGAGATTGTGCAAATGCCTTGCTTGAAAATATAGAGTACATGAATCCAATGTACCTCGGCCAAACAATGATCTTAGAATTGAATGATAGGATACCACCACAAAGAGTGGTAATTAAATTAAACACTGTCATAAATGCCATTTCCATTTCATATGAACCATGGATTTATTTATTCCCAAGATTTCCAAATACTTTTGAGAACAAAAGTGCCAACCACTTTGACTAGAATATGAGCAATGAGAAGATTGTAAAAGCCAATGCATTTCCTAAAAATACGGCCATAAAGGAGCATTATACAATGCCATTTTTCAAGAGCACCTTATACACATCTTTCCCTTATGGGATTCAAATTATCCAAATGATGCAAAGAGATTTCCCTTCATGGAGAATGTCAATGAGGCCTAAATCCCTAAATCTCTGGGAAGGAAACAAATTTCACATACAAATTTTTGGAAACCTTTTATAGTGGAAGAATTGGTCCAAAGAAAGTCTTTGAGTAGTTTATCGGGATTTTGTACAAACTTCTTGGAAGTGACCTAGTAGGAGGAGTAATACAAATGCATGGGTTGAATAATTTTAGAGCATATATGATTTTTTTTTACTAAGGATAGCCGGTTAGTAATCCAAAGATTCTAAATTTTGAGCCAAGCACTCCATGACATACTACTAAAGATCCGCAAGAGAAGGTTGAAAGGAAAAGGGAATACCAAGAAATTTAAACATTTCTCCATGGTTAAGCATCTTCTAATTGTACATAGCCAACTAGGTGGGTTCGAGGAAGAAGGACTATATGTAATATTGTTGTCTACACCATTGAATGGAAGAGCCGAAGCTAAATAATTTTTTAAAGACACTCGCACAACATTGCTAATGTTATTTTAATATTTAATGAGCATAAGGAAGGGGTTATCCAACAAATTTCCATTAAGAAATTGGGAGAAATTAGTAGAGGGAAAGACAATGCCCATGACTAGCCCTTGGGCTTGAGCTCTGTTAGAAAGGTAACCAAATCCTTTAGGCTGCAAGGACATAAAGAGCGAAAGGACACAAGAATCCTTGTTAGATGGATCTAGAAAGACCAAAAGCTATCAAAACTTTCCCAATAATGGTAATATGGGTATAGGCATGTATAAAGGGCATATTGACAGACTAAATGACATTGGATCCAAATCCTAGTGCATGGAGCATGTCAAGAATGAAGGGACATTCTATCCAAATCATAATCTATTTCAAAGTCAATTTTGATGAAGAGGGTTTGCTGGTTAGATCTACGTGCCCATTCCATGTCTTCCTAGAATGTAATGATATTATCAAGGATATATCAGACTTGAATGTAACCACTTTGTTCTAGGAAAACAATAGAAGGAAGAATGTGTCGTAGCCAAATGCAAAGGGATTTGGCTATGAATTTGTAAGACAAATTAAGAAAAGTGATGAGACGCCAATTACTTATCAACTAAGGGTCTTTGTCTTAGGGATGAACTTGATATTCCCTTTTTTGATATGAGGCCCAAGAGAATGAGACTGGAACCACTAAATATAAACCTAATAAAGGTTAGGATGAACCGTATCCCAAAGAAATTGTTGACCAAAATAAGCTCACACTTATTTTGGGTCAACTGACACCATTTTCCCATTTTGTGCCTCAACTTGAAAATTTACATATTTTAAGCACTTAATGTCCCTTGAAAGCATTTCCAATAGATAGGAATTTTTTTCCCATTTCTAGATATATAAAGAAGTCCTTCTAACTCTTTGTATTTTTCAAGTTATGGGCCGGCGGGCCTTAGAGGGAGTTTTTGCCAAATGCGGGTCGGTGGGCCCAGGGAAGAATTTTACCAAAGGAAATTACGGACCAGTGGGGCGGTGGGAGAAATTTTGACATTTTTCACTTTTCATAAAAAGACACAAGTATAATTGCAGGCCCATGGACCCAAGAAGGTTTACATTTTACATAGTGGAAAAAGTGGCGACGGGCGGAAAAGTCTCCATGCCCAAAAATGGGAAAATGCAGATCGGCGGGCCCGAGGATGAATTTTTGCCAAAAGCGGGTCTCATGGGCTGAGGAGGAAATTATTCCAGATTCTAAAAGTGTGCTGGTGGGTCCACGAGGGACTTTGAAACATTTTCATTTTTGTCAAATGGTGAAATTTTCAAGTATGGGCAGGGACTCATGGGGGCTCATCACCGTTGAAAAGTCACGAGACCCGAATGGTGCCACATGTCAACTTGGCACAAGTCGAAGGATAGAATCCAAAATGGACACCTAAAACTAGCATGGATCTTCCATGTGTGCCAGTCCAAATGTGGATAGAATCGCCATTTAAAATGACTAAGTTTAAGGGTGTCGACGGAATTCTCCACGTGTCTCATCGATGCAACACCAAGGCTGGGTCCAAAGTGCGGAGAATCAAATGAGTGCCAACTCTCCACGTGTCTAGGGTCCAACAGAGTCAAAAAGGGAGATAGAGCGGGCCCAAAATGAATAAGTATAGAGAGCCAGAGGATAGATCCACGTGTCTCATCAGCGCAAATTCAAAGGCTCGACCCAAAGCGGAGACTCAAGCGAGAGCAGCCTTCCATGTGTCCCAGGCCTGAAAAGGGAGCAGGCTCAAATTGGTTAAGTACAAAAGGTAAGAGGAGTCCTCCATGTGCCTCATCGCACAACTTCAAGGGTTGAATCCAAAGTTAGAGACTCAATTGAGCACAGGCTCGCCACGTGTCCAGAGCCCGAAAATGCGAGAGCGGTCATTGAAAATTCAAAGAAAGGAACAAGATAGTGGAAGGATCCAAGTGTCAGCATGACACTACTTCAAAAGTAAAATTTGGAGCGGGTTCCCAAATGTGCGCTGAGCCTCCACGTGTCCCTAGTCAAACATAAAGCCTCTACCAAACAAAAGGGACTTAGCCAAAATACAAAGAAAGGAATCGGCCAGTAGAAAGAGGCATGTGTCTCTTCAACAAACTTTTAAGAGGCAAATCTAGAGGCAGTCCCCAAACATGCGCTAACTTGCCACATGTCTCATTAGTGTAATTTCTAAGGCACGACACAAAAAGGTAGTTCCCAAATGAGTGCCAACCTTCCAAAGTGTCCCGAGTTCGAAGAGGTAGAGTCGGCCATTGAAAAATCCAAAAGCCCACGAAGGCATCCATGTGTCTCATATGAGCAACATAAAAAGAAAAATCTGGGGTAGTTTCCAAATGAGCACGAAGCCTCCACGTGTCCCATTTTAGGCACGCTTTCTTCACTAACAGGAGGAACTAAGGTTATAATATATAGGAAACCGTGGAGCCCACGAAAGCCACCACCTATCACCAGTGTGATTTCGAAGTTAAAGGAAGGAGCTGAATATTCTAGATGCGTGAGGCTGCCATGTGGACCCTGTATGGATAGATTCTTTTAAATATTGTGCGCCCGTGACCACCGATCTTCAGCCACCATATCTTTCGATTAGAAACTTGGATTTGGGCGGGAGAGGATTTTGGAAAGATCTCAAAGTGCCACTTTCTCACTTTCCTCCATTAATGTATTTCCCCACTAATTTCGGGGCTTTCAAGTCTCTCACCTACCACCATGATGAAGAATGGGGCTATTTCTTGTCCAGTAAGGGACAACAATGGAGGCATGGGTCTTGCAGAAAGCTCTTCATTGTGGCAGGTGGAATTCAATGCATATCTTAAGGTGGTTGAAGAAGGATTCAAATTTTCCCCTCTCTCCTTCTCTCTTTTAGTAGGCAGAATTCAATGCGTTGCAGGGGTGGTTGGAACAAATTTTGATTTTCCTCTCTCTTTCTCTCTCATTCTTCTATATATTGTAAAGGAGATGCATATTTAAAGGGTTGTTCATCTTTTTCTTCTACCCCCTCTCTCTTTCTTCCTTAGGGTAAAATGTAGAGTCTAAGCTTCCTTTCATTTCTCTGTAATGGCATTTCCTTTCCCCTTTCCCACTGATGATGTACCATGTAACCTCTGGAGAAGTGAAATTTGTTTTGTGATGCATCTCTGCATCCTTTCTTATTTTGTTGTCTCTTCTTACCTCTCATTGTTACAGGGTATACTATGCATACTCTGATGTTTATTACAGGTCCTGAGAGTTGTGCTTAATGGGTTTTGAAGTGGTGTTCTATTTTAAATCTATCTCTGTTCTGTGGTGCATCTTTTCCACCCTCTCCTCTTCTCACCTCTCTCCACTTCGAGTAATTTGGGATCTGTGATCAGCCACTTCTTTTTCTAGTGTATCATCTCTTAGTGTAGGCTCACTTACCCTTTCTCTCTCTCCATGTCTCCTTGGAATGGTTAGATTAGGATTAGTTCAATTCTTCCCGCGCTAGAGAAGATTGTGCAAGTAGATTAGGAAGCGAGAACCAGCCGTATTTGGAGGTCCATCTCAAGTCAGCAAGTCCCACAACTTGAGAGAAGGTCAAATGTTGTGCAATCACACCGAATTCCCCACTCACAACTAGGCCATTTGGGGGTGATGTGATTCTTCCTAATAGTTTTGGCATGCTCGGTGGGACAGGTTTGAATCACCTTACCACTTCATCTTAGCAGGTTGATGTGTTCATGTTAGGATTCAACCTTTTGAGGCACACACAAAGCACATATAACAACTCCATCTTGTCAATAACCTATCATCTGAATCACGTAACTTTTCCATCCATTTCCACCCATCTTCATTCATCTTTCTTTCCACATCTTTCATTTTTTTCTATTCATGAAGTTGTGCAATCATGACTTCATTTCCTTCTTGGAACTCACACTTGCAGTAGTAGCAATGCAGTCCACCTCCAATGCATTTCTCAACTCCTCTAGATCAGCATTATGATCAAATTCATAACCACTATGCTTACCCATACGAGGGTGTCAAATCTAGTTTGGCTATGGAGATTTTCAAGAACAAGGGGACACATATAATGGTGACAACTACATGGAGAATGCTGGTTTATTGGAGAATATTTAAAGAATGGAGGCTAGGATGGTGCGGTCTAGGCCTACAAACACGATGAAGGAATTCGTGATTGGTTGCATAGGGAACCTTTTCCATAGGGAGGCCCTTTTCCAAGACACTACAACCCTCAGGAGAAGATTCAATTCATGGTTGAAATGTTTCCTCAACTTATACAAAGTGGATTGAGGATATTGAGGCTTATAAGTTGGACATGAGAAAACATTGTCAATGGGTAAGTCCACCACCACCTATGGATGGTAACGGGAAGTCGTCTTTAGGAAACACCTTGTTAATGTCTCGAAAGTCTATGTAGATTTGTATCTTCCCATTATTTTTGAGAATGGGAACGATATTAGATATCCGTTAAGAGTAATCGAATGGCTTGATGAATCCTACTTGGAGGAGTTTTGTTACCTCCTCTTTTACCATGAGAGCTACCTTAGGTTTCATTGGTCTTGATTTTTTTAATCGGCTTTGCATCTGATTTAGTGACGAGGTTATGTACCACAATGTGTGGTGTAACCCCTGTCATTTCCTTATAATTAAATGCAAAAGCCTTCCGATGTTCCTTGAGGATTTGAGTGTGTATTTCTACTTCCGATGGAGTTAACGAGGATCATAACTTCAATATCCTTGGTTTGTCTTCCATTCTCGATATTAATATTGATTGTTTCTTCGATTAGAGAAGCGTTACCTTCTTCAAACTCAGACGGGGCTGGAGGTAATTCCAGGTCGTCTCTATTTTCGACTATGTATATGCTAAGTTCCTTTTGTGGGGGAAGCTCTGTCATGGGATTTCCGAAGTAGGAGGATGAATGCGGGATTAAGGATAAATCTACCACATGATGGGTGAGATGTAAATCTGCATAGGCGTTTAAGAAATCAAGAGTGGTTGTATCACTATTGATGTGGTCTAGGATAGTAAATTTGTTTTCATTTCCATTTAAAAGAGGATTTGACATTATTTTTATCAGTGGTTCAGTACGAAGGGATACCATGAAACAGGTATCCTCTAACTTACTATTTGGAGTAAAGTGCGATGCTGAGGTTGCTATTGAATTGGCGAGAAGATTTTGTTCTCGCGGGATTGCTTCAATTGATATGAAGTCAAACTCCTTGCTTAAATTTAGTACAGCTGTTTTGTAGAGTTGTAAGTGCTCAGCTCTGGTTTCATACACCTCAGAGACTTGGTTTGCTACCAATTGCAAGTCTCCCAACACCCTGATATTATTAACACCGATCCTTTTAGCTAAGATGAGGCCAAGGAGGAGGGCTTCATACTCAGCGCCATTGTTTGTACATTCAAAATTTAGTTTAAAGGCAAATGGTAGGACTCTTCCCTCGGGAGAAGTAACAATTACACCTGCCCCAGCTCCGTAATGACATTTAGCTCCATCGAAATGGAGAGTCCAATACTTAGCTGGGAATATGGGCGTTGGGATATTTGTTGTGTTAACATCTTCTACCTCTACCATGCAGAGATCTACTGCCGGGAGAGAACCGACACCTAGGGTGTATCCCATGCCTACAGAATCAAATGGTAGGAACATTGGTAGATCCTGTTCTAGTAATTCAAAAATTTTTGCAGTAGTTCCTAATGATACTATTTCTACAATCTTAGCCTCATCTTTGAGGGCTGGGATTGTCTTAGCTAGGCTCATAGTTTCAAGATCTGTCGTAGGTACCAACTTTTCTTCGGTTTCAGGCCGGTAGGTTTATTAAGTTGGTTTGTTGGGAGTTCAAACTCCGAGTGCATGCCTGGTCTTTTCTTTAGGTCAGCCAGGTGTATATCGAATGGTTTTGGATCACCTTTGGCTATGAACACCTTTCCTAAATGCAAGAATCTTACTTCTTGAAATAACGTAGAAGGGATAGCCTTCATACGGTGTATCCATGGTCGGCCGAGGATCATATTATAGTTAGTTTCCCGATCTATAATATAAAACTCAGTCAGGATTGTTTTGGGCCCTAAGGTGATCGGTAGTATTATAGTTCCAATTGAGGTGGCTTTAAGGCTATCATAGCCTCTTAGTGTATTTCACGTCGTGGAACAATTCATTTCTCCATACCCTAGCTTTTGGAGGAAAGAGAAGGGGGCTACGTTAACTGCTGCCCCATCGTCAACCATCGCTCGTTTTACATAATTGTTATAAACCCATACTTGCAAATGTAAGGTTGGATCACCTCGGCGTGTAATCTCAGCATCTGTTGGCATTTTGTTTATTTCGAATATGAATTCGGTGTCCCTATCCGGCTTCCCTGGAGGGTGGATATCAAAGTTTATATGGTTTACCTATGTTTTGGGAGGTGGAGTGATGTTAATTAAATGACCTAAACCTAATGATTCTAAAAGAGCAGCCCTGTGGGCAAG
Source organism: Taxus wallichiana var. yunnanensis (assembly GCA_018340775.1). Lineage (NCBI taxonomy): Eukaryota > Viridiplantae > Streptophyta > Pinopsida > Cupressales > Taxaceae > Taxus > Taxus wallichiana. The sequence continues at coordinate 873,887,219 of CM031238.1, forward strand.
AGAATTCTTTAGTAAGTCTAAAAAATAAATGTGCGAGAAGGTTTTTGTTAGATCACTAATTAAATCGTAGGTACCTACGGGTTTTACTAACATTTGTTGGATGTTATCTGTCCCCGGTAGGTAACTTGGATTTGGCTGAGAGGAATATTCTCGTGTCCTTGTTACAGCTTCCACGGGTAGTTCGCCATCTAACTCCACTAAACCGACTATCTTGGGTCACGGTTGACTTCCTAATTGTGGTGCAACTAATGGGTTTAATGAAGTCGAGGCTTCATGATCGTGGTTTCCTGTTATTACACCCTTGTTTGTCCCATTTAATTTTAACTTGTTGTCATTGTGATTTGGGAGTGGATCATTGAAGATCTTGAGGGGTGCATTTTGAGGGGAAACTGCCCCTGTAAAAGTATTTGGTGCTAGTGACGTAGGATCTGCCAAGAACATCACTATAAAATGTTGTTTTTGTTTCTCTGGCAAACATTGCATGAATTTATTATAGTCATGGCACGTTCTAGTGTCATGGCCTCGGATTTTGTGAAAACCACAATACGAGTTAGGATTGTAATTCCTAGTTTGTTGACTTGGTGTATATTGTGGCCTAAAACTCTGATCAAACCGTTGCCTATTAGGATTAAAGTTTTGCATTTTTTGTTTTTGGTTTTGGCTTTGGTTTTGATATCCAGTTGAGTTTTGGCTTGGACCCTATGTAGGGTTTCGCCATTGTTGTTGTTGTTATTGTTGTTGTGGATGATTAAAATCCACTGTATTGACTGTTGGGGTAAAATTGTTGTTTCGTTGGTTGTTTATTAGCGGTGGAGTATTCACAACATTTACCCTTTTGGCCTGATCAGTTACTCCATCTGTTGTCACTCCGTGATTTCTATTAAGGATTTTAGGTCCTTGATTGACGCTTGTGGTAGTAGGATAAGACGTAGTATTCTGGTTGGTGGTGATTAACCTCCCATTTGTTCCATACGTCTTACGACCACTATCTATTGCCGCTTGATCTATTCGAAGAGCGCTCTCAAGTACTTCATCGTAAGTCCTTAGTGGGAACTTCTAGACTTCTTCCTTCACTTCTCTGAGAGAATGAAGGAATAAATCACATAGTTCCATTTGGTCCATATTTGGAGCACTGGCTAAAGAATAAAGAACTGTACGCCACCTTTGGATGAAATGAGCAACGGATTCATTGTGTTCCTGCTTAATGTGCAAGAATTCCCTGATTCCTGTTCTTAATAGTTTTTTCATGTCAAATGCCTTGATGAAATCTGAAACGAGTTGTTTGAATGAATGGATGGAAGCCTCAGGTATTCTATAATACCAATCGAGAGCGATACCTTCCAAGGTTTTGGGAAATATTTTAGCAACAACCCCATCCCAAGGGAGTAGTTCTCGGATGGCTGTGGCGTAAGCCTTGATATGTGCATTCGGATCTCCCTCACCTTTGTATTTGGGTAAATCAAGAAGAGGTCTTAGAAGCATGATGCTTCGTATGGTGAAATCTAAGGGCTCTTTCAAGTATTCTGAATAGGTCCTTATCGCATAGGTTTCGACCATTGATGGTGCCTGTTGAGGGAGTGGAGGTGGAATGGGTTGTTGATATGGCGTAGCGTATGCATTGGCGGGGGCATAAGGAAACCCCTGTGTTTGAGGGACCATGCCGGGAGAGGAGAACATATCCCCTTGTGGTGATTTGGAGTACATGTTTAAGTATGAAGGGGTATTGTCCAAGAATGGATTATTTTGTACTAGACCGGGAGGTGTCAGAACGGTGTTAGAAATGGCGGTTCTTGTTGGGGTTTGTTGTGAATACTGAGGGGTCATGCCTAACGTGCCTATTCCTATGAGGAGGTCTACCTGGCTAGGATGGTGTGGAGGTTTAGAATTTCCTGCCTGCATGAATTGAGAATGGTGATTTTCCTGAGCAAGTTCTAACCCCCTCACTTTTTCTACTAACGTTGAAATGACTTCATTTGGTGAAGTCACGGTATTTTGCCTTAGTGGCGTTTGTTGTATATCTTGGTGTTGTATAGGCATGTGATATCCTACTATGAACTGATCATTTCCCTGCCAAGTTTCCCCGAGGGCATTTCCTATACGACGTGGCATGGAGGTATTTTCTTGAAAAGAGACTTCGGGTTGTGTTTGTAAACTCCCTATGGGTGGGTACATACTCCGAGAGTGTTTCTCTTTCTGGCATAACATATCGAATGTTCATCATCTAAAACCAGGTATGGGTCAGCTTGTCTACTAATTTGTGGTCTAAGTAGTACCTAAGGAGATGAACTAGATTCTCCTGTGAGCGTCATATTGTTCGAGCCTGAAGGCTCTATTTGTTGTGTTTGAGCGAGCTGATCCAACTCTTCTGTTTGGAAAGATGAGTTATATCTGACCCTTGGCGATGGAGTTTGTGTTGATAATTGGTTATCTGAATAGTTTTCACCCCATACGGAGAGCGAGGGTGATGACTATCTATTCAGTTGAGCATAGTATGCTTCAAGACCTAGGAGAGGTCTACCATATGCATCGAATCCTGACATATTCGGGGGTATATGAATACCCATAGAATAATGGGAAAAGGCGAAGGTGGAAGGAAGAAGTGAAAATAAAGAAGAACTATTTCGTTTCACATCAGGTTCACCAATTTTGTTGGTGAAGCTGATGGTGAAAGCTGATGAGGTAGATAAGATGAAATAAATATTATTTTGAAAGAGCAAGTAGAAATATGACTCGAACCAGAAATTAGGAAGGTTCACATCGGGTTCACCAATTTTGTACGATGGAAAAGTGACAAGCGAGTGTGGGAATCTACAAGTAACTCTTCCTCGCACCCGACCTCCCGAGGTCGTGCCGAGACAGCCGATGGGGATGGAATATGCATGGAATGCGGACAAACTAGTTAGGAAATCTTATATCTTCGACGCGCACTAGTGGAATATGTGAATCTAAGGCAAAGAAGGCCCTCCTAACCTGAACTGGTGTGATAGATCGATCAACAAGGATGACTGCTCAAAGGCTCCAATCAATATCGAGCTCTGGTGTGATTCATTCTATGGGTTGTGGAATACGTGGAAAATGACCTGGGATAGTTTCGTGTACGTCTCCAGATAAGGTCATAGGGTGGATGGTAAATATAATTGACTCTATGGGCAATTCTCTGGCCTAGTCCGTAATTCCATAGTTTCATTAGCTACCGCATTTAACAAGGATAATTTTTGATGATGATAGGTGGAAGTGGAGTAGATCCGAATACTAATGTATGTAGGCCAAAGATCTATGTCTCGATTCACCTATGGATTCATTGGGGTCATGGGTTTTGGGTCACAACCATAGGTTCATGTTTGTTTTGGTCATGTTATGGTCATGTGTGGACTCAGTCCCTAATCCCTAGTATCCAATAGTCATATGCTTTCTCGGCCTCTATATTCGTAATTAACAACAGTGTGATATTTTCGAGTATCTCACAGGCATTTGTGCAACCTAAATTCTTAAGATTATATCTATATTTGTGAGAGTATCTCTGCATCCGGCCATGGGACAAAGGATCACAACCGAATGTTTTCTCTCTTTCAGGCCCTTCCAGAGTCATGCGGATAGATATCTAGGGTAATCTGTAGTTTGGTTGATTTGACCAAAACGTGTGCGCTTTGTCGTCTTCTATGCTTAACCCACTTAACTGGAGGTTGATTTGTTGTAGATTTACCGTTGTTTGGAAGACTTGGATCCTAAGATTCTGATCTATGTTAGTTATTGCTGTGACGAGATCAGGATGGGGCATGATTGGCTCGAATACGTATTCTCTGGGCTCTCTAGGTCTGTGATTTTCATACAAAAGCAACAACGTAAATCCAAATGCAGCAAAGTGAAATTAACTATGTAAAGTGTATCTATAGCATATATGACTTCTCTATTTTTGTATTTTTTTGATGAATTTATATGAATGAAATTGAAGGAGAAGCTATTTTAATATATCTAGAAATTGACAATTAATCTAATGACAAATTTAAAACAAACAAAGCAACTGAGTATAGCTACTTTCCTGTGCATTTGTAAATCTATTCTAAATAATGAAATAACTAATCTAATCTATTTGAAAGACTCTCGATCCTACCTCAAAAGTGAGGAATGAATCATAGTCCTCAGAAAATATCAATCCCCATAACTTCCGTGGTAATATCGAAAGTAAAATTGACTGAAATAGAGTAATTAGCTACTCTATTTTATATGATTCTAATTAGAACTTTGAAATCTAGAACATGGATTCTCAGATAATAGTGGAAAATCCGATGGTGTGTGTGATTTTGTCCCATTAGTGTGATCTCCTCGCTCCTTCGTGCTCATGTGGATCCGAAAAGCATGTAATGCTAGCATCAATAGAGGTAGATATTAGAATAAAGGCATCTTAGGATATAGACTGAATACAATGTGAGTAGGAGAGGGATAGGGCAAGACTATAGAGCTTGGCTTATGCAATTCCTAACGGGATTTATTACGAGTCATACGCAAAGACAAAATGTCCAGAACTCCGAATCTATCCTATTTGAAGAACAAAACCTACATTTTTAATGGCTTCCTATTGAAAACAAACTATCCTATTCTAATTGAGTTGGATGAAGTGATAACAACAATTACACAAGATGGATATGTGGCTTCCTAACAACAAAACAACACTAACTAGGCATGTAATGAGTGAAACTAATAATTATAAGCAAAATGAAAGACTAATCTATTGTAATGAGAAATTCAAAGGCAAATTTGAGGGGCATTTACTTGAGCACAAGCCAACTATTTATAACATTTGCATTTACCCAAGGTAAAAACCAAATTGATCTCTTAAACTATAAAAAATGGCAAAACACTATTCCACGGAACCAAAATCATTAATGCAAGCCTAAGGTGGTGAAAAAAGTGAAGGTAAACATTGAAATTTATGTGAGTCGTGTTAAAAGAGAATTCTGGAAAACGCATGAAGGACTGCCGTCCTGCCAGGGTGGTGGTTTCGTAACTGAAGCTCAAAATGCAAAGGAAGAGAGGGGAAAAGAGAAAAACAAGGCACACAGGGGCTAAGTGGGGCATGCGGGATGTTAACGCACACTTGGGGAGCTTTTCCGGATCCCAAACACCTTGCGAGGAGACCTGTATCATCATTGGGGCACGTGTTACGTTGTTTCGGTGGTGCAGTACCCTACAATTTTAGGTACGTATAGTAACCTTTTACACAATTCCCATACCAAAAATTGATGCACTCCTCATACTTGAAGTCAAGTTTCATGAATTTCTCCTTTGGGATGTGTTTATATGATTCACAACCAAATGATCTAATGTTTTCAATATATGGTTTCTTTCACATCCAATATTCCTGTGGGGTCTTATCAACCAATGATGACATATATGAATTTTTCACCAAATAACATGTAGTAAAAAATTATTCACCTAAAAACTTTGGATTCAAGTAAACACCAATTATCAGACACTGGGATTTATTCATCAATGTTTTTTCATGCGATTTTCCACTCCATTATGTTGTGGAGTTTAAGGAATTATATTGTTCCATATTATTCATCAATTTTTATTGAGTTTGTAAAATTCATTCCAATAACACTCTCTTTCATTTTTTGTGTGTAAAAATACTTATGCTTTTCTCATACTACATTTCCAATAGTGTCTTGAAATTTTTAAATTTTTTGAACACATCAAGTGTTTTTGAGAAAATACATCTAGGTCTTCATAGAATATTCATCTATAAAAGACACATAAAATACCAAATTATCATGTAGATGAGCCTTCACTAGTTTGAATACATCGTTGTGTATAACCTAAAAAAACTATTTGAATGAGTAGTAGAAGTATGAAGCCTTACTCTTCTCTTTTCCATACATACAATGTTCTCAAAAGTCAAACTCCAAGGGATAGTTAAGAATTCATTTAATCATGTTTTTAATTACAAGACATGCATAAAATTTCTACCAATATGGCCCAACCTTTCATGCGAAGGGATTTATTTCTCTTTCAAAATAATATATTTGTTTTTTCCTAAATCTCATTCTCACGATTTTCTCTGAAAGTCGTTGTTTCACAAACTAGAACCCATTGTGTAGAAATTTCATTTAACATTTATTTTAACATTATTTTCTTAGATCCCATACTAGGAATATACTTGAGAGTATATTCATTTAATATATAATATTTTTCTCTTACAGTAATTTTCATGCAAAAAAGTTCATATCTACACTGGGTACAACTAGAGATCCATGCATCATTTTGGACCCATGTATATTAATGACAATTTGGTCTGAGTTTCTAATAAATTAGAGATGCAAAAACATTCATATTGGACACAATAATAATATATATCATTCTAATTATATTTTCACAGCACGATTCATGGCTATTATATAGCCAATTACATAGCCAAACCACCTCCTAATAAATAGGGAGGTGTTACAATAAATAACCCAAAATATTATTCACGGGTATAACAATACAACAATAATCTATTCGTAATATATTGTTATAACAATATATTACTAAACAATATATCTGCACTACCATATTAATCATATGGTATATTTAACATATGTAACTATTATTTACTCACACGTAAATAATCATGTTAACACTATATTTCCTAACATTCCCCCTTAGTGTTTACATGGTAAAACAAATCTCATTCTTTGATTGTAGCGTGCCACCTCTGTGTGCTCATGATCAGCTCCTCAACTGTGCATTGGGCTTGCACAAAAATCACACATGTGCCAATGCACATTTCTTCCACTGATGGTTTTCTCCGGCTTCTACCAACAACCTTACCAAATTGGTTTTGCAGGTGTACCAATAACCTTTCACAATTGGTTTTACAGGTTTACCAAAAACCTTTCACAATTGGTTTTGCAGGTTCACCAAAAACCTTACACAATTGGTTTTATAGGTTTACCAAAAACCTTACACAATTGGTTTTACAGGTTTACCAAAAACCTTATATAATTGGTTTTACAGGTTTACCAAAAACCTTTCAATTGGTTTTCCTGGTTTACCAAAAACCTTCACATCATGATTGCTACAATACTTTTTGATCAATATTATACAATGTCTCTACAATAGGGAATCATGTAGGAAATACTGCTTTCAAAACTAAACAATAAAACATAATGGAAATGGAACAATGAGACCATGTTCCCCCCCTCAATGTGAACATTTCACTTATTCAATCAAAACAGAACTCTGAAATCATACTGCACACAACAAACTGTAATTCTAAATGAAAGAAAACTCACACACACACACCCACTGCCACCACAGCTTTATGCGGCCCCGTCGTTGGCGACTGACGATAGGTCACTGAATGACCTCCATCCTCCTATAACTCCATCCTCCAGTCAATGATACTTCTTACTCAGAAAATATGATCATGTCACTCAACTGTTTCCACATTGTGATTATTATTTTCTTCCCTCCTTTCAAATAGATCGATTGGGAAGATTTAATTCTAATTTTTCTCAACACTTCCAACCAGCATCATTTTTTACAACACTTAAACCAAGAATATAATAATAGGTGTATTAAATATGGAAGCAGCTGGGTACCAAAACTAATGCAGGCAGAGGACGTCAATGAGGTTGGGCGGTGTGATAACTCCCGACTAGAAAGAGAGTGGAGATGAAATTATTTGGATGGAAACAACTTGTATTTCATAGAAGGCTGAGATACCATGAAGCACGATTCAAATCTCAACACAAGCATGCATGATTTCCAATGTAAATCAGGACCAAAGTAAAGTACTGCAAATCGATTTGATAAAAATATAACAATGCATGAGGGAATAGAAATGACCATCAAGCTAGATGCATGGCATCAAGTTGTACAAGTATGGATACTATGGAATATGCGGAAATTAAAGAGTATGCAACTACATTAAGTAATGACACCGCTGCATGCAGAAACGTGGATTATCTCTCATTCACTGAGTTGCATCAACCAGTGGAGTCCAGCTAATTATCCTCGCGGATGTTTAGATCTCGCTAAATTTGGAGTGATGCACAAGTTGCAAAGCCTTTCGCTACGGGAGAGTTGGAGACAAGATCAAATTTCTAGAAAATATCATGAGCCCTATAGTGAGATCAAATGCATCTAAGAAAAATTTCACTAAGTTGCAGGGTTCATGGATCCATAGAGATCTAGATCAGGTCCGAATAAGTGCAGGGGAATAAATCACCCAAAAATATTGCACCCAAACACTATTTCCTTGGTGAACCAGATCAAGGAGCTCGACCACAGATGGACTACACTCAAATCCACTTCAAAACAATATATCTATTTTCACTCACGTAGTAACTACATGGTCTTAGATATTAAAAATCACTCTCTTGCTGAATTTATCTAGGGTGCACCACAAAATATTAATGCTTAGCTCCTCTAGTCTCACTTCTATGCCTGATTTCCTACCTGTAGCGATATGATTTTTCATCTGTTGGGCATTCGTACAACCAAGATGCCCCTTGATAGATTCAAAAGATCATTGCTTTCACAAATCTTGACACAGCTCGCTCTGATACCAAATGACAATTTGGTCTGAGTTTCTAATAAATTAGAGATGCAAAAACACTCAGATTGGACACAATAATAATATATTTCATTCTAATTATATTTTCATATCACGATTCATGGCTATTATATAGCCAATTACATAGCCAAACCACCTCCTAATAAATAGGGAGGTGTTACGATAAATAACCCAGAATATTATTCATGGGTATAACAATACAACAATAATCTATTCGTAATATATTGTTATAATAATATATTACTAAACAATATATTTGCACTACCATATAAATCATATGGTATATTTAACATATGTAACTATTATTTACTCACACGTAAATAATCATGTTAACAATATATTTCCTAACAATTAAATAATTCTTGTTATTCAACGTAAATATCTTACACAGTAAAACCGATTTTATAGTAAGGCATGGTATGCACAAAACACCGATGAGTGTCTTGATCCTCCCATTTATAAAATTCAACTTTACTTTTCCTCTTCTCATAATTTTATAGGTTAAATTATCTCCTAGAAATACATGGCCACCATAGTAAAACTCATATTAAGAAAACTATTCTCTATGAGGGGTCATGTGGAGCTATGAAATCAAATCAATAATCCTTCTCCTACCTCAGATGTTAAATTATTATTATTTTTCCCTTATTTTTCCTATATTGAATTTTAACATGTCATGTTTTATCAAAGTTCTAACAATTTTCTAACTTTTATTTTTATTCGTTAATCTATGTTTGATTTTGAGATTTTATCTCCACCCTTTTATTCTTTCCTATCTTTTTTCTCTCCCACAAAATGAAAAAATCTTCCTTTGAGTGATCGTCATAAACATATTTTCTTCTCCTCTTCAAATGCTAAAGCTATAACTCTTTCGTCATGCCTTAGTTTTGTAGTTGTAATGGTAATTGCCATCAAAAACTTCTACCAAGGGTCTTGAAAATATAATAGAAGAGTAATAAACCTCTCATCAACATCCATATTCACTTCAATAATTTCCTTACTTTTTATTCACTTGATATTCACATCAACATCCATATCCATATTGCCTTACTTTTTATTCACTTGATATTCACATCAACATCGATATCCATATCCATATCAACATTCATATCCATATTTCCTTACTTCAACATCCATATCCATATTGCCTTACTTTTTTATCACTTGATATTCACTCCTTGATCGGTTAAGGTACCTGTAACCTGCAAGAAAGAAGTTCACCAGTACATACCCACAAACCACATCAACTTAAACGGGAAAATGTAAAATGGGTAGTTAGACTGACGCTAATGGTCATATGAAGAGTGAACTTATGACCAAGTATTACACCACATCTCAGAAAATATGTAGTTTAGGTGTGTGTATGTAAAAATGATGCCCTACGATTCCGTTGTGAAAGTTTCACTAGATAGCGGGCTAGATCTAAAATGTATAAATTTATAGCATGTGTGGATGGAGTATAATATACTTACCCTTCCTATGTTGTGTATGCATAACTATGCATCCCATATCCCTTAAATGGATGCTAAATGCATGTATTTAAAGTTCTTCATGCCTTTGGAATGAAATCTTAGGTGTTTATAGTAATGCTTATTAGTTGTCCTTTATTTTGAAAACATAACTATGTATTCATATGATTCCCTTCTTTAAATTTTGTAATTGATAAATGGAAGGCCAACCCATAAGTGATTAACATGTACAAAATATAAAAGAGACTTAAAAATGGAGATTAAGGTAAAAAAGGGTTAAGGGTGCCCAGGATGGACAAGAGCACCTGGGTGCTTTTGTCCTTGATAGGCGCTAGTGTCTGAAGCCATAAAAGATCAATCAATTAAATTATGACTTGGTTGTATGATGTGGAACTTTAAAGAGAAAACAAGAGATGAAATAAAATATGCCAAAGGTAGTTTTCAAACTAATATTTTTCTTGCTTAGGAATCATGTAAATGATAGCATGATTTTAGGACCTATAAATGTACTCAATAGCATGATTTTGTGTCTACATTTCCCCCCACTTTATGTTATTGAGTGAATACTTGATAAAATAAAGTAGATAGAAGATGTGTAACTTACGATCTTGTAGAGAGTGTGGTGAATAACATGTCGAGTGGAAAATTGAAGCTTGGAGACTAGGAAACGTAAGTGGACCCTAGGGGTAAAATGTATGTGTTGTAGCATACCATCAGTAGCTTGTGTGTTTCTTATTGTAAGGACATGGATATAAAAAAAGAGAAATAAAATAGTAAAAGTTTTTTATATGATAGATTAGAAAAAACATGTGTATAAGTATGTAAAAAATCACAAAAGTGTGTAAAAAGGAAAGTGTGCACCTGATATATGTAAGAGTGTAAACGATATAGAGGTGTCATGTTGCTTGAAGATTGTTGATTTTAATTTTGAAGGTGTTTTTCGGGAAATATCATGCTAAGAGAGTTTTTTGGGTGATCTCAATCCATGTGTGATATTTTTGGGTGATCTCACATCAAGTGCGTGTTTTTTGGGAGATCTCATGCCAAAGAGAAAGTGTTGGGGAGAGAGGCCTAATTTTACTCTCCTTCCATGAATCTTCCCATTAAGCACAACTAGATATGGTACATCCATTTTTTTCCATTTGTCTCGATTTGTTCTGAATTAGTTATAAATTGTTCCTATTATACTAATCCTATAGGAGATAAAATGTATTATATGACTGGTGACAAGTTCCTATTATTGTAAAATTTCTCTATAAATTGTTGTAGAATATTTTATACTAAGAAGACGAATGTTTGTACCCCAGAAAATCAAGTGCCCAAGGGAGGGTAGGAACACCCAAGTGCTAGTGTCTGATTATGCATACTAGTGTTAGTACTATTTTTGAAGTGCAAGTTAGTTTCTAGAGCATTCTGTGGCTGTGTTCCTTTGTCATTTTTGTAATGTGCATGTCTATACTCTAGATTTGAGCTACTATAGGGTTTATTTTTTCACCCAAAGTATACCCCACTTTTTTGGGTGCATACAAAAATAGTAGTAGAATGCGACCCCAAGGAGCAGACCTTATGTTTTTTTAAGAGGACACCTACATGGTAAAGGGGAATTGCATTGTAGAAATCAAGGAACATGCAAACAAAGTGGGCTGGTAATTTAAATTATTAGTAGAAAAAGATAACATGTAAGATAAGAAAACATGATAAATAAATGTATAAACAAGATGAACCACGAAAAGTGGGTTTCAAACATAAGACATCATTGACAATGTCACAAGAAAATTAGGGCCAAAGCAGCCAAAAGAATACAATCATCAAACATTACATACGGCATAGATAATAAATAAAGTAAACAATAGTAAGTAAAATGTATCGATATCCATGGTTGTATATAGTCTTGCAAGGAAAATTCTAAACATGAAGTACTAGTTAGCATGTTAGAAAGATAAGTATTATGTCAAGGTGAGTATAAATCAATGAAATGAAATGTAATGTAATGGTAATGAGTAGTGAAAAACCTAGCTATAGAACTTGTGTAGTCTATGATAGTAGGGGTAAGTGCAACAAGTTGGGGGACAATTAAGTGGATATCAAATCCTGAATTTTACATCAAAAACAACAAAACATCAAATTTAGTCTTCTGCGGACTTGAACCATGCCGGAAAGTAAAAAATATGTCATAAAAATGGTACCATCACGTAAGGGAGGCTATTAGCTTTGTAGAAATATTGATTTTAAAGTGAATAGAATAGGATAAATATCATTTTATAAATTTTTACTAATAGTAGGTCTTTAAGACACTTTTTCCTATAAAAGTTTATGTCTATGTTTAAGACTACAAATTTTGTTTCACTTGATAGAATGTGATAAAAATTATACCATCCTAACCATGCTGAAATTATATACATGTTCAAACAAATAATTATTTGATTTCAATATGTTTTGATGAAGTTATGGAGGGAAAACAGAAAGTGCTCTGTTTTCTTTACATTTTCAGACCACTTTCACAGAAAAAATCATAAAAAATAAAGTATTGCTCAAAAAATAAAAAATAAAATATATCCCAAGATAGATAGCGGCATCTAACTTCTCACCAAATTAAAAATATATATATATCAAATTTTGGTCATCCAAATCGTGGGAAAATATACTACAATCTTATAGGAATTTTAAAAAAAAAATACCAATTCATTGAATTTTGAGTGTTTAATATAGCTAAACTTGTCCATTTTTTTTTAAAAATAGTAGTTTAGAAACTAGATTCTGAGTGCATGTATTGCTAATAATCCCTACAAGTTGATATTATGTTGTTATTTGAAATATGACATCCACTTATGACCCCTTTTTTGTCCCCCAACTTGCTCCACTTACCCGTAGAGAAAGTAGATTCCCCAAGTAGCCTCGGTGGGAATGGTAAAAGGTATATTTCAGCATCATTGTAGCATGTAAAAACATATAAGATATTTAAATTCACCTCAAAACACCAAGTTAAACCATGTGTACATATAGAAAGATGATGGCATAAGAATAATTCATCTAGCATGGAAAACAAAGTGTAACTTTTAAATAAACAAATATTAGCAACACTAAATGCAACCAATATATGTAAATATTGTGTATGGGTTAGTGTGATGGTGTGGTATGTAAAAATTTGAATATGATAGGAGTAGCATGCCTCTAGAAGATGTGTATCAGATGAGATTAATTTATAGGAACCCTCAACATTCAAGAACGACCCATAGAACAAGATTGTGTCATTAGGTAATGAGAGTGTTGTGCAAAAGTAGATTTTTGAAAAATTTACCATGAAGCACAAAGCATGAAATGTGTTGTACATGTGAGGTTCATTTAAGAAATAAACCCTCATTAATCGAGTATGAAAAATGGAAATTGAGTGCATCATAGGAGAATGATGATATAATGTGTACAAAAGAGGTAAGAGTTCTTAGAAATCTAAACATGAAGCACAAAGCATGAAGTATAATAAACAAGATAACAATAGACAATAGAGATCCAAAAGTGATGGAGAGGTGGGGAAATGTGATGCCCACGTGTTTTAATAAAATCTTCTACTAGTAAATAGATATGATGATTGTGAGAAGGAATATCCAGAGTATGTATAGTGCACTAAAGGATGTGTATCATATATATGAAGTACTATGTGACTATGAATAGAAGTAACCAATAGTAAATGTGAGTAGAAAAGAGCATATGGAGTAGAATAGGAGAATAAAGTGATGTAGTAAGGTGTTCTTGTAGATATGAGAAAATTTTGCGAGGAAGATTACTATGAATTATAAAGCAGGAGTAATGTATAAATGTGTATGTGAATAATATGGATAGACAACTGTTGATTAAAAAATGTGACTATGAGGAGGGGAGATTTTAGTGCCCCCAAGTGTGCGAATAATGGATATATATGTAATTATATGAGAGATACCATCCCATGGTGGAATAATTGGAATAGTTAGAACATTACAAAAGTTACCAAATAATAATGTCAACATGGTGAGGGGAAAACATGATAGAGTCTACGATTTGAACTGGATGAATAAGAAGAGTATAAGCAATAATAATGTACCCATTAGGATAAAATATAATAGGTGTAGCATTGTGATGTTTGGAAATAGTGGAAAAGGTAAGTGAAAATATAAGGATCAATATGTGAGTCATAATATTTGTAAAATATGTAATCTTGGGATGCTCATCAATAGTAATGAAAAGCAATAAGTGTAATTTGGTAATAATAGAAAAAAAAGTAGTATGAATTAGCCCCTGATCATAGAAAAAATGTAGAAAGAGTAGAGTAGACGACCCCCACAAATGTAACAAGATAAAGTGTAGCCATAATAAATGAATCATCTATATGATTGTGGAAAGTGATAAAATTAGAAATCATTGTAAAGTCAACATACAAGGTTCTATTTGTCATGAGGAATATTCGTAGAGATATATAAAATTGGAAGCATTAAGAATATTATCAATATAAGTGTATTGAGAGTGAGACACAATGGGAGGAATATCATGGATACCAATAGATAATTGATCATGTAAATCTATAGCACTAGGGTGCATCCTCAGAGAAGAAGGATGTGTAATGTAGGTAATTTAATGAGCATCATGTGTAAGAGAAATATCACAAGGATTAGCAATATGAGATGTGGAATCTAATCTAACATTAACCAAATATGAAGGTGTAACAAGGGCATTGTGTATTACATGGGGGGTTCACTTAGTAAAAGTATGGTATAGCACATATGTTCAAAGGGTATTAAAGAATACTCTTAATTTTAGTTTTTACTTCTAATTATTTAATTTATAATACTTCCTCCCATTATATTATTACGATGAAAATACCCCCTATTTTTTCCATGTACCTTACCCATTTTTCCATGACAATTTTATCGACCCCTTTTTATTTCTACCATAAAATATTAAACATAAAATATATCATGTTTCTCACTCAATTTTTTAATATACATTTCTCTCGAAAGATGGTTTGAATTCATTCAAGATCTATTACCAATTACCTTATAAATGTCAAACTTTATTCATTTATCAATAGTTCTTCAAATAATTAACATGGTGGAATAAAATCATTTTTTTAAAAACATACTCAATCTGAAAGAGTTTGTAAGAATCGAATCGGAAATGATGCACCATGAAGTAGTTGCACTCCAACATAATCTTGATAGCTCCAGCGTAGTCACAAGGAAGAATCGATCAATAATGGAAAAAATTGCTCAACAGAAATAAAGCTTGCACATAGAGGAAAGATAGTGGAGTGTCCTGGCATGCTCATAAATGAATAGAAAGAGAGTACATATAGGGTGATGAGTAATCCTAGTGCATGACACACATGTAAACCCTAAACCTAACCCTAAACCTAACCCATGTGAGATGACCCTCTAATATGAGAGGAGGACACATAGGATAACTCACACTAACACCCCTCCTTCATCGAAGCTAGGGTAGCGGCTATGATGAGTCAGACGAAAAGAGAAGAAACTCCTAAAAAAATAAGAAAGATGTGACAATGGGGCCTAGAAACTAAAGGCTTGATAAGGTGCCCACATACAAACACAATCTTCCTAGATGAAAGAAGAAGAAAAGAGAAGGACTACATAGCCCGAAGAAGATGAGTAGCTGCAGAAGACCTCACCCCAAGAAGAGACCGTAAGTGAAGAAACTTCATCTTAGTGAAGGGATTGGTAAATAAATCTACAATGTGATCAGCTTTTTGAATGTACTGAATGTCGATGATACCATCATGAATAAGCTCTCATATGAAGTGGATATGGATTTCAATGTGCTTTGTCCGTTGATGCTGAACTGGATTTCTGCAAATGGAGATATTGGTCATGTTATCAAAATAGATAATGGTAGGTTGCCGAAAGTGGATGCCAAACTTTGTTAGAATACTCTATAGCCAAATAGATTCTGTGGCAGTGTTAACTACTCCTCTGTATTCTACATCTATAGATGATATCACAATTCAATTATGCTTCTTGCTAGACCAACTAATAAGACCCGAACAAAGAGAGAAACTGTAGCCAGAAGTAGATTTTTGATGATGTAAGTCACTAGCCCAATCAGAATCTGTGAACCCACTCAAGTCAATATCTACCACCCCATGATATTGAATGCCATTAGTATAAGTTCCATGAACATAATGAAGGATCCATTTAGCTACTTTCCAATACAGCTCATGTGGCTCCTGCATGAATCTGGACACGATCCCAACAACATACGATAAATCCAATCGAGTGTGAGTCAAGTAAATCAAGCTCCCCACCAACTGTCGATAAAGAGTACCATCAACCAAGGGAGTAGAGCAATCTGAAACCAACTTAACCCCGGAAAGAAAAGGAGTAGGAGAAGACTTGCAATCGGACATTTGAAAATGAGCTAGAAAATCAAGAGCATACTTAGGTTGTGAAATCAAAATTCCCGAGTTAGATTGTGAAATCTGGATCCCAAGGAAGTAATGAAGCAGACCTAAGTCAGTCATTGAAAACCTGTTGGCCAAGGTGATCTTCACAAAATCAATAATAGAGGAACAGCTGCATATGATCAACAATTCATCAACATAGAGGACAAGAATGAGTATGGAGTCATCTTACCATAGAATATAAACATTTGGATCAGAGTGACACCTAGTAAACCCTGATGTAAGTAAAAAGGATTCCATCTTGGCATACTAAGCCTGAGGGGCTTGTTTAAGGCCATAAATAGAATTCTTTAACTTACAAAAATGGAAGGATATTAGACATAACCTAGAGGTTGTTCCATATAGATCTCTTCCTCTAGGTCACCATGAAGGAAGGCACTCTTAACATCCATTTGATGGACTTTCCATCTGTTCACTGTGGAAATGGCTAGGGTCTGTCAAATAGAGGTCATCTTCACAACCGGAGTAAAGGTTTCAGTATAATCAACCCTAGCTATCTGGGAGAAACCCTTAGCTACTAATCACACTTTAAACTTTTGACATCTCCATCTACTCCATACTTTGTTCGAAACACCCACTTACACTGAACAATTTTTCTTCCTTTCGGAAGAGGGGTGAGATCCCAAGTATCATTCTTCATGAGAGAGAATACTCCTCATCCATGGCAAAATCCCACTCAAGAATACCAGAAGCCTCCAAGAAAGACTATGGATCAGAAGCGGAGGCGAAGAAAGAGTGGGGTCCAATGAAATATGAGTGAGTATCTCTCATATCCAAAGTATCTCCAACTAAATCTCCAGCTCTTTGCAAATTTTTCCTAGCCCAAAGAGGACTAGGAGGATCAGGCTCAGAGTCGGAAGATTTTTCACTTGAGTGAGAAGGGACATAGTCCTCATCATCACTACTGTTAGAATCAGAAGACTTAGAGGTCTGATGGTCGGGAGGATTGTGAAGAGGAGTACGCTCAATAGTATCATCATCTGATGAGTCAGAATCCAAATCATAGAGTTGAAGAACCTCAATAGGTGGAGAAGTAGAAGTCAAATAAGACTCATCAACTTAACACTTCTCTCAATATATAGATCATGAGAAGTAGGATTCATCAAACGATATCCCTTCACGCCATCAGGATACACTATAAAGATATAAGGTTTGGATTGTGGTTCCAAGGCCTTGCATTTCTTCATGGGAATCCAAGCCATAGCCTTGGATCTAAAGAATTGAAAGTGCTCAACATCAGGCTTGCATCCAAACTAGGCTTCAAAGGGCTTCATCCCTCTTATTGCCTTGTGTGGAACACGGTTCTGAATGTAATTTGCACAATTCACTACTTCGGCCCAATACTGCGGAGGAAGAGACTTCGAGTGAATCATACAAGTGGTCATCTCCTTAAGAGTACAATTCTTTCTTTCTACAACTCCATTCTGCAAAGGGCTATAAGCAACTGTATGCTGCAAAGAGATCCCTTCAGAAGTATAGAAATCCATCAACCTATTTTTTACATATTCACCTCCATTGTCGGTTTGAAGAACCTTGATATACTATTCCACCTATTTCTCAGCAAGAGCCTTAAAGTCCTGAAAATGTTCAAAGACTTCAGACTTAATCTTAAGAAAATATACCCAAGTATATCACGAATAGTCATCAATGAAGGTTAGCACATAAAGAGCTCTAGTAAATGAAGGAGAAGGAAATTGACCAAAACCATCACTATGAACAAGATCCAAAGGATGAGTGGCTCTCCAGGATTTTCCTTTGTCAAAGTTCTTTTAAGGATGCTTTCCAAGGGTACAACCCTCACAAATACCCTTAGAAAACCTGACGGGGTAACCCATTGACCATTTTGTTTTGGCTCAATTATTTAAGGTAGCGATAATTTAGATGTATGAAACGCTCATGTCATAGCTTACTAACATCATTTACATGAGTGCGAAAGGCAGTGGGCGTAGAATCTGAAGTAAAGTGGGAAAAGGTACATAACTGTGAATGGTGATCAGCCTTCCCTCAGCCACTGTAGTGTCATTATTAAGCTCATAAATAATCACCAAGCTAGGACCAAATTCCACTCGCATTCCTTCACCAAGGTGAGTAATTTGGTAAACCGATAGGAGATTGGTAGAGAGATCAGGAACACTCAACACTTGGTTAAATGTTCCCCAATCCATCTCTACTGATCCACTACTAGAAACCAACACTGTCGTGTCATTACCCATGATGATTTGGGACATTCCACAAGGTTTGATGTTGGAAAATTTAACATGTGAAGAACCCATGTGGTTCGAGGTACCGGAATCTATAATCCACGTCGATGAAGGAGCAAATCTGGATACAAGGGCCTTTCCCTTCATCTTATCATTTTTAGAACCATTTGCAGCTGAAGACTCGGCCTTCAGAGCACTTTGTTTTATGGATTCAGGAACACTTATTTTATTCTTCTCAAGTAAATGAGATAAGTGATCAATCTGTTTCCAAAAACAATGGTGCTCATTGTGACCAAAATTCTTGCAATAGGAACACAAAAACTCACTTTTCTGTGCCTTAGGCTTAGAAGTCGAAGTGCTTGTCTCATTTTTAGGTTTGGTCTTGGTTTCTTTCTTAGGTTGATCCTTTCTTTCTTTCTTCTTTTCAGTCTTCTTTCCCTTGCTAGTACTTGCTACAAGGGCATGTGACTTGGACTTGAGAGACCCCATTTGAATGAGTTTGTCTTGTTCTCGAATGAGTTGGGACGAAAAATAGTCAAAGGAGGGCATAGTGTAAGCATCGCCCAAAGTAACTTTTGTAGCGTAGAAAGTTGACACAAAGACAGAATATTCGGGACCTAGCTTAGAGAGAATCGACAAGATTAGTTGAGAATCTTTCTTCTCTACTTGACATCCCTTTAACAACAATCTAATGTGGACAAATTTTGAGAAGAAAGCTTGTAGGTTTTCAAATTCACTAGGATTTAACCATAGTAGTTTGTTTTCCAACTCATGCGCTCTCATTTCATCTAGTTATCTAGACATCGCATCTAGTGTTTTCCACGCAAATTTAGGTGTTTTGGACACCTCAATGTGGAAGAGAAAGTCAGGAGAAATAGACATGTAAAGAAGACCTAAAGCTTCATCACTATGGTTTAACCACTTAGATTTTTTAGGATCGTCATTTGGTTCAGTCTCAGTTCCCATGGTGATGCGATATAACCCTTTACCCCTTAGTTTCATAATCATTTTTGATCTCCATTCGAAGAAGTTGAACGGTGTAAGAAAAGGAATTGAAAGTGCATCCATAGTGAAGAGAGAGAGAAAGAAATGCAGAAAAGAAACACAACCACCCAAGACAATATAATAACCCCCTACTTTCAGCACTTTATAGTTTAGTGCGTTGATTACAATCAGGTTCGTGCTTTTGGTTTGAAACACTTGGTAACTCATCTTGCAATCAGTGTAATAAAGCGCAAGAGAGGAGACCGCAATAGTGTTTCATGGAGCGCAACAAATAGGACACCGTAAATAAGAACAAGCAAAAAACAAGGAGGTAAAAGCCAATCCTAGTTGTGAGAAAAAGCATCCCACATCGCAAATGAAAACCCCCTTACTGCAGACTATGGCAGACGCGTGCTCACTAGTCACAAGCAATAATAAGGGTAAAAATACAAAGATTGAATAAGGATTCAAAAGGAATCCCGATGATCTTCAGAAGGTTGAAAATGCTCCTGGAAGACAAAAGTAGGCCCAAAATGTCGCTACACACTTGAACGCACAATTAGAGAAAAAAATCGACAATAACGTGTAATAAAGTATCGTTCGGAAACGTCTAGGTTAGCTAAATTTAGAGTAGTTTAGGACCAAAAAAATGAGTATAACGTTATTTTAAATGCCGATAATTAATACTTTACTAATCATGAATTATAATCGCAAATAAATTTAATTAATTACGAGTAATTATCTTATTAAAAAAACTCAATTAAATCTAATTAAATTAAATATTAAAAAAAATACTTTCCCCTTTTTTTTTGAAAAAAGACAATTTTAAATTAAAGAAATCTAACTAAAAGCTTTTTTAGAAAGAAATAATTTTAAAAAGCTTTTTTTTTAATTTAGAAAGAAATTTTAAAAAATACGAACCATACTTTTTTTTTTAAAAGCTTTTGTTTGTTTTTAAATTTAGAAGGAAATATATTAAAGAAACTTTTGAGATTTTAAAAAAGTATGATTTAAAAAATACGTACCTCTTTTCTCATAAAAGCTTTTTGTTTGTTTTAGAAAAGAAGATAATATTAAAAAAACAAAAGCTTTTTTTAATTTTAAAAAGAAAGTAGGATTAAAAGAATACATTTTGAAAACTTTATGAAAAAGAACAAAACAAAAAAAAGAAACGTACCAGCCCGTGAAAGCAAAAAAAAAAAAAAAAAAAGACGCGAGTTTTCATTGAAGGGCAAAGGGCAGGAGGGAGGAGGAGGAGGAGGAGGGAGGAGGGAGGAGGGAGGAGCGCCACATAGCGAGCCGTGGGAGAGACAGATTGCCTCAAAAATGCGCACGTCGAGTAGTCATGCGGTCCAGAACAGCCAGCAAACGGATCAATAAAAAACAAGGCAAATAACGTTGAATGTGAACCTCCGAGCCATAGATGAGAACACTATATCTAGATTTAGCTATAACTAGCTAAATGTAGCTACAAAACCCCTGAAAACTTTAGGAATACCTGCACATGCACAAAAAAGCACAAAAAATGACACAACTTGCCGAGAAGCCTTGTTAATGATGTTAGCAAGGAAAAAACTAGAATATATCGATTGAAAACTTGCACAAGGAGTTAAAAAAATGAAAAAACAAGAGTAATCAAAACTCAAAAAAATGAGTGCACGTTTACCCGATCTTAGCTCTGATACCATGAAATAATTTGTGAGAATCGAATCAAAAATGATGCACCATGAAGTAGTTGCACTCTAATGAAATCGTGATAGCTCCAATGCATAATCGCAAAGAAGAATCGATCAATAATGGAAAAAATTACTCAACAAAACAAAGCTTACACATAGAGGAAAGATAGTGGAGTGTCCCGACATGCTCATAAATGAATAGAAAGAGAGTACATATAGGATTCTGAGTAACCCTAGTACATGACACACATGTAAACCCTAAAACTAACCCTAAACCTAACCCATGTGAGATGACCCTCCAATATGAGAGGAAGACAAATAGGATAACTCACACTAACACAATCCTCTAGTTTTCTACCATCTTATTATTTCTTGGTTAAGAATGTCTTAATTGAGATTTCTTTATTCAAAAAGAAATTATAATTTAATTTTATGACCAAACTCCTTAAATTCCAACTTTGAGGTATTTCATTTTAAAAACAAGGGTTCAAATGTTCTAGTTTGATATTAAATCTAAACCTCCCTCTCCTTTGTCCCACCTCTCTAACCTACCCCCAATTTTCTGATTCAAAATATTAATAAATTAAACCCTTTCACCCCTTCTTGTCTACTGGTATATTGACATTACTTTTATTAATTTTAATTACCTCAATATGAAATCATGTGCTAGGATATTGCCTAGCTAATTAATCCCCCATGGTGTATTATGGCATGGTTAAAAATAATTGTATGTATAATATGTAACCAAGGATGACCTAGACGAATATTATAATGAACATCACAAGGTATAATGTGACATATAACATTAAGAGTGCAAGATCCAATAATAAGGGGAAGAAGTATTGTGCTCACCATGTGATTACATGTTTATCAAAACCGTAGATAGAAATAGTAGATGGATTGAAATGAATAATAGAATGTCCTATTTGATGAAGAAAGGAAAGATTACATAGATTAAGACTGGATCTAGGATCAACTAGGACATCCTTAACAAGGTTATTACAAATTTTAATTGTGATGTATAATAGGAAAGCCATCAATGATCCAATAATGGGCATATAAGGAGCGGGTTCCCCAAATGATTTAATAAAATTTTAATTAAATCTATTAACAGAATAACTCCTGTAATAAATGATATGCAAATGAAAGAATACAAGGATGACACAAGAAAAAAAAGCATGTAAATGTGAAACCCTAAGCAAATAGGAGAGGTAAGAAGTATTAGTTGATATCCGTGCAATCTAGAAGTTATTTGGAAAGGGAAACATTTTGAATAGAGTATAGAGAGGGTAGTCACTCTCACTATAAATTCATGAACTCATGAATAAAACTGGATAGGGGTACCCAGTGTAGGGAAGAGGTATGTCGGTGCTAGTGACTATGTAAATGCTCAGAAACTACTTTCTTATGTGTTGCAAGATATTCGTTGTTAGCTCTTTTCTATCATTTGATATTCTCTCCTTGATCACCAAAGCTACTTATAACCTTTAAGAAATAATTTCACCTACATATACCCACAAACCACATCAAACTTAAAAATAAAAAATGTAGAATGGAGACTCAGACTAACTCACACATTGAGCTTAAGAGTTAGCTTATGACCAATCACTACACTACATCTTAGAATTTATGTAGTTCTAGTGTTTGTGTGTAGCAATGATGCCCTAGGATTCCCTTCTGAAAGTTTCACTAGATAGCGCGATAGATCTAGAATGTACAAATGTATAGCATGTATGGATGGAATACAATATAATTCTCATTCCTATGTTGTGTATACAAAAGGATGTAGCCCTTATCACTTGAATGGATGCTAGATAGATGCCTTTGAATTGTTTTAGTTCCTTTGGAATGCAAAGTTAGGTGTTCATAGTAATGTTTAGTGTTTGGTCCTTTAGTTCAAAAACATAACTATGTACTTATATTATTTCCTTATTTATATTATTTCCTTATTTTAATTTCATAATTGACAACCGGAAGGTTGACCCATAAGTAAAAAAAGATGCCCAAAAGAGTGAGTAAGGTAAAAAGTGTTAAGATTTCCTAGATAGACAAGAACACTTGGGTGCTCCTCTCCTAGTTAGAATTGTTGTCCTAGGCTGGGAGCTCGTGTTTCAAGCCATAAATGATAAATTAATAAAATTTTTGACTGGGTAGTAAGGTATGGAAGACTAAAGGAAAAGCAAGAGATAAAGAAAGGAGGCCAAAGGTAGTTGTCAACCACTAGTTTTCTTACTTAAGAATCATGTAAATTTTATTATGAAATCACATCACCCTTGATTTCTTGCAAGTGAATGGTTGAGGAAGTCAATGTGATTCGTCAAAAATTGAGTTATCCCAAAGTGTGCAACTTTGCGATCAGGATAACCCTCCAGAGAATGTCATCTTTCTAACATATCGTAGTGCCAACTAATCCAAAGTGCATAGAGTTGCAGATCTAACACTAATCTAATGCTTTCCCAAGGAGAAAGAGTTAGAGAAAATGCATGACAATTAAAACCTACTCTAAGGGAAGGTGATGCACTAAGAAGGGGTGTTGAACAACCTGCACAATAAACACAACACAACTAGAATATTGCAATGAAAACACAACAATGCACAATAATTTGTGTGTGATGAAAGAGAAGAAAAGATACAATAAAACACAAAAGGGTGTTTAAAACATCCAAAAATATGTTTATATTACTCCCGAAATTGATACAATACACTACATTCAAGCTCAAAGACATATTTTACATTATAATGTCCAGTAAGAAGGTTTGGAATCTCCACAAAATATCTTACATACAAGAAGAATAAGGGAGGGGCATATACAAGGTGTCCAACCTTTTGAAATGAGCCCCTCCATACAATTTAGGAAGAATGAGAGGTATGGAGAGAGAAGAACTCAAAAAATTTCTTCAACTACCCTAAAATGCATTAAAATCACCTATATCAATTATGGATGCCACTACAAAACCCATACCTCCTTTTAGTTTACTTTTTAGAGAAGATAGCAACCCATAGCTCATCATTTTTGGTAGGTGGGAAACCTGGAAAAACCCTCTAAAATGGTGGACTATATTTGTTAATTTTTAAAAACTTAGCCTTAGTAAAGAGGACACAGAGAGCTTTCTAAAAAGACTGATTTTGTGCAAATAAGAGATTCTAGTCAAAAGTTATGGTCATATGAAGATGAGGGTGCCATACTGTAATAAATACGGGTGGTTATCTCTACCTTTTCAGACTCTGAACTTTCATCACAACCTCCAAAATTAAAAAATTCGGCCTTCCAGGATTCGGGACTTCGAAATTTTTGATTTTGAAGTTTAGGTTATTGTTCGTCGCTCAAATCGGCTTGAGAGTTCCAAATTTCCAAACCTCTGAAGTCCAAAATCTAGAGTTCATAATTTGTACTCCAAAACCATGTCATGTGACATTGTTCATCTCTCGAAAAAGTTTCAAAATTCTGAAAATCTCAAGTCCAAATCTCGGACTTCATGTTTGAGACCTTTTTTCTTTTAGGGGTTTCAAGTTTCGGGATTTCGGGGGTTTGGGTTTTGGTATTTTGGGATTTCAGGGGTTTGTATTTCGGGGTTTTGGGGGTTCGAGTTTCAGGGCCTTGATATTAACTCTGAACTCCTGAAATCCTGAATTCTAAATTTTGGATTTCATGTTTCGGACTTTTCTCCATCCCGCATGGCACTGTACACCGTGAGCTTGCAAGACTTTGAAACTCGAGATTTTTCCTTCCTTTTATGTGTTGACCTTCAAATTTCAAGCTTTGCGCTCCTTATCTCTGGGTTTCACCATTGTTTTGGTTGGGCCTACCTCCGAATGCCCTCACTTCTAAAGTCCGAATTTCAGACTTTGGAGCTTCTTCATTTCCCGAAATTCTCCACAATGTTCTTGGCCCTCTTCAACCTGTTCCGCCAATCCTGAAATGTGATCTCCTCTAACTGAATCAATTCCTCCATTTTCTCTGTGTGCAAGGTCATGTTTGTCCAATTTCACCCGAGGGGAAAATTGGATAGCAGTAAATATTTCCATGCTTTTAGGGCCTAAAAATGTACTCAAGTGCGTGATTTTGTGTCTACACCATCCATAAAATTGAGTCATATGTACATAACTCTGACTATCATATTTTTTATTTTTATATCTAATACACATCTCGTAATTATCGTTCTTTGGTAATGAAGATATTTTAATAAACTAACTCTTAAAAATATAACTATGATCTTCACAAAGAAATTAGGTTAGACATCTAAATTTTCTTTACTATTGTTAGAAAAAACCATTAATTGAAATCAAAACACCTTAAAATATCCTTGAACTATAGTGTGATGTTACATGGTTATGCAACTTTTAACATGTGTTTGTAGGTCCATGCTAAACTCATGGGGGATTTACTATGTAAACTTATATCTTATCACATTCGTTCGTAGGATACTACATAATTCCTCTATTTCAAAACCTCAATCTTGATCTTCCATTGTAACACCCCATCCTAATATAACTTTTCAAATATGCAATACCTCTTAATTTACTATATATCAAAACTAGCTATTTGGTATCTACACTTTTTAATACCCTTTCTTTTGTCCACCTCTTCGCTTTGGATTCAAAGTCTTACATGTTCATGAATAATTATAATATCACATTAAATAATGATCAAATTCATATTGGATTAGAAGAGTACAAATACTATGATACATGCAACAACCATTATAACATGTTACACTAAATATCAATGTTAGGATAGTAACATTTTTCCTACCATTTTGTATGTCATTCCAAACAAACCAGAAAACTACCGATTCATCCAATACAAGATTATCTCTACACATATAGTTCATTCAAATTCATTCAAATTGAAATGGTCTAAGATTCAATACGAGATTATCTCTACACATATAGTTCTTTCAAATTTATTCAAATTGATATGGTCGACAACTTCTTCTCTAATAAAGCCTCAATTAATATGTTTTCCTTGAAGAGGTTGCAAAAATAGTTTATTCCAATTTTTGATACGCCACACTAAAACTTCAGATCCACCACTCTAATCCATTCCATTATAATACCTACCCACCTAATAAATTGGGCAAAATACGTACATTGGAGCTATTCCTCCAGATATGAAGAGCTTATGTGATAATTATCTAATTTGTAAACTTTTGTAGTAATGGCATGCCAATTAAAGCTCCCCGCCCACTTGTTTTTTTAAGACAAATGAATGCAATATCACAAAACATATCACCACAAGAATCCATGTTACCAGCTACGACTACTATATAATAATATGGTTTCAGATTTTTATAAGCGAAAATAAGAAGATACAAGAGAATTGGATTGTCCAGAAAAAAGAACAAATATTACTAAGCTATTTCAATTGAATGAAAAAATATACAACTCCTATTATTTCAAGAAGAGTGACGATACGATATTCCCTGTCTAGTAGATTGCAGGTATGTAATTAGACATAATTATGTTTTACTTACAAAGATACCCCATATTCATGAAGATTTTGTCTGATTGGGACATACCAATTACTAAATATTTTGATCATGTTTATTCCCTACAAATAGTTTGTCATGGATTCATATATTTTAATTCCCTGTAAACATCAAAATGCTATGTTTCAATTTTACAATGAAGAATCACGATCAAAACTTTCACATAAGTTTAAGATGTCACATCCTCTTGTCATAGTATAAGGTTCTCTAAGATATGTATGCTAGTAACATCTCTGGGCTTTACATATTGTATTAAAACATATGAAAAATTAAATGTGTTACATACATCACATTAAATAAAAATAAGCGAAGTATTTATATATAGTCCAAATACATTATATACATTAAGATAAAATGAAAATTAAATAGTCAAATAATATTAATCAAAATGTGTCATGCACATAGCATAACATATCAAGAAATAAGTCATTTTATATTGACAGAAAGAAGTTCGTAATATATACATGTCATAGATGCCTTTATATATCTTCCAAAGATTTCAGTCTTTCTTCCTCATCTTTCCTTTTGGAAACATGTTTTCCTTTTTTTATCCTTTCGAGAGGTCATAAGTAAATTGTGATGTAACTTTTCCCCAATTCATAAATCTAATACTTTACCATATAAAACCCTCCCAATATATATTAAACAAAAAATAATAGTTCAAAGATTAAATATAGAAAAATGGGGAGGACTTATGTGGCTTAAGTAACTTCTAAGTGATGCCCAAGATTCAACACCTCAAACTATGACCACATTATTAGGAGGAATGAATTAATAAATATACCTTCTTGCTCGTACCCAATTAAGACACCCCTCTAGAGTCCCACTCTCCAATGACAACCACTTGCCTTCACTCGATATCGGTAAAATTAATTAGAACACACATTTTCCTATTAATAGGAGTATATTAAATC
Source organism: Taxus wallichiana var. yunnanensis (assembly GCA_018340775.1). Classification (NCBI taxonomy): domain Eukaryota; kingdom Viridiplantae; phylum Streptophyta; class Pinopsida; order Cupressales; family Taxaceae; genus Taxus; species Taxus wallichiana. The sequence goes on from CM031238.1 coordinate 873,914,957, forward strand.
CTCACACCACTGGTTTAAAATGGGGTCAATAATATAAATGTTAATCCCTTGTTTAAAAGAAGTTTATGAAAAGTCATTTATTTCTGATAACATCACCTTGCTTTAAAGGGTTCTTTTAGTACATATCCCCACACCATTCCAATATATTTATTTATTTTACTATTTATATTTTATTTATTTTCATTTCACCTTTGTAAAATAACTTTATTAGAATAATAATAAGTTTATTTTATTTTAATTAATCACTAATTTTTAGAATTTAATATTTTCTTAATGGGGAAATTGCCACATAATATTTTTTACCTCTTAAATTAGTTGCGACCTTAGCTTTATACTATTTTTTTAATTCTTTTATTTTTTCTATTAAATTTAGATTATTAAAACCATGTAACAATTACATGGAAAATACATATGAAAGTCATGAGGGAGAGTGATATATCATCTAAATAATAGTATTACATAATTTCATAGAGTATTAAAATATTATGTAGAGGATATGTGTGATTTATATTAAGTATAACTAGATAATATTTTGAGACATATAACTATTTCATTTAGTGGTAAATACATAAATTAATATAAAAATATTATGTATAAATGAACATAAAAAAACATAAAGTTAATGAATTATTGTATCATAAATTTAACATCCAATATTACTAATGTTAAGTATATAATAATATTGTTTTTAATAATTGTAATTAAACAATGTATTAACAAAGTAGTATAAAAATAAATTATGTTTAAGTTTAATCTATGAATTATATTAGAATGATTATAATTTTGTAATGGTTGTTTTTTTATTTATTTCTTATATTACATTTCATGAGGTAAAATTCCGGTTCAAAACCGGATATAAATTGTATAGCTTCAAAATTATTTAATAATAAAATAAAAGTTGTGTGGAACAATATATCCATGCCACATAAACAAATGTTTATATAGCCTTAATAGTATTAATTCGAGACTAAGCCTTCACAGAAACAATAAAAAAAAAAACTCAGCGCGTTTGAAAAAGGTTTTAATTGTCCAAAGTATTTAGGTTCCAAATGGAGGATTTAGGTAAAGGTGAGTAATATCTTAATCCACATAAGAAAGTGGTTAGAAATTAAATTAAAAACGGTTAGAGTATTAGGTTTTTCATGTTTTAAACGGCCATGGTTAAATGGTAAGAGGTTTGGTAGTTAATTTGAATAGGTTAGGGATTAAGTTTAGAAAAATATATATCCTAGCTAGAAGAAAGAAGAAAGAAACGGAGCCGCTTTAAAGTTAAGTAATTTTAAGTTTTAAAATCTTTTGCTTATTAAAGATAATTTCATTTAAGGGTCGATTTTAATACTTATAAATTAAATGGTCACTAATCAAGTGATTTTAATATTGTAGAAATTATATTATATTATTGATTTTACTTATAATAAAATTATAGAAGATTAAATTATTGGTTTAAGACTTATAGTTTATAAAATAAATATAATAGTTTAAACTTATAACATTTATAGTTTAATATAAAATTATGGGTATAGATGATTATTTAAATATTATAGTTGAAAATTAATTTTATGAGGGTATTTGGAGTAAATTATATTTATCTCCATATTATACATTTTCGACCCAACCAATTAAAAAAAAAAAATCCTACATTTGTGAAAGACGTCATTAATTTGGGAGACATTATTTTTAACTTGGATTTTACTTGATTTTTACATCTTTTTACCCTCTATTTTCACGGAATAACAAAATAATTAAATAATTACAAATTGGAAAAAGTATTAAATTAAAAATAAGTATCCAAAATCTAATGTGCCTTTTAAAACGTAAATGTCCACACTTAAATAGGTTTTTTTAATTTTTATTATTGGTAAATATTTTTTTGAAATGGACTATACCTTTGTACAACATAGCTCAAAAGCTAGATTTTACCCCAAAAATCCCAACAACAGAAAATAATCTGTCAAGAAAAGAGCCAGCAAAAGCAAAACAGCTACTACAACAACAACTAAAAACAACAACTTAATAGCAACACACGCCCTGCCAACAATCACTGTATGAGGCCATTTGCCTAGATATAACAATAATAGCACCCAAAAGACAAGAATCGTACCTTGTCCGATATGGTGGGGGATTTAGATTTGTTATTTCCCTTATTTTTCCTATCCACCACTGTCCATTCTGATTTCCTGTATCCAATGCAATTGGAAGATCCACTGCAATGGATTTGATGGGGATGTGACCCATAGAAAGGGGGGCCGAAACATCCTTAAACACTGAATCATCAATCAGAGAGAATAGTCTGTAGGTAGCTTCCTTGTGTTGATCTTTCAATCAACCACAACGGGTGAGTCAACTTGCAGGGGGGCACTAGAATCCTCAGCCAGGTCTGTGTCAATTGTATGATGTTCAGGTAGAGAATCCTTCCACCAAGCAGTTTTGGTCTTTTGTTTGGCATGTTCACAATCATTTATAACATGACCAGTTTGGAAGCAACGCCGACATCTGAAGGCAAGTCTCTCATAGTCTATCCTCTGCACCCAGAGTCTTTCTCCAATCTGAAGATTGATTTCTGCTGGTAAGGGTTTGGAGGTATCAAGATCAACTAGGATACAAGCATAAGTAGTATGTGTTTGAATGGAGGTCTTATCATCAACTACCACACATGAGCCTAAGGTATCTCCTATAGCAATGAGACAAGATCTGTTCCAAAGTTGTAACAGAGTCCTGGTAAATGAACCCAAATCGGGTAGGTATCAAAAGATTCCTTTAACGGGTCGAAAGATGGATACCATGGTTTGGACATAAGCCCGTGTTCCCCCCAAACCCAATGTTGGCTAAAAATTAAATCCCTATCTGCAGGGGTTTCAAAGACAGCAATGAAGTAAGCTTTAGCACAAGGATAAAGCTCAATCTTACCTTGTATTTTTTCTCTCCATCTTTGGGCTATCTAGTCATGGAGCTGAGAAAGCTTAGGCCAAAATTTGTGGAATCTGCATATGAGACCCAACTGGGAGAGATTTTCCTCCTCCTTAAGAATCTTTAGAAGTAGATCCTCCTCAATTTTCAGCATCAGGACCTCCTGGGAGGGTTTCAAGAGCTCATTTATGGTATTCTCCTTCTGTTTGGAGACCATTGAAGCATAAGATCTGGACTTATTTCCACCAGAGGTTGCTGTGTGACCGCTATTTTGATTAGCGTTGGCAATTTTAATAGGAGAGGTTGAGCCATCTTTACCTACCCCAATAGAGAAACCCCCTATTTTGTGATAGGGCGGAGAAATGCTATCTCATATTTTCTGAATAGGGGGGTCTTGATTAGCATCGAAAGCCATGTCAATCCATGAGATTGATGCTTTATTTACCTCATCATTTTTACAGCCGCCGCCATCAGATCTACAAACGCTAGGGACAGGGGACTCGGTTTCCCATAGCCACCGCCAATGAGAGGGGGTTCCTGTTTTGATTCACAAATGTGAATCCCTGGCAATCGTGCCTCCTCCATCGTCTTTGTGAATCCTCACAGCCAATCCTTACATAGTTGAAAGTGGCTCGCTAACTGCATGTTCGCGTAGAACCATGGAGCTAGGGCATGGGTGTTTATTGATAAACATATATTTATTTAATATAGATTTATTTTAATGTAAAGTTAAGTATAATACTTTCAATGCGGAATTTGTACTATTAAGGATTTATTCTACAAACACTCTTAATCCTAGTATTCTTTGCATAAGCTTAAAACTCGGTTTCAGTTGATTATCCACAATCATGTTAGTATTATGGAAGTTATAAATTCGGTCCCTGACCATACATTACACAGAATTTACAAGATTTCCTATCAGAGCGGGTTAGACCGTAATGATAAACTGTAGTAGTTTGTGAGGAGTTTAGATCTGGAACGAATTTGTTTCATTGGAATTAAATCTATGATATGTGTGTTTATCTACCAACAACGGTGACACTTCACTTAGGTAAATCCATACTTGGTTGCGACACGAATTCTTGTAATATCCATATCTGTAGTGATAAAGGTAATGCGTTTCTTTCCTTTTTTGGATGGAGATGAAAAAAATAGAAGCATAGAATTTTTTTTTTTGCCAAATTTGGAAATGGTCCGAGAAGATGTTGGAGTTATAACTTAAAATTGCCATAAATTTCAACTTGGTAACTCAGATTAATGTGCCATTTTTTTAAAATGTGTATTTTTTCGATCTCTACACATTGATCCTATGTTTTCTATTGCCGAATAATTTTTTTTTTTTCCATTTTTGGCAAATATGTCAAAAAAATTTACTTTCAATGTTTAAAGTTTATTGTAAGGGCGCATTTTCGACTAAGTTCGACACCTATTATGGAAATTCCATTAGATAAATTAAATGGATTAAAATTACACACATGGAAGGTGAAAATACAATGCAATTGATGAACAAGGCCCTTTGTGGAATTGTGAGTGGAAACAAACCAAAACCAACAGATCCAATGCAAAACTACTTGAATGGAAAACTAGGGATGACAAAGCAAAATCCATTATTGGGATTTCTTTATCGATATTGAGTCGCATTATATAGAATTAGAAAAAAATCTAAAGATATATGGGATTTTCTAAGTAAGACATTTGGTTAAAAATTTGTGAATGCTAAATTATCACTTAAGTTGTGCTTATTCAAGTTTAAAATGAATGAGGGTGTAACTATGTCAAGTCATATTAATGATCTTATATCTCTTCTAAGAAAGATAACGGAAGTAAGTGCTCGGGTAGATGATGAATATGTAAAAGCTATTTTAGTAAATAGTTTACCTCCAAACTACACGATAATTTAGTTTTTAATCTTGGTCAAATGCCTTCTCATTCACTCAAGGTATGATTTTTGCATTACTAGCTCAAGAAAAAGAACAAAAGAATATATTGAGGAAGAAATTGCTCTTTATATTAAAAGGAAGCATACTAATTTTTTTAAAAACAAAGAGTAATTAGAATGCTTTTATTGTAATAAAAAAGGACATAAATCTTCTTTCTATATTACTCATGCCAAGGACATCATAAAAGGAAATCTGAAAATGGATGAAGCTAATGCAGTTGTTAAAGAAGAGTCAGAGAATGAAGAAGAATATGAACTTGAATAGAAGGAGGATGAAGATGACTACCTATACTAAGTAGCTCCTAATGGAGGATGTAGGCATAGGACGATGGAGGCAAATTGGTATCTCTTGTTAGTCACCAACAAAGAGATTGCTTCATGGTATTGGTGACCTTTTATTTTTGTTGTGTGGTGTGTTTACTTTATGTTGTAATAATGAACAAAATTAACATTCTTGTTTAAAGCTCCTACATGAGCATAATTTCTATTTTGTAATCCCTCTAAGTTAGAAACAATGATGTGAGAAAAATAATGTACGATGCTATGTAGTGGTTGGTCCCACTAGAAAACCATTTTTTGAGTCGGAGATTCTCTTTGAAAACCTCATATTGTTTGATTTACTGGTACTCATTGAAAACCTTCATTTCTTTGTAGAACATGAGTCAGGTATAGGAGATAGCTTTCCCCATGTTCACACTAAGGGGGTGACTATTACAAAAATATTGTTCATAGTGTGAACACTTAGGAGTGGTTTGGGTTATTTGGTAGTAATAGTTTTTAATATTTATAAAATAATATATGAGTGTGCAAAATAGTTGTAATGCACAAATCATAGTTGAGAGATATTTGGGATATTGATAGGACTTAGAGATTAGCCTCGAGTCCTTACTTATAAGATTTCATTGAGTTGTTTATATGTAATCTCTCCATTAGGAACTTTTTTCGAATGAATTACAATATATCTGGTTTTATTATTTTATTGTGCAATGTTTAGTTTTTTATTTGATTAAATCATGGATATTTATAAGATCCACTATTAAAGGGTATTTATTTTATATTTTTTATTGTTGTTGTTCATATTATGAGTGTGAAATTCTCCTCCTCTTGTTATTCCCTTCATTTGGTATCGAAGGAGGAGATTTTAGTCATCAAGGTTAAGTTATTTTGCTTCCAGATCTCTACATATTTCATTGATAGACATTAATGGCATCCACAACTGGAGCACCTTTGTCAGGTCTGCAGACTCCCTAATTTAATGGAACAAACTATGAATATTGGTCCTTTACCATGAAATGTCTTTTTAGATCCAAGGATGTTTGGGATATTGTTAAAAATGGGTATGTAGAACCCGCGAATGCAAAACATTCAACACACTTACATAGGAAGAAAAATATATTTTGAAAGAACAAAGGAAGAAGTATTGAAAAACCCTCTTTTACATTCATTAGGTTATGCATGAGAGCATTCTTCCAAGAGTTTCTTCTGTAAACCAAGAAAAGGATACATGGGAAACTCTCCAAGTGGCATATCAATTTAAGGAAAAAATTAAAGAATTAAAAATCTAGTTTCTTAGAAAAGATTTTGAGAATATAAAAATGAAATATTTAGATTCAATAGAATTCTTTTTACACATGTTTTTGGGCTTGCGAATCAAATAAAATCACATGGGGAAACCATAAAAGATCAAAGGATAGTTGAAAAAATCATTAGAGTTCTAACTATTAAGTTTGATATTTATTTGTTGCTATAGAGGAAACTAAGGATCTAAATAAAATTTCACATAAATGAGTTGGATATAATTTTGATTAACCATGAGAAGAGGCTGAATATATCACATACATGCATAGAAAATGCATTTTCATCTCATGATTCTATAATCTGTGGAAGAGGTGAAGGAGGTAAATTCAATCTAGAGGAAGAGGTAGAAATAAAGTTAGAGGATGCAACAACAATCCTATAAACAATGGTGGAAGAGGAAACAAACATGATCAGCCACATGGTTATAATCATCCAACCACTTATACAGAAGAAAAATCATATGTTTAGTGTCATTATTATAAAAGGTATGGACACTACTATTTTTAATGTATGAAGAAAGAATATGATCAAGGAAAACAAAATCAGAATCAACCTAAAAGTTCTAAAACTACTTTGATGTTTATTTCATGCACAAAGTTTGCTGAAGAGATTTACGCAAAATCTATGGTTAAATGTAATATAGCTAAAGAATATCTACATGATATTTGGTATTTAGATTTAGGCTGCCACAATCACATGACTAGAAATTTAGAGTTATTTTCCAATTTAGATGAATAAGTAAAGAGTAATGTTACTCTTAGGAATAATAATCAAGTGAATGTAATGGGAAAGGGGATTGTTGAAATTCTATCCCAAAAGGGGGAGAAAAATGTCTTTAATGATGTTTTTTTATGTTGTTGGTTTAAATCAAAATTTCACAAAAAGGGATGGAAGCCTGTATAATTATATTAATGTGAAATAAATCAACCATTACAATGGAGTGCTGCAATTATTATAGGAATAGTACAACCAATTAAAGACAAATGGAATGTTGCAATAGTGCAACAATAAATAATCCCGTGCACATATAAATTCCAAACATATGGTTTTGAATAGTATAACCATATAAAAATATAATAAAACATAATAAATGCACGGGAATATTATTTCCAATTAAAAATAATAAATTATTAATAATGACTTACCATTAATTAATAATTAACTATGGTAAATGCATAGTTAACCAAGGTAAAACTATATTTTACCTAACATTCCCTCCCTTAATTTTGCATTGCCTCAAGGGATGAGGAGATGAACTCTCTAACAATTCAAACTTGTCATGTGCAAGTGAATTCCTAAAGATATTTGCTCATTTTTTAGGTGTTGGACAAAAGCAAAGATGTATATTATGCTTCAAGACATGCTCATGTATGAAATGTACCTGTACCTCAATGTGTTTTGTTATTTCATGAAAAACTAGATTACGAACAAGTTTGAGAACACCTTCATTGTCAACATACATGGTGTTTGGTTTGTCTTGTCGTATTCCAACTCCTTCGAGTATAAGATGTAGCCAAATCACTTAATAGAAATATTTTACCTAAAAATGATACTTGACTTCTCGGAGAAAAAGAAACAAAGTGTTGTTTCTTATTTCCCCATGATATTGGTCTAGAACACATAAAGAATACAAACCTTGAAGTGGATTTTCTGTCATCAATATTTACTACATGATCTGAATCCGAATATCCTAATAAGAAGAATTTTTCATTCTTCTTGTATTCTAGACCAAGATCCACTGATCCTTTGAGATATCTCAAGATGCATCTCGCTGCTTTCCAATGAAAAAATTTGGATTCATGCATGAGCCTAGATAGATAGTTCACTGCAAAGCTTATATCTGGTCTAATGCAGGTTAGGTAAATGAGAATCCCAATCAATTGCCCATAGAGAGTGGCATTTACTTGATAAGATGGATTTGAATGAGATAATTGCAATCTGTTCTCCATATGTGTAGAAATTGGTATGCAATCCATCATCCCGAATTTCTCAGCATTGTCTTGGTATATTTCATCTGAGAAACAAATTTGTTTCTCTTTCTACCATACATCAAATCTAAGACAATAGTACATTAGCCCGAGATTTGTCATGTCGAACGATTTATTAAGATCTTTCTTCTTTGCATTGATCATCCTCTTTGAACAACCAGTGATGACTAGATCGTCGACATAGGCATTGAAAATCACAATCTCCCCCCTTGATTTTTGGGTAAAGATTGGGATAGTATGGATTTCTAACAAATCCATGTTGTATGAGATGCTCATCAATTTTGATGTACCATGCCCGAGGTTCCTATTTGAGGCCATAAACATATTTCTTGAGTCTACATACCTTTACTTCTTAACCAAGTACAATATATCCCTCAAGTTGATTCATATAGATTTCTTCTTGTAAATCACCATTCAGGAAGGCACTTTTAACATCCATTTGATAGACTTTCCAACCAAAATGTGCAGCTAGAGCAATGGTCATCCTGATCCTTTTGATCTTAGATGTGGGAAAAAATGTTTCCTTGTAGTCAATGCCTTCTTTTTGTGCATACCAATTTGCTACTAGTCTCACTTTATACTAGTACATTGTCCCATCTACTTTGTACTTTTTTTGAATATCCATCTATATTTAATGGGTTTCTTCCTAGTGGAAGATCGACAAGTGCCAAGTGTTATTTTTCATTACTACTCGATATTCGAGTCCATGGCATATTTCCAAGATTTTGACTGTAGGGCTTCTTGGAATGTAGAGGGATTGTTAGATTTAATAACTCTACTCATCAAAGAAAATTTCACTTCTTCTCTTGATTTACTATGAGTCTATGGTCTAGGGGTGGATGTATCTAGTGGAGCATCCATTATTGCATCTCATAATGTTCTAGTATACCACTTTGGCATACAATGAACTGTTCCCATGGGTCGTGGTTCTATCAGATCATCTCCATCATCACTTTCATCATCTATGGGAACATCAGCTCAGTTTTTACAACTGGTGAAGAATCTACATCAAGTGATTCTGGAGGAGGAGCCTCTTCTTGCTTCTTCTCAAAGAACTCATCATCGAAGAAGCCAATGAAATTGAGTTTTTGTGACTTCATGTCCAATTTATTTTTGTTTTTCTTGGGTATATACATGCTTGATTTACACCCTAATACTCTAAGGTGTGCAACAGATGGTTTCTATTTTGACCATGCTTCATGTGGTGTTACTCCATCAAGAGCAACTTTGGGCACTTTGTTAAACAAATACACTGTTTTCTTTGTTACTTTTGCCCAGAATGTATTTACAAGTACAAATCATCAATCATGCATCACACCATTTCCATGATAGTATGATTTCTTCTCTCAACAACACCATTCTTCTGTGGTGTGTGTGGAGGAGGCATTTGTCGATGAATCCCGTGAGCTTGTAGGTAGTCTTTGAACTCATCACTAGTGAATTCCCCCTCAATTTGAGTGGAGATTTATGATGTGATGACCAATTTCATTCTCAACAAATACTTTGAATTTATTGAAGGTTTCAAAATTCACTTTTCTTGTGAAGAAAAAAATCCACATTTTTCTTGAATATTCATAAAAAAAAGCATAAAATATAGAAATCTAGAATGACTTGGTTGCATTAGACCACTAATATCGGTATTAACTAGGTCAATCTTGTCATGAGTTTGAAAATTAATCATCTGGAATGAAGCTCTGTGTTTTTTTCCTTCTACGCAGTGAGGACACTTGTCTATATCCTTTTGAAGAGATGGTAACCCATGTACTATATTGTGCTGGAGTAGTGTCTCGAGATACTTGATACTAACATGACCAAGTATCTAATGCCACAATTGTGCTGAGGTAGAGTTATTAGCCATAAGTTCATGATCATCTCTTTGGACATAATCAAGCTAGAAAATGTGTCCCACATTAGAGAATTTTGTAACTATTTTCAAGCCTCGTGATTTGTCTCGAATTAAAAAAATTTCTTAGTGGATTGACTATCAAAATCAAATTTTAAGTTGTGATCTAGGAGTTAACTGAGTGAAATTAGATTCTTTGTTAACCCAGGGACATATAAGACATCTGATAGTCTATAGTTATGTTAACCAAGGTGTAGAAAAATGTTCCCAATCCCTTGAATTGTATAAGAAGAATCATCACCCAACGAAACACGGTTTTTCAAAGGTGTGTACATCATTAAATTAAAATAGTCTATGTTCTCGGTCATGTGTCAGTGGCCCCCCAATCAACATATAAGACATCATCTAGATGATGTGGAAGGTTCACTTGATCTTGTAGTGTACAAGTAGTCTTCATTATCTGAATGTTCTTCTTGATCAACAATATTTCCTTGCTGATAGGGTTTTCTTTTCCAGTTCCCCTATTTTCTCCCTTGATTGTAGTTAGAATTTCCCTTGTGATATTGTTGTTGTGGAGGTCAAGAGTTACTTGATGAACCTTTCTTGTAATATTATAATAACAATATTTTAAGTTATGTCCTCTTTTACAAATTGGACATTTCTTCTTCTATTGATTGTCCACTTGATGCTGATGCTGATTTTGGGACTTTTGATAGGAATTAGGTTTTCCTTTTCCTTTTCCATTCCATTTTTGATGTGAAGAAAGTGCCTACTCCTCTTCATCATCCTTATTATCCATAGCTTCCTCTTGTTGTAGTAGGTTTACCAATTTTCAAAACTAACTATCATATTTGACAAGTTTAGTATTGTTACAAAAATATGGTAAGAAGAAGGGAGAGCTCTCAAAAATGGGAATGAGAGCTTCATTTGTGACTGCTTGTCATCCTAGGGCTAGAAATGAAGCCCTCAACTCTGCAACTCTTCTCAAGAAAGATTCAATTTTTTCATTCTTCTTGAACTTCAGTGTGTGTAACTGAATCTATAAATTTAGTATAACATTCTTGTTTTTGGCCTCGTATACCATGCTCAACTTATCCCATGCTTTTTTGGCATCTTGAATGTGGGGTTTCACATCGTCGAACACTCCAAATAAGATGATGAGTTTGGCCTTCTAATATTCTTTATCAAATTTTTGTTGTTGTGTTGTTTTAGTAGTTGATATGGTTAGATTACCATTCACAAAAATCTAGATATCTTCAAACTCAAGTTGTGTCTTTATTTTAGTCTTCCATATAACATAGTTGTTTCCTTTGAGTAGTTTTTAATCTAGATAAAATATTTTGGGGGAATTGGTGCCCATTTTTAAAAATCACTGACAGGGTTAAGCTCTTATCACTTAAGGTATAAGGTCTTTCAATATATAAACCATCATTCCGATATACCGAGCCTTTCTATATATGCATCCTTCCGATATACCCGGTGGTACTTAGAATAGGCTCACCCTTTCGATATACTTGTGATATGAAATATGCATTAACGTCGTGAAATAATTCAATATGTGGTACCAAGACAATACTAAAAGTTATCCAAAATTATTGACACCCTCAAGAAATATCCTTTTGTGTATAACACTCATGATTTCAAATTTGTGTTGGGAAATCACTCACATACGAAGGGAATGCTCATGATTCATTGCCTTATTACTCCCATAATGCCTTAAAGGGTCGATTCCCGAGATGACATTGTTGCAACTATATTAGGTATTAAGTTCAGTAGTAGTCATGATGGGTTTACCTGTAAGTGCTTCCCATAGGCAATGTATATAACCGAACACCGGGATGAGATCTAGGATCACGTGAGTGTTTTTGGACAAAAATTATTGTTTTTAGTACAATATTTTGCTAGTTTTGGAGGAGTTACAAATTGTATGGTTGACTATGGAAACCAGTGAATTATTACAATATACCAAGTATAGAAATTACATTAAAAAAATTAGACAAATTGAATGACAGGAAATTTGTTTTTATTTTACAGGCCATGGTGGCATCTAGAGCCCAATACGACCTTCTATGCTAAAAATTAAAAAAAATAGCTGAAAATGCAATTTTTTGGTGTACCCCCTTTACCAAATGTTTCTTGTAATGAAAAAATAGGCCTAATAGGAGAAGACAAAATTTTCCCTAAAATAGGGTTTTTCTCACTAAAATTTTAGGGGTGGCTTTAGTGATAAATAAGTTGTTTAGCTGATAATTTTCCGCTAGATTACCCTCCACAGTTGGTGGTTTCATTAGTTTTCCCGCTAAATTTCAAATTTTTTGTCTTGGGGGTGGGGGTCGAACCCCAAACCTCATCCACCTAAGGCATCCACACTAGCCATTTAAGCACCTTAAGCATTTATGCTAAAAAAAAGCATATTGAATTTAATGATTATGAAAAGTGACTCACCTTATGAAGAAACGATGTGGAAGAGGTAAAACGTGGTGAATTTTGGTGTTTTAGGTGGTTTTAGGGTTTTTAAACTCAAAAATGGATCTAAAGTCACTTCTTATCTCCTCCACCATTTTGATTTTTTATTCCTCCACTTTGTTTTGTTGTAAGGTAGTTGTTTTAGTGTGCAGGGTCTGGTCATGGTCTGCATTTGTGAGGAGCTTGAATCCTTTACAAAATGACTCACCATTCAAAGTAATCAACTTGATCAGTTAAGATCAACTTGTTTAATGGAGATCTCATATTTTTTCAAAACTCATCATGGCTCGGTTGGAGCAACTCATCTTGCTTGACCCTTTAATATTTTTGAACTTCATATAGCTCATCCCGATGTATGAAAAATGGCTCATAGGACTCATTGGAGGATCTCGTCCAACATGTAGAGTGGCTCATTATAATGTTCACAACTTGGTCTAAACACGGTCCAATACGCCCAATGCAAGAATAACATGGCTCAGTTTTTGTCAATGCAATACTTTACTTACACAACCAGATGTGACTCAGTGCAACACGGTTGTAAATGCAACTCAGATGTGGAGGGAGGGTGTTTATCCTATTTTTTTCTCCTTTTCAAGCCAAGCAACACACCGATTCAACATGGAGCTTAGAGGTAGCCAAATCATAAATATATGTCATTTTGTAGCCGGGGAGGAGGTCTGATTGTCCCTTTGTTATTTGGATTTGTGGAGATATGGGTATCACCTTAAAAGGATATTATCTTATCCTAACTATTTTATGTTGTGCCTTTCAACCAAGGTAAGAGAACCTATTTTGTAACCTCTATTATCAGAAAGGAGATATAGGTACCCTTCTTTTGCATAAATTTTGTAGAGAAGACCTTGGGGAAAATATGATCAACACACGATCGACTCTCAAATCTCACTTCCAGATCATGGAGATACTTTCACAAGGCAAACGTTACTAAAGACATTTGGAAACCTAATCTATTCTACATACTTTAGTAAAAGGATTTTGGTCTAGTGTGGGTATACAGAGCAAAAACAAGGGGTGGTATGGGTAGGATTGGTTGTTGTTAAATGAATTTTGGTGGGAGGGAGACAGGATGGACTTGACTCACCATCATTGAGAGCTTATGAGAAATGGAAAGATTCAATCAACAAAATGCCACAAAAATTAAATTGTTTCCTCAACTAGAATATGTGCTTCAATGGAGGCCCATATCAGCACTCTTTCACACAACCTGTGGGATTTTGTCATGAATTCTTGAGTTAGAGGACCTAATAAAGCACCAAGATTTAAACCAAGTCACACCTGAGGTACACCCAGAGGCTTATAGATAATCTCTATCAACAAAATGAAATAAAAGTGATTTTAAACCATTTATCCCATTCCCAGATGAAGGCTCTTCTGAGAAATGAAATTACATATGCCACTAAACTATCACAAGGACTGAGACATGTGTGATTGGACTATATTTTGGTACAAGATTGCAATAGAAACAAGAAAAACTACCCGTATGCATTCAAAATGAAATAAATACACTTTACTCAAGATTGACACCAAATAACTCAAAGTTTGATCAAATTTATCAACGAAGGAAAGTTTCTAGAACAATCTCAAAGCTTTTCAATGGTTGTACACTTGCAACCACCTTGACACAATCAAATTTGACACAAAGAGATTATAACTTCTCTACATGAATTCTCAAAATGGATGGGCTCTGTCAAGCTTTTTATCTTTGGAAGAATCGAGTCCGATCTTTTCCAAAAACTCCCAACCATTTACACGATGAATTCATACCCTTTATATAATTTCCAATAGAGCCCCTTCCTCCAAAAGATAAAAAAATTTAAATGCACCATTGTTTGCCATGATTCTTTCATGATTCACAGAATCAGATCTGCAAAAGTCTCCAGGTGCTCGAGGGAAAATCTCTTCAATTTCTTCCCACATTCAACTCCTTTCTCGAGAAAAACATGCCTTCATCCATTCACCAACCACTTCCACCCCATATCAATCAAATCTAACCCCTTGTATGCTCAAGAGAAGAAAAATGGAAAACCAAATCAAGCTTGAGAGTTAGATCGTTTTAATGGTGAAAGTCATCTCCAGATCTCCCCCACCAAACTCTAGATATCAAAATTAACCCGTTCCTATGTTTTTGTGTAGAAAATAGAAAGAAATCATGAAGACTCACACTCCCATGAGTTTTATAGAAAAAATGGCGAAAATCATATTTAGATGCTCAACAACCGTTCATCTTTGATTTTGAATGTGGGCCATCCATGTGGAAGATGCAAAAATAGGCTCGGGGGCTTCCTTTGACCTTTTATGACCTTTTGAAAAAATGGAAAAATTTCCCATTTTGCTCGCGCTCCGCTTCTGAAAATGGGCCCGACACGTGTCCTGAGGTGGGTCCTAAAGGAAATGGAGAAATTATGCCATTTGACTCTCTTTTGGAAAAATATTTTTTCCAAGTTTTCCCCATAGCTCCACCCTTGAGAAATACTTTTGACACATGTCCCAATGTGGGTCCTAGTGGAACTATGCTTCCCCTTTTACTTTTAACTCTTTTTTCAAAAGTAAATTTTTCTAATTTTCCTCTACGAGTCCGCACCTCCACCATTGACCGGGGCAAAACATTGACTATTTCCCATTGGGCTTGCGGGCCATTTTGATGTTTTAACCTTTATGAAGCAAAGAGGTGAAAATTTTAAGTCACCTCCGATGGTCCTTCCCTACCCCTTGTGACTTTTCAAATTGCCACGTGTCACCACGACGACACCCTAAGGTGGTCCCAAAAATTTGATACCTTGAATGAGTGCGGGCTTGCCATGTGCCCTACTCTGGAAAAAATTGTTTGAAGGCTTGAAGCTCAGTGGAAGGTGCTACTTGTCAAGCTGCGAGGTAGTCTCCTTTTGGACGTTGAAAATTCTAAGTAAAATGTAAAGTGAGTGGAGTGCCCCACATGTCCGCATGGCACTTCTCTTAGATGGCGCCCAAGTTGAAGACCATGAACGAGCAGCGGGGCTATGTCCATGTGTCCCTATTATGCCAAACTATATCCATTTACATAAAATTTCTAAGTTCGGGCCAAGCAGTGGAAGCCTCCACATGTCCTCTCGGTGCTACTCCAAGGCAAAACCCAAAAGTAGATCTTCAAATGAGCGTGGTTCCACCACGTGTCCTGGATTTCCTGAAAAAATTTTGAAATTTTTGTAAGTATGGGAAACCCAATAGAAGTATCCAAATGTGTCTCTTTCATGCCTTCCTCCATTTGTCCTCGCGGCTTCCCAAACCAAAAAGTTGATTCTCAAACGAGCTTTCCAAACATTTTTAAAGTATGGGCATTTTATAGAATTTCTAAAGTATTAAGTCCCGCATCCAACCAAGAGGTGCCAAATTTCTCTTTCTCTCCATGTGTCTCTTTCATGCCTTCCTCCATCCATCATCTCCTCGCGGCTCTACTTCAAAGCCAAACCAAAAAGTTGATTCTCAAACGAGCGTCGTTCCTCCACGTGGACATATTTTAAAGTTGAGGCATTTTATAGAATTTATAAAGTATTAAGTTGATCCGCATCCAACCAAGAGGTTCCACATTTCCCTATCAACTGAATGATGCAAATTTTAATGAGAAAAATGACCGTAAAACCGTAAAACATAGAGAAAATCCATTCTAGCTAAAAATGAGGTTTTCTTTAAGGAAAGAGAATTTAAATTATTGCAAGGCTCAAACATGATCCTTAGGGACACATCAAATCATTTCTCCTTGATTATTTAGGGCAAAAATGTAGGGACAACAGATCTTGACTATGGAAAATGGAGAAAATGGGAAAACACTAGTTTTGAAGGAACAAAGCATGGGAGACACAAAATATAGAACTTTTCCAGATGAACAAACAAACCATGAGATAAATACGAGACCACACATGATCTTCGACCCATGATCAGATTAAAATGGCAACAAAGAATGGACAAACATAAAACGGGGAAGGATAAAATGACAGAGGTCGTGAATCAATAAATCTTCAAGGGCACAAATGGGGAGAGACAATTCTGAGCACCAATATTGGCTCCGACTCGGGGATGGGCACTCCCTACGAGTGCCACTAATAACAATAGTATACAAGTGCCAAAATATCTTTTGGGTGACAAATTCAGCTCATAGAGCAGAGAAACAAAGCCATCTCCAAAAACAAACAAAGAAGCTAGCAAAAACAGGTCACCAAGGACCAGGATGAACCAAAACATAAAATAGAAACAAACAACCAATCATACACTGTACAAGAGGTGTTTACCTTTATTTAGAGGAATCAATCCAAGAAATGCTTTAGATTCCTGCCATGAATAGGTAGTTCTGGCAATTCACCTTCTAGATATTTCAAGAAGAAGGTGTGTTCACTAATTTTGATGTCAATGGAGTAAGGGCCCATCCAAGAATGAATCAAACTTACCATACTTGCCCTTATCCTCATGCCTGCTATCCCATAATAGCACAAGATATACAATATTGAAGGCTCTAGGATTGACCTTCATGTCAAATATTTTCTTTAGCTTTTCTCTAAACCTTATATGGCTCTGGTGAGATGCCCTCATCTCTTCATCAAGATCAACAATTTGGTTAATGTGGGCACCATTGAGGACTCACTTCTTGATCTTCAAGTTGTTGAATTAACTTATATGAAGATAATTGCATATGTAGGGGCAGTGGGGCTTGAGTCCCATATACCAACTCAAATGGAATCTTTCCAAAGTGGTTCTTTTGATAGTGATCCTATCATCCCAGACAACAAACTTTATCTATTCACCAAATTTTCTCTTGTTCAACTTGAAGGTTCTTCTCGATAATATTTATAAAATTCTTATTGTTGGAATCAAATTTCCATTTCCTTGGGGATTATAATTAGAGTCATATGTCAGCTTGATCCCATATCCTTTACACATTACCACCAAAGGTCTATCCCTAAAACTCATGGCATTATTAGCTATGATTTTGACTGGTACTCCAAACCTGCAAATTATATTGTTTAACACAAAATCCATGACAACTTGGTGTGTAGCCTTCGTGGTGGGGATTTCTTCCACCCACTTGGTAAAGTAATCAGTGGCTACAAGAATCCACTTATGGCCAGCGCTTGAAGGGTCTGAAATCTCACCAATGAATTCCATTCCCCATTTCTTAAATGGGGCTTTAATTGATACATACTACAAAGGTAGGGAGCTTTAAGCCTTCATCCTTCAAGAGAAATGCTGGAAAATCTCACATCTTCTACCCAACATGGTTGCATCCTTGAAAAGAGTTGGCCACCAATAACCAGCCCTTAGGATCTTATGTGTTGTGAATCTTGTAGGAAAATGCCCCCAAAAAAATCCTCCATGGAGATCAACAATTATTTTAGGGGCTTCATCTTCAGTGATGAATCTTAAGAGGAATCCTCTGGTTCTTCCATGCCACCCTAAAATCAATAATGACATATTTTTGGGAAGCCAACTTAAGAGCTCTTTTATAGTTCTTATTCAAATTCTCAGGGAAGTTTAAGTGTTTGAGATAGAACATCACATCCTTGTACCACTTAGAACACATCAATATTTCAAAAAAAGCTACCCTTTCTTCCTCAATCTCCTTTACCTCAATGGTCTGCAACTTTCTCTCAACCATGAGCTTAGCTAACCCAAAACCTCTCACCAACTTCATGGTTTGGATGTCCATATCATACTCTTGCAATTTTTTCACCCATCTACATCTTTTACTTGAGACTTCCATCTTTGACAGGATGTCTTTTACCATGGTATGGGGAACATAAGCAATAACTTTTGAACTTAAAATATAAGGCTTGAAAACCTTTGTTGCTTTGACCAAGGAAAATGCCTACTTTTCCATGATGGTGTATTTTAGTTCTACTCCTTGCAAATCCTTACTAAAAAGGCAATGGGCCTCTGAGTCCCTTCATCATCATTCAGTAGCAGATTGTAAGCACTAGTGTTTTCTAAAGCAAAAGAAAACAACTAGAAATCTTTCTTGTAATCTAGGGCTATTAAAATAGGGGCATGCTTTAATTCCTCTTTGATTCCATTGAAATCTTGGATGGCAGCGTCTTCCCATTTGATGATCTGATCCTTCTTTAACATGGAAGTGATTGGGATAGTCAACTCAATAAAGTTTGATATAAAACTTCTAATGAAGTTTATCTACCCAAAGAAGGACTGAATTCCTTTTTTGGTTCTTGGAATTGGGACTTTGCTGATGGCCTCCACTCTTTCTGGATCAATCATCACTCCTTCCTATGACACAATGTGACCGAGAAATTTTTCCTTCTGCACTCCAAAATGGCATTTCTTTGGATTGAGTGAGATGCCATATTCCCTACATCTGATTAAAATCTTCTCTAAGTGCAAAAATGGTCACTTCTCCTTCTTGAAAACATTGTTACATCATCTTGGTAAATAAAAATAAAGTCATTGATGTAACTAGCAAAAGCAACATCCATTTCTCTCTGAAAAGTGGCTCCAACATTCATCAGACCAAAGGGAATCCTAACATATACATACGTTCCCCATGGAGTAGTGAAGGTTGTCTTGATCCTTTCTGATTCTTTCACCATGACTTGATTATAACAAGAGAAGCCATCTAAAGTAGAAAGAAACTCAGAACTAGCCACCAACTACAGCATGTGCTCTATGTTAGGTAAAGGAGAGATATCCTTCATTGAGGCATTGTTTAGATTCTTGAAGTCCACACACAACTTGATGTCACCATTCTTCTTTCTTACTAGCACTAGGTTGGCAACCCAAGAAGAATACCTTGTGGGCTGGATAATTCCTCCATCCCTTAGCTTCTTTAGCTCCTCTTGCATTTTGAGAGATAACAAAGGATTAATTGGCCTCTACTTCTACCTGAAGGGTTTTTACACTAGGCTCCAAGGGAATCTCATGCTAGAATAGGTCTTCTTTGTATGCTTTGAGCTCAAAATAGGTCTAAGCCATGCAATCTTGGTATTTCTTTAACAATTGGATGTATGAATACTTTTCATCTTTCTGAGACTGCTTCCCAACCAAATATTCCTTGGTTTCTCCTTTGTGCCAAGGTCATGCTCCTCAACATCCCTCGATGCTATCATATGCCTATTAATAATGCAATCAACATTATCAAAATTTGATTCAAGATAAACCAGCCCTATAGGAATGGTGTTGGTCTTTAGCTGGATGATTCCTTTGATAAATAAAGTTTCCTTCCCCTCTGTTGTACAAACCATTGGCTCCCAACCAATGTTTTGATCAATAAACTCTCCATCATTTTGCAAGAACCTTCTAACCTGAGCCTTGTCATCAAAAACCTTCCAATGTTTTATATTGTTAGGGATAGAGGGTCTTGTCACTACCTCCACCTCATATTCACAATAATGGAATGTTTTATAGTTTTCAAAGTGAGAACCCAACACTACAAGCCTATATTCCAAGTCATTTAACCTTTTGTTGTGATGCACAATGTTGAAGGAGTCAAACATCTCAATGAAGTCCCAAACTACATGCTTGTAATATTTCAATCACTGATTCTTTGTGGCATATAGTTTTCTAACTTGCTTGACAACCAATTATGAGTCCCTTTACCAATGATGTCCCTGACACCATACTTCCAAGCAATTATTAAACCTAACAACAATGCCTCATACTCAGCAATATTGTTAGTACACTCAAAGTTAAGTTTAAAGGAAAAAACAAACCTTTCCTAGCTTGGAGAAATTAGGACAACAATGACACCATTTAAAATTTGGAGCAAGCTCCATCAAAAAATAAACTCCAAGGAGAGTCTTCCTGTCAAGACACTTAGACTCCTCAATCTTATGCTCTTTTCCATCAGCAAATCCCAAAAGTTGTCGCATCAAAATTTTTATATAATACTTCATAGAATGCATTGTTGGGATCCTCAATAAGGTTCAACATTTTCTTCTCCCATATAATCTGACAAGACTTACCTCAACTGGGATGGTGGCATAAGACATGTAATTTGGACACTACTACCAACACTTGCAGCCCACTTTCTTGACAGCAACATACCCCACTTAGATGGGTAATCAACTATGAAAACATCAAGTTTTAAATTTTTACCTAGGTAGGTTATAAGCTGCACCACCAAACCCTTCACACATCCCACTACTGGCACCTCTCTGGAGTCCATGGTAGTGTACTTATCATATGCCATTGTTACCTTAATATTTAGCTCATTCATGACCTCTAAAGGCATGACATTGAATGATGCCCCTGAGTCAAACATGTAGTTATGGAGCAGCCTATCCTTGATGATCAAAGTAGTGAAGAATGGATCCACATTCAGCTAAGAGTCTACCAAAGATGTCCCCAAATAAACCTCAAGTGGTTCAACTAGCTCTTTTGATGCTATGGTGTCTCAGACTCTTCAATGGCTAGAGGATTCACCACAATGTTCACATTTCTCCCCAAAGCAGTCATCTCTTCATTCAATCCCAAGTATTCAAATGCTCTCTTTTTGTGCTCAGGAATCCTAAACAACTCAACAATTGGGAAAAAGAATTTAATTTGACTTAAAAATTGGGAAATTTCATACGGGAAATACTTGGGCAAGGTAGTATTGGAAGGAAAGATGATACATTCATTGGGTGGCATATGATTCTTAATAGCTTGAGCATAAGGAGGGGTATGATTTTTCTTGGAAATGCAGGGCTTTTGGAAGATGGATCTTTCCTAGGAGCCTCTTTAGGAATGTTAGAAAGTAAGGGAGATTTTGGCTTGGCCTGAGGCCCTGTCCCTTTGACAAACTTACTTCTTGTGTTATATTCATTCTCTTGAGCCACAACATCATTCATTAATAATTTCATGTCCTCCTCAGATGGGATTCCTCCATCATAATTTTTATCATTAAATCCCTTAAATATTCAAAGTCATTATTTGGAAATTCAAAAGCTTGTACATTATCTACTTCTAAAGTATGAGAGGGAGGGAGAATATGTACTCTATCAATGCAGTCCCAAAAAGTGGTAGTGGTTCTGGCACTTATCACCTCAGTTGAGGTTTCCCTTTGTTGTGAGCTAGTGGAGCATCCCATCATGCAAACATCATCATCATTATCATCAAATTCCTCTTCTTCTTGTTGATCTTCTTCACATGGAGCATGGGGCATGAAACATCTGTCACACCAATCAATGAATTTTGTCTCTTCCACCATAGCAACTCTGGCAGCCAAAGGATCAGGTACCATTCTACTTTCTCTGCCTTGAGGCTACCTATTCCCAAATCCAATAGCTCCCTTTCCTCTGTCATCAGATATTTGGTGATTTTTGAACCTGTCTTGGCCTTGTTGCTTGTGTTGTCCTTGTGAACTCTTCCCAACTCCTTTCTCATCTCGGGCTAGCTTATAGGAGATCTCCTTGACAACCCCTACCAAATTTTTCACCACTTCTTCCAAATCAGCAGCCTTGCTTGTCTAAGGTTTTTCTGGGTTAACCAGCTTCACACCTTCCCTCTTAGGAGGTTTTCCTATTTCCTTGATATTATTCTCTATTTGTAGGGCCATAGTGAATGCTTGCCTCAAGTTGGTAGGGTTCTTGTCCCTCAAGTAGTAAGCAACCTTTTTATCAAATGCATCAGTATATTTGATCAAACATGACTCATCACATGGCCTTATCCTAACAGGAAATCTCCTCAAGGTCTTATTGAACCTTGTATTGAAGTCATGTACTGACTCATTGGGATTATTCTTGATGTTTTCAAATTCTGATAGAAGAAACCTAGGGTCAGTCCTATCACCATATTGTAATCTGAATGCATTTCTCATCTCAACCCAAGAGTCAATAGAGTTATCTAGCAATGCTTTATACCAGTCCCTTGCATCCTCCTCTAGAGTGTGAAAAAACAATTTGATGTATACATCTTCATGCTCAATCTCAAAATCTTCCATCATATTGAGGAAGAGCTTTAGATGTTGGTCACCAGTAATAGCATTATTTCCCTGGAACTTTTGCATTCTGTTCCTTACATCTTGAGGCACTACATTTGGGTAACCAACCATTTCCACAAGTTTATAGGTCCAAATTTGTTTACAACAAATGGAGGCCTAGGTTGAGCCATATTGATTTTAGGGGGTGATCCTAGAGGGGTGACAAACTGATGGGGGGCAGAAGTTCTTGGAACACATGAGTATAATTTTCAAAATAGATACCCTCAAAGGCCTTTCTTCTTGGAAATCCCTATCAACCTCAGAAAACAAAAGTGCAGAGTGTGAAGAAAACCTTTCAAAATCAAATGATGGTCCCTCTCAGCTGGAGAATTCAACCCTAAAAGAGGCTTGCCTAATTCAGATGCACTTGAGCTGCAATCTTCAATGATGGGCCGCTCACTTTCTTCAATGGTGATCCCTTTTCTTGTCTACTGTTATCCCACAAATCTCCAAGCTTTTCTTCCTTATGAATTTACTTTTCCTAATTCAGGAAACAATGTCCTAACAGGATCCCTAGCAAAGAAATATTTTCTTCCTCCTAGCTTTGCAAATATTAGTAACAAATCTTACTTGACAGAGGTTTAAGACACTGGTCCTTATTAGAATCAAATCAATAGGGAGTCGCCACTAAGGATTTTCACCTTAGTTGTGCAAATGCACTAAAAATGTTCTGTCAAGTGTCTATTAGCACTAGAAACTGGAAATGAAAAAAATTGACCTTTCTTTACAAAAATTTATCAATAAATACCATTACAAAACTTGTGGAAACTGGAGAAGTTGCATAACAACACTTGTGACTTTGAAACCTCTTACAAACTTGAACACAAGATGATTTTTAAAATGGATTTCTAGCACTTTAGAGCATACAAGAAATGTTTACCAGGGTCTGAGTATGAACTGTATCACAATGTCCCTAGAAACGGTGGCACTGATGTTGGTGTTGTTGATGAAGTCGAATAGATATGGCTTCAAATATGTATGCACGTGGATTAAATTTAACTAAGTTCCCAAAAACATAAATTAAATCCCCAACAATGGCACCATTGATGTTGGTACTAAAATTTGTTCTCCTTTTCAAGCCAAGCAGCAACACTGATTAAACATGGAGCTTAGAGGCAACCAGATCATAAATATATGTCATTTTTATAGCCGGGAGGAGGTCTGACTGTCCCTTTATTACTTGGATTTGTGGAGAGATGGGTAGTACCCTAAAAGGATATGATCTTATCCTAACTACTATAGGTTGTGCCTTTCAACCAAGGTAAGAGAACCTATTTTCTAACCTCTGTTATTAGAAAGGAGATACATGTACCCTTCTTTTGCATAAATTTTGTAGAGAAGACCTTAGGGAAAATATGATCAACACACCAAATCTGACTCTCATGAGTTGTCACTTCCAGATCATGGAGATACTTTCACAACAAGGCAAAGGTTACTAAAGACATTTGGAAACCTGATCTATTCTACATACTTTAGTAAAAGGATTTTGGTCTAGTGTGGGTATACAGAGCAAAAACAGGGGTAGTATGGGTAGGATTGGTTGTTGTTAAATGAATTTTTGTGGGAGGGGAGACAAGATGGACTTGACTCACCAGATCCTTGAGAGCTTATGCGAAATGGAAATATTCAATCAACAAAATGCCACAAAAAGTTAAATTGTTTCCTCAAATAGAATATGTGCTTTAATGGAGGCCCAGATCAACACTCTTTCACACAACCTGTGGGATTCTGTCATAAAGGCTCAAGTTAGAGGACCCAATAAAGCACCAAGATTTAAACCAAGTCATGCCTGAGGTACACCCAAAGGCTTACAGATAATCTCTATCAACAAAATGAAAGAAAAGTGATTTTAAACCATTTATACCATTCCCAGATGAAGGATCTTCTAAAAAATGAAATTACAGATGCCACTAAACTATCAAAAGGAATGATACCTATGTGATTGGACTATATTTTGGTACAAGATTGCAATAGAAACAAGAAAAACTACCGTATGCATTCAAAAATGAAATAAATACACTTTACTCAAGATTGACATCGAATAACTCAAAGTTTGATTAAATTTATCAACAAGAGAAAGTTTCCAAAACAATCTCAAATCTTGTAAATGGCTGTACAATTGCAACCACCTTAACACAATCAAATTTAACACAAAGAGAGATATACAGGCTTCTCTAGACGACTTCTCAAAATGGATGGGCTCTGTCAAGCTTTTTCTATTAGAGAGAATAACTCCTGATATTTTCCAAAAACTCCCAACCATTTGCAAGATGAATTTGTGCCCTTTATAGCATTTCCAATAGAGCCCCTTCCTCTAAAAAAACAAAAAGTTTAAATGCACTAGTGTTTGCCATGATTCTTTCTTGATTCATAGAATTAAATCTGTAAAACTCTCCAGGTGCTTGAGGGAAAATGTCTTCGATTTCTTCCCGCATTCAACCCATTTATTGGGAAAAAAATGTCTCCATCCATTCACCAACTATTTCTCCCCATATCAATCAAATCTGACCCCTTGCATGCTCAGGAGAAGAAAAATGGAAAACCAGATTGGGCTTGAGAGTCAGACCATTTTAATGGTTAAAATCATCTCTAGATCTCCCCCACCAAACTTTAGATATCAAAATTAACTTGCTCCTCTATTTTGCGTCTAGGAAATAGCAAGAAATCATGAAGACCACACTCCCAGGAGTTTTTAAAAAAAATGGGGGAAAATCAAATTTAGACACTCAGTAGCCGTTGATCTTTTATTTTTAATGTGTGTCGTCCATGTGGAAGATTAAAAACAGGATCAGTGGATTCCTTTGACCTTTTCTGACCCTTTTGAAAAAATGGAAAAATTTCCCATTTTGCTCCGCACCTCCGCTTTTGAAAATGGGCCCGACACGTGTCCTCAGGTGGGTACCAAAGGAAACGTGGATAAATTCTGCCATTTGACTCTCTTTTGGTAAAAGGAAAACTTTCCAAGTTTTCCTCGTAGTTCTGCCATTGAGAAATACTTTTGACATGTGTCCCAATGTGGGTCCCATTAGAACTACGATTCCCCTTTTATTTTTAAGTCTTTTTATCAATTTTTTATTTTTCCAATTTTCCTTCGTGGATCTGCACCTTCGTCGTTGACTAGGGAAAAACATTGACTATTTCCCATCAGGCTTACGGACCATGGTGATGTTTTAACCTTTATAAAGAAAAGAGGTGTAGAGTTTAAGTCACCTCTGATGGTCCGCTTCCCTGCCCCTTGTGAATTTTCAAATTGTTATGTGTGACCATGATCGACCTTGAGGCGGTCCCAAAAATTTATTACCTTGAATTAGCGCGGGTCGTCAAGTTTCCTGCTTTGGAAAAATTTGTTCAAAGACTTGAAGCTCAGTGAAAGGCACCACTTGTCAAGCTTTGAGGTAGTCTCATTTTGGTTGATGAAAAGTCTAAATAAAATGAAAAGTGAGCGGAGTGCCCCACGTGTCCACATGGCACTTCTCTTAGATGGTGCCCAAGTTGAAGACCCTGAATGAGCGCAGGCTAGCCACTGTGTCCCTATTCCACCAAACTATATCCATTTGCATAAAATTTATCTAAGCCTGGGCCAAGTAGTGAAGCCTCCATGTGTCCTCCCGGTGCTACTCCAAGGCAAAGCCCAAAAGCAGATCTTCAAATGAGCGTCATTCCTCCACGTGTCCTAGAATTCCCAAAAACCTTTTGAAATTTGTGTAAGTATGGGAAACCTAGTGGAATTATCCGCGTGTCTCTTTCCTACCAGCCCTCCATGCGTCCTCTCTGTGCTACTTCAAATCCAAACCAAAAATTTGATTCTCAAACAAGCGTCATTCCTCCACGTGGACACATTTTAAAGTTGAGGCTTTTTATAGAATTTTTGAAGTATTAAGTTGACCCGCATCCAACCAAGAGGTGCCAAATTTCCCTGTCAACTGAATGATGAAAATTTGATAGGAGAAACACCTGTCAAACTATAAAACATAGAGAAACATCCATTTGAGCTAGAAAATGATGTTTTCTTCAAAGACAAATAATATAAACTGTTGCAGGGCTCAAACACAATCCTTAGGGACACATCAACTCATTTCTCCTCGAGTATTTAGGGCAAAAATGGTAGGGACATAAGATCTTTGACTGTGGAAAATGGAGGAAATGGGAAAACATGAGTTTTGAAGGAATGGACCACGGGAAACTCAAAATACATAGATTTTCTAGACGAATAAAGGAACCGTGAGATAAATATGAACCCACACATGATCTTCGACCCAGGAGTAGATTAAAATGGAAATAAGAACTAGTGAAACACAAAATAGGGAAGGATAAAATGACAGAGGTCATGAATTAATAAATATTCAAGGGCAAAAATGGGGTGAGACATTTCTGAGCACCAATAGATGGGAGGCATAGTTTTCTCAATGCACAGTAAGAGAGGAGGGATTGTCCTCAACTCTACCGCTTTCAATGCAAAAAAAAACTCCTAGCTCAGTTAAGTTTTGCATAGTTCGATGGATGCTAAACAATGCAACTTGGTTCACAAACAGAGCAACACGCCCAATGTTGAATCGATGTCTAAAAATAGCATAGAAACCTCCAATTATAGCATCCTACTAGTATTAGTAGAGACTAAAGGCACCTGTAATATTAGAGGTAAAACCGCTCGTTGGGGAAATTTTTATTTTTAAAAAAAATCTGATGAAATTTTTTTCCTAGTGCAAGGTGAACCAATGCAAAAATAAATTTGCGTTCCAAACACTTGGAATGAACAGGATGTTGTGGGGAGGTAGGGATGGGGTTGGGAAGTTACAAAAGGTTGCACAAGCTCTCAATTGCTACAAATGCTCCTCCAATATCCACTATCTCTTCTGATCTCTCTTTCCACACCTTCTCTACTCACAGGTCCAGATTCTCACTCTGGTTTCAAATGTAATTTCACAAAAAATGGATGGAAGCCTATATAGATGTGAAATAAATCAACCATTACAATGGAGTGCTACAAATCTTATAGGAAATGTACAACTACATGCAAAGAAATGATATGTTGCAATAATGCAACAATAAATAATCTTGTCCACATATAAATTGCAAATATATGGTTTTGAACAGTATAACCATATAACAAATATAATAAAGACAAGATAAATGTATGGGAATACTATTCCCAATTATAAATAATAAATTATTAATAACAAATTACCATTAATTAATAATTAACTAAGGTAAATGCATAATTAACCAAGGAAAACTAAATTTTACCTAACATTTCTACAAATACTTCTATGTTTATTGCATGCACAAAGTTTGTTGAAGTGATTTATGTTAAATTGATGAGTTAAATGTAATATAGTTTAAGAAATTCTACATGTGATATTTGGTATTTATATTTAGGTTGCAACAATCACATGACTAGAAATTGAGAGTTATTTTCTAATTGGATGAATAAGTAAAGAGTAATGTTACTCTTGGGAATAATAATCAACTTAATGTAATGGGAAAGGGGATTATTAACATTCTCCACGAAGGAGGAGAAAAAGGTCTTTAATGATATTTTTTATGTTGTTGGTTTAAAGCACAATTTAGAGTACTTGATAGTTTATATAGAAAGGATTCTGGGTTTACACTAAAGATATTAAGTGTGTGATTGTGAACAAGGTTCCTAACACTCATTTGATTACAAAAGTTAATATGAGAAACAAAATAATGTTTCACTTGAGGCTACAAATAGTAAAAGAGATGATTAGATTTATTTGTATTAAAATCAGTAGTTCAATTCGTAGCCAAGTCCTACACCAAGAAAAATCATTCCGTTGTTAATTCCTACGCTAGAGAAAGATATTCATACGCTAAGAAAAATCATGTTTATGAGTCTTGCGCTCTAACAAGTGAGTTGTGCACCAAGCTAAATGAGTCTTGCGCTCCAACAAGTGAGTTGTGCACCAAGCTAAATGAGTCTTGCATTGAGTCCTACACCAATGTAAATTATGTCTATGCTATTGCAAGTGAGGTCTGCACTAATACAGAGTCCCACACTATTCAAGAGTTATGCACTCAAGGATTACAACCAAATTTTCAACTACTTGTGAATGATGACTCATGGATTTTGCATCTCATTTTTGACATTTGAATTTTTGAGGTTTGAATTTATTACACAAGACTAATATGCTAAAAGGTTTTCCATTGATTCAAAAACTAGAAAGAGTATGTGAAGGTTACATTTTGGGAAGCATCATAGAGATTCTTTCCCAGTTGGAAAATCAGCAAGAGCAGTTGCACCTCCTCAGATAGTACACTCATATTTATGTGGACCCATACAAACAACTTCTATTTAAGTTTTTTCATATTTTATGACATTCATTCATGATTATAAAAGGAAGCTATATGTGTATTTTATGAGACATAAATTATATGCTTTTGGATTCTTTCAGTAGTTCAAGGATCTTATGGAGAAGCAAAGTGGTTATTGTTGACCAATTTTTCCCCTTAGTCAAAAATAATCAAATGCGCCCCTACACAGAAGAAAATTAGGAGGGTCGGTTAAGTCCTGCGAGCTCGTAATTGGTCCCAAATTAATGGGAGGGAAAATTTGACAATTAAGGGGCAGGGTTGGCAAAGGAGAAAACAACTAAAAGAGACCATACGTGCATAAGACAACAATGGAGAAAGGTGGTATTCACTCGGGCCAAAATCATCTAAGTATAAGAAAGTCAGCAGAAGCTGCCACGTGCCTTAACGGTGTAACTTGAAAGGCCAAGAAAAAAAGGTGGTCGCCAAATGAGTGCAAAGGATCTATGTGCCTCATCGGTGCAACTTCAAAGGAAGGATCCAAAGGTAGAGACTCAAACAAGTTCCAATCCTCCATGTGTCCCAGGTGTGAAAAGGAGACAAAGTTGGTAGTTAAAAAGTATTAGGGCAGCGGAAAGAGCCACATGTCAACTCGGAAATTTTTTGAAGAGGTGACCTAAAGCATAGACTTAAATGAGTTGGATCTTTCAAATATCTAGGGTCCAACAGGAGTAAAAAAAGGGAGCAGGATCGAATCGGCTAAGTACAAAAGGTGAGCAAAAGCCTCCATGTGCCTCATCGGTGTAATTTCAAAAAGAAAATCTAAAGGCAACCACCTAATAAGCACAAGATCGCCATGTGTCCAGAGCCTTAAAGGTAGAAGTGGTCATTAAAAATTCTAAATAGAGGTAGGCTAGTAGAAGGAGCCACATGTTAGCATAACGCAACTTCAAAAGGAAAATCCCAAGTGGGTTTCTAAATGTGTGATGAGCTTCCATGTGTCCAAGGTAAGAAATATGGCCCCGCCAAGCAAAAGGGACTTAGCCAAAACATAAAGAAACAAAATATGCTAGTAGAAGGTTCCATGTGGCCCAATGGTGCAAATTCAAAAGGCACGGCCCAAAGGCCATTCCCAAACTAGTGCTAACCCTCTATGTGTCCCAAGATTCAAAAGGTAGAGCTAGCTGTTGAAAATTAAAGGACTACCGGAGGCCTCCACATGCCTCATTCGTGCAATTAAAGGTAGAATCTAAGAGTGATCCCCAAAAATGCATCAGCTCTCCACGTATTTCAGGTCAAGTATAATGTCTCTACCAATGGGGGGCTTAGGAAGAATACAAAGGAAATAGGTTAGGCCCGTGGAAGCCGCCATGTGTCTCTTTGGCATAACTTCAAGAGTATATAGGAGGGGGTAAAACCTTGAGATGCGTAGGGCCATCATGTGGATATGCCTAAACAGAATCTAGACTCGAAGTACCTTCAAGTATCCATATCTTTAGATCAAAAGCTCAAAATCGAGCAAGAGGGGATGTTTTAGAGAGCTCTTGGCACCTGCTACCCATCTTCTTCCATTAATGTCTTGACCCATAATTTTTGAGGCTGTCAAGTCTCCCACTTGCCACCATGATGAAGAATGGAGTTCCCTTCTTTCCTAGTAAGGAATACAAATGGGGGCATGGGTGTTGCAGTGAGACCCATAATTATGGCAGGGGAATTCAATGCTCCTTCAAGGGTGGTTGGAATAGGGTTGGATTTTTTCCCTCCTTTTCTCTCTCTCATTCTTCTTATATATTATACAAGAGGGAAAATTTCAAGAGGTTGGACATTCTTGCTTGCACCCTCCCTTTTCTCTGCTCTAACGATAAATTCGTTGAGTCTCGAACCCCTCTATCCAAATTGTAATGTAATTTCTACCTCTTGGTTGTTGTAATGTATTGTATCAATTCTTGGAGCAATAGAATAAGTCCATGGATGATTTCAACCCTCTTTTATGTTTATTTTCTTCTTCATGATCCCTCATTGTAATGTTGGTCATATGTGCATGGATATTGTTTCACATTTTAATGGTTTGTGTTTAAAGGAAATGCAAATGTTTAGCATTCCTTTGGTGCATCACCTCTAGTTAGATTAGGTTTTAATTCTTGCATCCCCTTAACTCTATCTCCTTGGAAAATTAGAATAGGATTTAGGATAGACCCTCTATAATCTGAACATGTGCACTTGAACATAGGAATAGGATTCAACTTTCATCTGGAGAGCTATCTCGACTCAAAAATCCACACTTTGAGAGATGCTCCATGTTGTGCAGTCACACTGAGGATCTTAACCCATCAAGTTAGTGATTTCAGGGGTGTTGTGATTCTGCAACAACAGTTACTACATGAAGGTATTAAGAAGTGATAGAGGTGGTGAGTATATTTATAATGTTTTCCTAAATTTTTGCATAGAACATGGTATTCACAAATAGTTTAGATCCTATTACACACCTCAACAAAACAGTGTGGATGAAAAGAAAAATAAAACCATTATGGAAATGGAAAGGAGTATGTTTAAGTCAAATCATTTAACAAATGAGTATTGGTCCGAAGTAATAACAACTGTTATTTATATTTCAAATAGATGTCCCACTAGAAGTGTAAGGAATATGATTCCTGAAGAACCTTGGAGTGGTAGAATGCATAGTGTTGTATACTTCATATTATTCGGTTGTATTGCATATACACATTTTCCTAAAGAGCTTAGAAGGAAGTTTGATAATAGAGGTGACGATTGTATCTTTGTTGGGTATCCAAAAGATACAAAAGCTTGTAAGTTGTTAAATCCAAGTAATGGAAAATTTATAATCAGCAGAGATGTATAATTTGTTGATAGTGAACCATGGGATGGAAGTGAAGAAAAAAAAAAAGTATAGAAGTAGATGATTTACATGATGATATGGTTGATGAAGTGTTAGTGATGTAAGGTATTCCTCAACTAATACCTTCTTCCACTCCCGAACGTGCACCACAAGTTGTACCACAAGCTACACCTCCTTCTATGACAATGAGATCTTCAAAAAATCATAATTTTAGACATGGGAAACAAAATTAACCAGAATACCAGCCTTTATTCTTGTTATCTTTAATCACAACACCTTATGGTTTACACAAGTGTGTGTGTGCTTGAGATCATAGTGTGATTGGATAACATGGGTACTATCTCCAAGTTGTTGGACTTGCTTCTTGAGATAAACCTGCAGAGAAAGATAGTTCTTGATGCTAAACTACCTTCCACAATCTACTCTATTGTAGGAAAAAAAATGTATGCTAATATAAATTTTCAAGGGACCCACATGAAAACAAATCCTACACTAAAGAGGTGATACACTAGAAAAGGAAAGTGTGAGAGTAGTTTCCCAATATGTGAAAAGTAGAAGCAAAAATGCAAACTAAAAGGGGTGATAACAATTCTCCACAATCTAGAAACTACATTCAAAACAATATTTCATGCACACATAATGATAATG
This sequence comes from Taxus wallichiana var. yunnanensis, assembly GCA_018340775.1. NCBI lineage: Eukaryota > Viridiplantae > Streptophyta > Pinopsida > Cupressales > Taxaceae > Taxus > Taxus wallichiana. The sequence continues at coordinate 873,947,405 of CM031238.1, forward strand.
GATCCCTATAAAATCATAAGATATACACAATATAAATGCAATGAGATCGAAAGGGAAAGAGGAATGCAAACAAATACAGTAGGGGAAGATACATCCACAAACTTGCATCTATTGCTTCATAAGTATGCAAAGTTCAAGCGATTACAAGATAAGGGTCTAGATCACAATGTAAGGATTCGAATACAAGGGCTTGCATAACATTGGATTCACAAAGCAATTTTGACAGATTTTTTCTACTTAAAAACTATCTCCCTTTACAATGATCCCAACACTCTAATTTATAGAATTTTGAGAGGAGAGAGAGGGGGGGAAATTAAAATCCTAAAATCTATCCTTCAACCACTTGCAATATGTAGTAAATGAAGTGAAATACTCTTCTATTTCTTGAAAAAGGCTCCCCATACTGTCCCATGACTTGGAGTAGGGAGAAATGTTAGCCCATGTTCCATTGAATGCATCCCAACCACCAAATAAAACACTATTCTGAACATGGGCACGTTTTCTACAAAATCACCATCAATTTCTCAACAAATTATGAATTTCTTGATTTTTTTGCATCAGGATCACAACCATGATTCCAACGGAACCAATTTTGTGTGTTTTTTTTTAGAAATACAAAAGTTATGGCCTTATGAGTGTGGGAAGCTATTTTAGGTCTACCAGACATTTTTGTCATTTAACGAGACTGAACATTTACTTCACTAGAGATGAATATATTTCCTTTATTTTTATATAGCTATCCTCATTAAAAATAAGAAATCTGTGGCATAGAGGACGTCATTCTCATTCCAAAAATTCCAATTTGGTTAAAATCGGAAACCTTTTGAAGTTTGGGAGGGTCATACATCCACTCCATTGAATTTTCCTTTACAAATCGGCTATTTCAGCCCTAGTTGTCCCTTCCACACAAAAAAAAATCAGGTTTTGATGTCGTAGATGTCCGTGCATTGACCGATCCATGAGGGTCGTTGTCCTCCACTTTTGCCGCATCACCCTTTGACTGTGGCCTTTCAAATCAAAAAAATCAGATTTTCGAGTCCCAACTGTTCAGCCTAGGCCACTTTGACCTAACTTAGCTGACTTACTCTTGGACTACATCCTTTTTGGCTATTTAGGGCCCATATGTCCCGAGCGTACCTGTGCGGTCTGGGCCCAAAAAACATGACTTTTCTTATTTGCATGTAAATCATCCATTTTGGCTCTATGGGTCCTGCGTGTCTCAATGTCCCATGGACTACATAGGAAAAAAAATGTCTGATTTCCCCGTACAACAAAGGAATGCGGTCAGTTCAAGTTTTCAGGTCACGAATGCCCTGCGCGTACCTATGCGGCCTGGGCTCCAAAAACTTGATTTTGCCAATTTCTTTGTAAATAAGCTATTTCAGCCATGTAGGTCGCAGATGTCTTGCACATACCTATGTGGGATGGGCTACTAAAAACCGACTTACCTACAATAAACTATCTGAAGCCAATTTTTTGATTTTCTCAATTTTGTCTAACTCCTTGAATTTTTTCATTGGATGGAGGGGTTAGAAAAGAGCCAAAGGGAGATTCAAAACTGAATTTTGCCCACGAAACATTTCAACCTAGCTTGAGCTTGAAGAATCATGTAAGTTATACAATTCACCTTGATGGATGAATTTGGGATAAAAATTCCTTTTGAAATCAATCCACCAAAATTAGTTGATAGCATAAGTTCATCAGAACCTACAATGGAATGTTTATTAGACCGAAAAATAAGGAGTTTAAGATATATTTATGAATATGATATTAATGTTAAAATTTCAAAAAAAATCTCTTTTTTTTTTTTTTCAGAAGTTGTTGATCAGAAATATTTTGGTGAAGTAATAAAAGATGAAGTGTGGGAAGAATCCATGGATGAAGAGATTCAAGCTATTGAGAAGAATAACACTTGGGATTTAGTGGATCGTCCCCAAGGAAGCGATGTCATAAGTGTGAAATGGATATACAAAACTAAACATGACATGGATGGTAAAGTGTTGAAGCATAAGGCAATACTTGTTGCTAGACGTTTCACTTAACAACTTGGTATTGATTACAATGAAACGTTTATTTTTGTAGCACGTTTGATATGGTAAGAATGGTTTTGGCCATTGCAGATCAAAACAAGTTACATGTTTTTAAAATCGATGTAAGATTAGCATTGTTAAATGGTTATCTTGAATACATTTATGTATAGCAGCCAGAAGGATATGAAATTTCAGGTCATGAAGAAAATATATACAAGCTGAAAAATGCATTCTATGGACTCAAATAAGCTCCTAGAGCATGGTACATCCGAATTAATTCTTATCTAATTAAGAATGGATTCAGTAGGTGCGGAAGTGAGTATAATTTTTTATCAAAATTGATGAGAAAAGTAAGATGCTGATTTTGTATCTTTATTTAGATGATTTTATTTTCACATGAGACCTTTCCATAAATTCTTTTAAGGAAACTGTGATGAAAGAGTTTGAAATGACTGACCTTGGTCTCATGAAATACTCTTGGGAATATAAGTTAAGCAACCACCTAAAGGTATTTTTATTTCTCAATCAAAATATGTAAGTGATCTATTGAAAATATTTAATATCTTGAGTTGTTACTGGGCTGAAGTTGAGAAAGGAAGATAGTGGTTCATTTGTTGATCCTAGATTACTTAAAAGACTAGTTGGTGGTCTTATGTATTTGACGCCTAAAAGGCCTGACATTATGTATGGTGTGAGACTTATTTTGATGTTCATGTAGTCTCCAAAAGACTATCATTTTCAAGTTGGAAAAATAATACTTAGGTATGTTTGTGGAAAAACGAACTATGGAATTTGTTATTCAATTGTGGATGAGTTTAATATCATTAGATACATGGATAACGATTGTCATGGTAGTGTTGATGATAGGAAAATTACCGTTGGTTATTATTTTCATTTTTGAACAAGGGTAGTATCTTGGGCTTCAAAGAAATAGACCACTATGACCTTTTCTTCAGCAGAATCAGAGTATGTGGCAGCAACAGGTGTGGCATGTCAAGCCCTATTGATGAGGAGAGTGCTAGCTAAGTTGATGCATGAAAAATAATAATCCACATAGATTTATTAGGATATTAACTTAGCCATTAATTTATCTAAAAGTCATGTTTTTCATAAAAGGAGAAAGCGCATAGACACTAGTTATCATTTTATAAGAGGGATGGTAAATACCGAGGAAATATGTTTAGAGTTTGTTAGATCACAAGATCAATGTGCTGATATCTTTACTAATCCATTGGGAAAATATGCATTTGAATATCTAATAATGTTTTTGGGTGCTATGTGAAGATTAAGTGAAGAATAGAACTTCTGAAAAAGGTACCAATAGCTATGGATATGGAATATAGAGTTCTAAGAAGAATGGTAGTGTGTTGAGATTAAGGGGGAGTGTTGGAGATAATTTCAACCCCCGCATTCAATGTTGAATTATGGTTAATGATAACATGGATATAAATATGAGACAAACCTGGTGTACATAGGGAATATTCATATTGAAATTTTAAGAAAACAACATGCCTATTTCAGAAGAAATTTTTCTTTAGACACATGGGCTATAGTTTCCACATCCTGCAATGAAATTTTCAATAGAATGGATATGATGGAAAGATTTTGAAAATGAAAATGAAGAAGAAGATATCGCTAATGTGGACGATATAGTTCATGAGGTTTATGGTTAATTTTCATTGGCTTTAGAATATGTGAAACACAAATGTTTAGCTGTGATAAGCCATGTTGGAGTTCAGGAGGATTTCAAAGCATATTATGGTTACCCTCTCGATTCATATTTGATTATTTTTATCCCTCTCCCAAGAGGAGGAAATATTGAAGAATTTTTGCAAGAAAATGAAATGGAAGAAAAATAATATGAACAATCAATCTAATTTATGTTACCTTGCACTAGCAAATAGTTCATTGAAGTAGCAGATATAAATGCTCCTTCTTATTGCTCTTTGTTTAGGGGGAGGGGCAAGACGAGGTGTGGGATGGGGGAACGGTGGGGGTTATTCCACTATGTTTATCTCTGGTCTAGCCATTCTATTTTTAGGAGTTGTTATGATCTAGTCATTTCTACGTTTAACTTGTTTTTTATTGTAAACTTTAATGCTTTATTTAACTGTGTACACATAATCTACGATGATATTTATAAAAGGCTTGAGTCCATTTAAAAATAAACTATTTTACCAATAATTTATAAATGAGCCTATCAAAAAACAAGGCATCTGGAATAAGGAAAGCAAACATAGGGGTGAACACTACAAAGGGTAGGCCCATTAAAAATGATCAAAGGAAAACAAAGATCAATAAAGCACTAAAAGATGGTATTCAGTCCTCTTTGGACCATCTGGTTCATTATTTCCCCCACATATTTAAATTAATATTGTTTCATGTAATATCAGAGGCCTTAATAGAAGTGGAAAACAATGTGCTCTTAAAGATTTAAGGAAGACCTATAATCCCACTGTTATGGCAATTCAAGAAACCAAATGAGTACTGAAGAATTAAAGTTTTGTTGTAGAAAACTTTGTAAAGAGACTGATTGGGTGGCTATTGATTGAAAAGGATCCTTAGGAGGCATGGTTATCTTTTGGGAACTAAACAAGATAATGGGTAAAACCATTCTTTCATCTCATTCCCACCTTGCTCTTACTTTTCACACTCTTGACAACAAGTATGGCTGGATTTTTTCTCTCATCTGTGCCCCTAATACATTGCATGGTAAAATATAACTCTAGAAGGATATTCAAAGTTTCCAAAATATTTTTTCCATATGGAAATGACTTCTCGTGGGTGATTTTAATATACCTCTTTCCATTAGAGAGAAAAATGTGGCACTACTGATCATATAATAGGAATGGATGATTTAGTTGACTTTATTTCTCACTCCAATTTTTTTAATTAGAACTTCATGGAAATCCATATACTTGGTAAAATAAGAGACTTGCAAACAACCTTATTCAATTTCATCTTGAAAAAGTGCTCATCTCATACGACTAGATTTTAAGTCAAGATTTTCATCTTTCCTCCCTTCAAAGAATTTTTTTTATCATATGCCCATAGTTCTAAACATTTTGAATAATGAGATACCTGCTCAAACCTCATTAAAATTTGAGAAAATGTGGTTGGATCATACAAATATTCATGACAAAATTAAGGAATGGTGGCACCTATAAGTAGAAGGGACAACCCAATTCACATTTGTGCAAAAATTCAAAAGCATAAAAAGAAAGTCAGGACTTGGAACAATACAATTTTTGAAATATCTTCAGTCATTAGAAATAGATCAAAGAGGATATTGAAGCATTGAAAGGAGAGTTTCAAAATTGGTATGAATCAAGAGGACTATGCTAATGAAAAATATCTTTTGGTGAATTTCCACACAATCTGTGCAAGTGAATAATATTTCTAGAGACAAAAATCTAGAGCAATGTGGCTTAAAGAAGGAGATAAGAGCGCTAAATTTATTCATATGACAACTCTCAAAAATAGGGTTTGCAATAGGATTTTAGAAGTCACACTGCTGAACATCGATATCACTTCTAATCGAAATTGTATTAAAGAGGAAGTAGTTAAGCTTTACAAGAATATATTAAATGATTCTCCCTCCTTTTCAAATGAAGCAACAAATACTCTTTTAGATTATATTCGTAATAATATTGTGAAGCCTGAATAATTTTTCATTCTCAGCAAACCAACTACTGTAGAAGAGCTTCTAAAGGCATTATTTTCTATGGAGGAAAAAAATCCCCAAAGCCTGACAAATTTTCTTCTTATTTCTATAAAAAAATTCTTAGATATCTCTGTTGATGATCTATTCAAATAATCCAATGAATTCTTTAGGATATGTAGGCTTCTGAAATAAATTTACAATACTTTTATCTTTATTTTTCCTAAAAATATTAGGGCCAAAGAATCAACACTATTCAGGCCTATAAGTCTTACTATCATCCTATGTAAGATATTTACTAAAATTCTTACTTCTAAAATTCAAAGGTTATTCCGTCACATCATTTCCAGCCAACAAGGTGGATTTGTGAAAGTAAGGATTATTCAGGATGGAGTTGTTATGGTTGATGAAAACATACATTCAATGGGAAAATGTAAGAAAATTGGCATGACATTAAAGTTAGATATGAACAAATCCTTTGACAGGGTTTCATGGATCTTCCTTGATAAAGTAATGGTGAAATTTTGTTTTGATGTCCACTCGATAAAAATATTTACACTTGTATCTCTTCCTTCACATTCCTTATAATTTTTAATGGTAGTCTAGTGGATTTTATTCCAAGAAGTCGAGGCACCCACCAAGGTGATAATATTACTCCCATTCTTTTCATTATCATGGCAGATTTTCTTAGCCACACCATAACAAGAGTTATTTCACTACATTTTTACATGGCTTAAAGCCTACATCTCTGGAGATTACGGTCTCTCATCATAGTTTAAAGATGACACTATTATCCTTCTTCTTTCTTCTTTCCATGAAACCAGGATGATGAAGCATATCCTTCAGGTCTTTGAAGAGGCCTCTGGAAAACAAATTAATTTTGATGAAATCTCTATTTACTTATTTAACACTCCACCTGCAAGATAAAGGAAAACTACTCAAATTTTGGGGTGTGATATCAAATCTCTGCCTATTACTTACCTTGGTCTTCCTCTTGGTACAAACAAGGTACCCTTAAATGTTTTGAATGCTTTTCTTCTCAAGTTTTAAAGAAAGCTTATTGGTTCAAAGGGAGCTACTCTTTCTAGTGCAGGAAAATGTTTTCATATAAAAATCATGCTTCAAACCCTTCCAATTTATCTCATGTCTCTATTTTTAATTCATGTGGCCATTGCAAGAAAATTGAGAGAATTCAAAAAAAAATTTGGAAAGGTACATGATAAAAATAGATTTCACCTGGTAGCCTAGGATAAGGCTTGCACTAGCAAAAAAATAGGAAGCATTGGAATAAAAAAATCAGGACTATAAATTGGGATGTAGATTAATCAAGGAGGAATATTAATGGGAAGACCTTATTAAATCCAAATATCTAAATCAGGTTAATGTTCAAGATATCTTCAACAATGATGCTCATCCCAATGTCTCAAAATTTCGAAACAATCTGGATAAGATAAGAAAATACCTTGAATCGGGTTATAAAATGGATTCTTCGTAATGGTGGAAACATAGTTTTTGGAAAGATATATGCGCTGATTTTAGTAATATGAAAAACAATGGGCAATGGGATAAGTTAAAAATTAGGTTTGGGAAAATAGGTCAACGGATATATTTAGAACACCAAAGGAAAACTGCATTGAAGAGATCTTAAGTTTGTTCTTCTAGATCAAATGGATCTTCTTTTGGACCTACAAAACATTTTCAGGCATATCAATATCAGTCAATTATAGGACAAGGATGATTTTATATGCTATCATTACTTTGATGGAAACTACACATTGAGATTAGGTTATCAATTATATGTTAATGAACGTACTTCTAACGTTTTTTGGAGCAAGAACTGGTTCACATAAATCACCCCAAAAATAAACCAATTCATGTGGATGGTTCTGAATAAGGGCAACCTAACCATTTATAAACTTATAAAAAGGAGATACATAATGCCAAATAGATGTTACCACTGTAAAAATGATAATGAAACTATCCATCATCTCCTTTTGTATTGCTCGATAGTTGGTGCTTTTGGAAGCTTATTTTTAATAGGCTTGGTATTGTTTAGTCTTTCCTAGATGACATCATACACGTGTTGATTTAGAAGTAAACACTTTTGAAACATGCTTTCCTTTCAAGGTTTTTGAGTTTCATCTTCTATCATACTATTTGGACAATTTGGAAGGCTTACAACTCCTTTATCTTTAGGGATACTAGCCAAAGTACCAAAAACATTTAGAGTGAAATTATAGTTGTGGAAAAAGAAAACATCATGAAGTTTATACCCCCCAAAAAATCAAATTAGCCTAAAGAAGAGGAGATATCCTTAAAGGCATGGGATATTAATGTTTAGTAGATATCAATTTCCTTACCCAACATTGACAGATCTCTTGTTCAGTAGATTCCCCCAAAAGATGGTTAGTATAAGTTGAAATGAAATGGTGCTTCAAAAGGTAACCAAGGGGAAATAGGTGGAGGAGGTCTCATCAGAAACCAATAGGGTCAACTAATATTTGATTATGCATGCCCATGGGTAAAAAATCCAATCACTTTACTAAGGCCTGAGCCATTCTCTAGGGAATCAGAATAGCTAGGATTATCAAGGTAAAAAAATATCATTGTGGCAGAGGATTCTATGAATATCACTAACAAAATCTCTAGAATCCAAACACCCAATATGACCATTAGTAATTTCATTAATGAAGCTAATAAGATTTCCAATGGTCTTAATATTATTATTCAACATTGGTATATGGAGCGAAATGGTGTCGTAGATGCGCTTTCTAATACAGGTTTTCACATGAATAACTATAGTGAGTGGCATGATAACAAGGACCTCCCGTGTGAGGCTCACTCCATCATCATTAATGAAGCTACCTCCCAACCCTTCATTAATTCTTAAGGGACAAATTTTACACATATGGAATTCCCCTCCTTGGTGCTTGAAACAAATCTAATTTATTCATATTTATTTACTCCACACCTCGAATACTAAGGGAACTTGTAATAAGAAACATGTTTTGAGTAATACATCGGGTTCTACTAGGGAAACAAATTAGTTGTTGGATTTCTACTAGAAGACTTACTTATTGCTGCCATCAGTATGAAATTGCACTTTGCAGAGTTGAACTAGTTTTTGATGCCCAATGGTAAGACAACATTCAACTTTGGGAAACCCACAATATTGGAGGTTTCACATACTTCATACAAGGAATAAGGGGCCATAATGAGCATATCTATCTACAATTTGTAACAAATTGGAAGGACATAAAAATCAAGTTCAAGAGTAGAGACTTCAGCATTTTAGAGCACTTTATCCCATTCATCACGAGCTTGAGTATGAAGGGCAATAATTTCTTTCACAATAAGTTTTACCTGGATGTTTAGGAAAGGTGTTTCTTGGAAGATGGACAAAAATCAAGATAAAAAATGAATGCATCATCTGCTCCTCTATTCTAGAAACTTTTAATGAATTTTCATACATGATGGTTCGATACATAACAATTGAAGGAAGATTCTCCGCTCTTCCTCTGCACCATTTAGTTCTTCTTAATCACTATAGGTAAGAAACAAAGGGTCGTTTTCCCTATTACATTCTAAATTATTTTGAAAAAATTGTTGTAGAAATTAAAGGTAATAAGAGAGTTGTACCACTGCATCAAGGAGTTATCTTCCATGATCCATCAATTTATCCTTGATGTAGTGGAAAATGACCTAGGCCCTCATTTAGCTCCTCCACCTCCCCAGTAGCCCCGTATTAGATCTAAGAATCCACTCTTACATGACCTTGTTTCTGAACCTCTAGCTAAGTGGATTTTTAGAAGAAACAATAAAAATAAGGAGATAATTGGTGAAGAAATCCATCTAGAGATCAACCATGTTATTCCTAGTGCTCAGGTCACTCCTATTCTTGAGAAATTTAAACAAAAGGTTAATTATTTGAAATCTATTAAATATAATGTAGACTTTCTCCTTAAGACTGGTAGTAAGACCACACAACCTACCTCCATTACCACCCTTTAAGAGGAAGTAAACTCTCTCTCTAGTCAAGTCAGAGTACTTGAAGAGAAATATAACAATCAATTGGCCACTCACAAAGAAATTCTTGATCTCCTCTAGGTTCATACTAACCAAATTTTTTCTGTTAGTGGGATTCTTCCATCAACTTGGAATAATGGGAGGATCACTAAGAAGTTATTTATAGATACCAATCTCGACTCAAATATGAAGGAAGCCATGAATCTATATAAGGCACTTAGGGTAGCACTTAAGTTGTATAAAAAACTATGAATTATTGCCTTTTTTTCCTCTGTGTTCTCTGTGCTGCTGTTGTTGTGTTGTTTCTGAGTTGTTGTTTTTCTGTTGTCAGGATATTTGTAGCTAGTTGGCCCATGCCTTAGTACTCTTATAGTTTTATCTGGATTTTTGGATTTTTGTTGGGGTGTGGCCCATACATATCGAAAAACCAATTTGTACTCTCATGCGTATCTTGGTTGTTGATCATTTTTTATTGTACTCCATGGTATGGCCCCTTCGAAACTATTTACCTTTAATACAAAAAATTTATAAATGAACCTATCTTTTCTTATGAAATTATTTTGATGATTACATTTTAGTGAAGGAATTTATATATAATTAAATATATTCTAGGTCTTTTTCCTTCATCCCTATGGTTTATATTTATTAAAATATTAGTTAAATGATTAAAAAAAGTATTATTGGTAAATGCTTTTTTGGAGGGGACCATACCTCGAATGAAAAAGATGTTGAAAATACAAAATAACATAAATACCAAAACACAAAGAAAATGCCTAGAAGTTAGTATGACCAAAGAATCACAAAGACAGAAAATTATGCCTTTAAGAATCCCAAATACAATAAGACAACAGCTACACAATAGCTACACACAAGGAAAACCATGAGAAACCTTCAAAAACAAAAAGCATGGGAGGACCAGTTCAAGTGTGGTCTGGAACCGAGAAAAGCATATAAAACCCAAACTTGATCCTAGAATTTCTTAACATGACTCTGAGGAATGGCAGGATGATTGGTGCGAGGCATTATATTTTTAACCTTTGTTCATTAGCCATCTTCCTCAAACGAAGCAATAATGTCCACCTTACCTAAAGAATCAGTAAAAAATTATATTATATTACCGTTCTTCATGAGGGCTCTCACTTCCTTAGTAATGCTATTTAAGTTACAAATGGACCCCACTTGATCCATCACTTCATTCATTTCCTTATGTTTCCATTTAAGTTTGATTAGTACTGACTCCACTATTAACACCTCAAAGTTAGTATTTGCACTCTCATTTGAATCACCCTTCCCCATGAAGGTACCCAAGATAGAAGGGCTCACTACCTTTTATTTTTATGAGTCATGATGCAATATCTTTTAAGCAATAGGAGAATCAATCTTATCCACAAACACCCAATCCTTTTCAATGTCAGTCATAGGAAGTGGAGTTTTTTTTGAAGGATTAGCAGTGGAAACATTTAATACACCCTATCTATTCAAATTTGAATTGGTTAGGATTCCCCCACCATTAATGTCTCTTATTGTTAGTGGTTTCTTTCTAAAATCCAAGTTAGCAATTTTGAATGGTTCAAAAAATCGATCCATGTTTTGGGCTACTTGATTTCTGATGTGGCTTACTACATAAGGTTCTCTGTTCATGTCAACAAGAATTTTTCATTTAGTTGTCTACTTTCCCTTCCTTTCACTAACCTATGATATATTTTCTAGGTTGATGCCAAGGGTTTGGGGCACTAGAATTGTCTCAATCCAATCGTAACAAGTTGGCAATTGGAAATTCGTCTTACCATTACATCTGTTTCCACCATACCCTACTCTTCCACATTTTTTATAGTAAATTGGTGAATATTCATATATGATTTTTTGTATCCATATCCCATCTTTGGTTTCTAGGTTAATGATCTCTAGAGGAGAAGAACCAAATGAAATTTTATGCACATCCTTATTGTAATGAATTTGGTCCTAGCTATTTTTTGGGGGTCTAGAAAAATCGAATCCCCAATTTCTTTAGCAATTTATACCAACACATCTACTTCCCCAAACTCCAAGGGAAGTCCTCAAAGCCTTATCCAAACATGGCATATAGTTGGAATGTGTTTTTTCGATCCTTGTTTCCATCTAACCATGGTGAGAGTGGTTATTCCATAAAACCAAGGTCCATCATGCATAAATTTTATAAGATATTCTTCAATAGAGAAGACAAATAGGAAGCTTATGTTTGACAGGGATAAGGTATTTACCTGCCCAATAATCTTCCACTTATTCTTGGTCCAGCTTCTAACATGGTCAATATTTGGCGGTATTCAAGAAAATTCTCCCATTATTGCAAAGTTGAATCTTCACTATGCTCTTTGGATCACTAAGTCTGGTAATTTCAGCCATGGTATCTCTTGTTTCCACTCAGGGGAAAGATTTTTGAAACCTCCTTATTGTTGTTTTTGAATAGATTTTTCTCCCATAAGTTCCCTATATTTATATCATAACTTATTTAAAGATTTTTAAATTTATTAATTATATTTTGGGTCATTTATTGTACCATGGATGATAATTATTATGAAATCATTGTTTATGGGTCCCATACTAAATATGAAATATTGATATTATTAACCTTAGAAGTGATCTCATCGCAAGCCCTCAAGTCTTTCATTATTATGCACATTGGATCATATTCATTCAATACATACAAAACATGTTTATTGAGCACAACAAACTTGTAACCATGAGGTAGTCCTCCCATAAAACATGTATCTAATGGAGGAAACCCTTATAAAGGTAATGCAATTATCCTTCACATACTTTTATCATTGATATATTATACCAAATAATATAACCTTTGGAATCAACTAAAAATCACATATCCTCCCATTTCCATCCTATAATTTCTATAACACTTAATACATCATAAAGACATTTTATATCATGCATTTGAAAGAGGTTTTATGAAGAGGATAATTAGTATCACACATGATTTGATTCTGTTTTTGATAATTCAAAAGACTAGTGAAATAAAACATCTCTTTTCAAGAAGATAAATTACAATCATTACATATAATTGACCAAAATCCATATTTATACATGTAATTTAAAATTTTATATAAATAGATAAAAAGAATATATTTTTATTAAATCCGTGAAGAATTGCATAGGTTAGGGTAACAAAATTCTTATACTAATAAATCAAGGATTAAGGGATTCCATTATGTGAAATTCACTAGGGCACAATCCTAGCCTCACACTTTATTTAGCATATCTCGGGATTGAAACTATTTGACACCGTTATATGTAATTTTGACAACAACCCATTAAAATGAACTTTGATAATATCTATTTTCAAAATGAAAATGTAATATCACCTTCTGATATTTAATAGGTTAAATTATTTATTAATGTACCCATTGTGATACAAACACATGAAGATTCACCTATAATGTGCAGAACAATTATGGCATACTACAGTAAATATCAATGTTGGGATAAGAAAATTCTTCCCACCATTTTTTTAGTCATAGGAAACAAAATTAAACATAATTTACTCTTTGGAAGACAATGGATCCACTGAATACACAGAGTTCTCTTCACATAATAATGTTGTTTAAAATTCATACAAAATGATATGGTCACCAACTCTACTTCATAAAACCTCACTTAATAGCTTTCCTTGAAGAGGATAACAAAGATTTCATTTCACTTTTTAATACACCTTACTAAAACTTTTATCCACCACTCCAACCCATTCCATTATAATATTTATCCACCTATTAAATTAGTCAATGTACATGTAAATTGAAGCTAATCCTCAAGATCAGAAGATTTTATAATTCTATATATTGTACAATTATGTAGAAATTAGGAACATAAAATAAAAACTTATAAAATAAATATAAACAATTGCAAATAAAACATATTATTGTAAAATCAGATCAACACATTTGTGCATATATTTATTCTTCTAGTTCCATAGCTTTGGCTCAATAAAATCTCTATGAATGGATTTGATATGAAAACACTAACAATTGCCTCTAATAAATAGATGGCTTCATCTAGCAATAAAACACTAAACTGATAAAAATAGAGCTAAAGAATGCATGCTTTTCTATAACACAAATATTTTGATTTATTTTCTTTATTAGATTTTCCTAAAATTAAGAACATCTAAAACTAAACTCAAAAAATAAAAGCATGTAAAAAAAAATTACTTTTTTTTCTTTTCTAGGGGAAAAATTACTCTTTTTCTAACGCCCCCTTAATTTCTTCATAGCTGATTTGAATGAATCTATAGATATATTTTTAGTGATGATTAAATCATCCACATATAAACAAAAAATATAAATTTTTCCTTGCTCATTGATACCTCATGTCTATGTGCTTGCTCCATATAAAAACATGGTAGGCTCACTACTACTCCTTTATTCAACCTCACATCTTTCAAACCATTATGTATCAAATAAGAATAAATCTTGTTGTACTATGCCAATTCCAAAGTGAAAAGTATCCAGGATGTTCTCTCTTTGTTAGGTGCTTTTTGAACTAATCCATAAGTGATGTTTTTAACCTAAAAATTCCATATACCTTTGTTCATGACCTTCCATCTCATAACATTTTGGATGATTCACAAAATGATGCTTCTTCTTACTCAAGAAAAATACATTCAAGAATGTTGATTTTACATCCATATGATAAATAATCCATTTATTATGAGTTGCAATTGCTAAAACCATTCTTAGTGTGTCCAAAAATACTACACATGAAAATGTCTCATTGTAATATACTCCATATTTGATGTGAAAAAACCTATATCAATGAACCTGTTGTTCTTTTGTTGAGACCATAGATTGTTTTTAACCTATGACCTTTTCTTCACACCTTCATCTCATAAAATTTGGTGATTCACATAAACTTCTTCTTCAAGAATGTTGATTTCACTCCTATCATGTCCTTTCCTTCTAGAATATCTACCAATTCCCATGTTTGATTCTTCTCTATGGCACCTATCTCATCATTCATGGTTTGAACCCAAACTACGTTGTTCTTCTCTATCATCTCTCTTCATGGCTTGACTATATAGCCTCTTCGGATCTATACTGGATCTGCAGCTTGAGAAAAAAATGCAAAAAATGAAAAAGAATTAGTTGTATCCACATAATAAATCTCACTAAGACTCCTTGTTTTCCGCTATAAAGGGCTATCTGATGATGGACATTTTTGTATTGAAGGAGTAATTTCTGGTGTTCTTTGTGGAGTCTGTTGCATGGTTGAAGATGACTAAAAATCTTGAAGATGTCCTAGATGTAGATAAAGATGTAGCTTGTGCTACAACTTGTTGTGCATGTCTAACATTTAAAGAATATACAATACCTTGTTGTTGTATGCTTTCATATTTTATATAATCATGAGGAATAACTACTACTACACTGACTATTTTCTCAATACTTCCATCCCATGCCACATTTAAAACAAACTATACATCTCTATTGATTATGACCTTTCTGGTAATTGGATTGAACACCTTGTAAGATTTTGTATTCTCTAAATATCCAACAAATATGCATTTTTCTCCTTTGTTGTCTAACTTATTCCTTAGCTCATCAGGCACATGTGCGTATGCTACACAACCAAAAACTCTAAAATGAGAAACACTTTGTTTCCTCTTAGTCCAAGATTGTTGAGGAACCATGTTTCAAAAAAATTCATTAGACATCTGTTTATGATGTAAACAACAGTTGTTACTGTTTCTACCCAATAATCATTTGAAATATGCTTTTCCATCATCATACTTTTTTCCATCTCCATGATACTTCTTTCCATCTCCATTATGGTTATATTCTTTCTCTCTACCACATTGTTCTACTATGGTGTATACTTGGAAGTAAACTGTTTGTGTATACTATGATATTTGCAAAATATTAGAAAAACATTCGAAATATACTCACCTCCTCTATCTATCCTGAAAAATTTGATGTAGTACCCACTTTTATTTTCCACTAAAGCCTTGAACTGCTGAAATATATTAAAAGCATTTTATTTTTTTCTCAAAAAATACACCCATGTCTTCCTTATATAGTCATCAATGAATGTCACAAAATATGAGCAAACTCCAATAGAATTTGTTTGCATTGGTCCACATAAGTTTGAGCGAACAATTTCAAGTGGTTCACTTGTTCTTGTTTTTTCCAACTGGGAAGGACTCTTTGTGTTACTTCCCAAAATACAACCTTCACAAAATCTATCTGGTTTCTAAATCAAAGGTAAACCTTACACATATTTTTCCTATGTAATAAATTCAAACCACCAAATTTTAAGTGACAAAACCTGAGATTTCATAGCCACGATCCATCTTTTTCAACTGACTGAAAAGTTGATTCAATCTCCTCAGCTCGGACTGATCTGTAGTATGATCTCCAAATGTGGGTAGTATAATATTCAAAGGAAACATTATATTTCTTGTCATCTTAACTTTAACAATTACATGTGTACTTGGAGCTCAATTGACCAATGCTCATAAGATTGTGCTTCAAACCTACAACATAATAAACATCCTACATAATCTTTTTCTTCCCATTTTTTGTTATAATGTTGATTGTTCATTTTCCTTTTACAGTCACTATATTATTATTCCCAAGGGTAACTTTTGTCTTTACTGACTCATCCAAATTATAAAATAAATATAAGTTACCTAACATGTGATTATTGCATCCAGAATCCAAATACCATACATCACTAAGACTCTCTTGGGATAGATTACACTCAATAGGAGATGCTTTGGCAATATTTGTGCATGAAATAAACATGGATCTTGGAGTAGAGCTTCCAACTTGATTTTGATTCTTCTTGTTCTGATCATACTACTTTTTCTTGCAATAGTGATATTGCACATGCAATTTATCCTGTCTCAAACCTGAACAATGATTATGATTGTGCTCTTGACTATGTCCTCTTCCACTTGAGTTTGATGGAACACTGCTGCGTCCTCTAGATGAACTTCTTCCTCTGCCTCTAGGGCTGAAATTTCCTCTTCCTCTTCCATGATTTCTTGATACCTATGATGAAAAATATTGATCTACAACTGCATGTGATCTATTCAACCTCTTTTCAAGATTTATTAGTGATGCATGCAACTCATCAATTGAAAAATTATTTAGATCCTTAGTTTCTTCAATAGCAACTACTAAAGGATCAAATTTTGTAGGAAAAATTCTAATCAATTTTTCATTAATCCTTCTATCCTCAATAGTTTCACCGTGAGATTTGACTTGATTGACTAAACCAACTACAAAAGTAAAAAATGATTCTACAGAATCTGAATCTTTCATTGACATATTTTCAAAATATCTACGAAGTAACTGTAGTTTGCGGTTTTTACTTTCTCTTTAGCTTGATATGCAACTTGGAGAGTCTCCCACACAATTTATACTTTACTAGTTGTTGTCACTCTGGGTAAGATGCTTTCATGCATGGCTTGATGAATGAAGAAAAGAACTTTTCCATATTTCTTTCTTAATTCCTTCAAAGTGTCTTTCTCTTCCTATGAGAGTGCGTTATATGATGCTGCATTTGTAGGCTTTGTGTACCCATTCTCTACAATTTCCCACACATCCTAGGATCTAAATAGTGCCTTTATGGTTAATGACCAATACTCGTAATTATTTTTGTAAATTGTGGTTTCTGCAAATCGGATATCAAATCCATAACCTATTGTCACTTGTCAATTAAAAACCTACTAAAAAAACTCACGCTTTGATACCAATTTGTAGAAATTAGGCACATAAAATAACAACTAACAAAAATAAAATAAAGAATTGCAAATAAAACATATTATTACAAACTTAGATCAGCACTTTTGTGCATATATTTCTTCTTCTAGTTCCAAAGCTTCGCTCAATACAATCTCTTTAAATGTGTTTGATATGAAAAAACTTACAATTTCCTCTGATAAATAGATGCTTTCATCTAACAATAAAACACTCAACTCATAAAAATAGAGCTAAAAAACACATGATTTTGTGCAATACAAATTTTTTGATTTATTTTCTTTATTATCTTTTCCTAAACTTAAGAATATCTAAAACTAAACTCAAAAATAAAAACATGTAAAAAATAAACTACTTTTTTTTTCTGGGGGAAAATTACTCTTTTTCTAACAAATTCTGTAATAATGGAATGCGAGTTAAACCTCCTTGCCCACTTTTTTTTAAAAAAATGGAAAAGTAATATCAATTACCACATCACCATAGGAGTCCATGTTACAACCGATAACTACTAAATAATACTATGGTTTTCGATTTGTATATGTACAAAAATAATATACAAGGCAATTGGAATATGGAAATAAGACAAAAATACTACCGAGCCATTTAAATTAAATGAAAAATACAACTCGTATTTTGAAAAGAGGGACCGTATAATATTCCCTGTCAATTAAATCACTCGTACATAATCACACATAATAATGTGTCACCTAGAAGGATACCTCATATTCTTGAAGGTTTTGAGTGATTGAAACATACCAATTTCTAAAGATGTTGTTCATCATGGTTTCATATATTTTAATGCTCTCTTAACATCCAAATGTTATCTTTCAATTTTCCAATGAAGAATCACTATTAAAACTTTCACATACATTTTCGACTTCACATCCTTCTGTCATAAGATACGATTTTTTCCGCTTCTTAACATTCTCACACATACTAGGAGGAAATAGTATATGACACTATTGATTATGCATTTCGATGAAACTAATAAACTACGGACAACCCCATCTACGGAAGAGAGGTTGTCAATGAGGATACAATAGAATTAAAATTGACATAATGAAAATGATCTTAAAGTTATATTACTATGAGCATTATTAGATGGTGGTGAAGAAAAAATGACACAATCCACATTAAAGTAATTCCCTATCTTATCCACATGGTTTTCCGATGAAATTTCGGGTATGAGCCTAACATTGCATTATAAATATTAATATTTTATTACATCACGAAAAGCATAACTAAAACATCTAGAAAATACACTAAACATAGCATTTATGGTCAAACATGATATATTCTGGAAAAGGTTACTGTTTTCTAAGACAAACCTGGTGCACATAAGGACATAGTGATAGGAATGCGAGGTCGTAAAAAGAAACATGCCCATTTCTAAAGCTTGCCTTTACAAAGAGAATGATTTTATATATTCTACTAATTATGTTAAGAGATCAAAAACATATTGGTCTAGAAAATTGAACTGCACAAATCTTTAAACAAATGCATCATACATTTTGTTAGATGGAATTTTTCTCCTATTGTGTGTCCCGATAAATATTATGGTTTCTAATTTTCCCTCTTTTAGTCATATTCATCATCTAAAAATTTAACCATAACATCACTTCAAATATGAGGATTTAACTTTGTTAAAAATTGACCTAGGAAAATGTCCTATATAAAGGGGTGTAAGGATTAAGCTATAATGATTTTGAAAAATATTATTGAGATAGGGTATGTGGTGACAATAAGGAGGGAGGAGAAGTTGTGGAGAGATGATGTAATGTTAATTTCATATCATTTTCATTATTTGTTTGCAATATAGTGGCATGTGATTTAGAGAAGCAACACATATTTATAGAGTTTAGACAATTCATAACTCTCAATAGATGGGACATCTTTCGTAATTTATATTTGCACACACACACACACATATATAGAATGGGTAGTGGTATAATGGTTCTTGAGTCTCTTAGTAATTGGGAGGTCCAAGGTTCAAATCTCGGCTCATGTGTTAAGTCGGCCTACTACTGATAGTTTGGATACTCTTGTGATAGGGCACCACAATAATGTGGTTTAATCCATGGGCTAGCCGAGAGCTTAAAACTTCCATCCTTAGATGGTTCCACGACCGGTGTGGGTTGGTGATGCCACAATGGGCTAGGGCTTTCTCCCTAGGTGACCTAACCAAATATATATATTTTATTTTATTTTTAAAGGAGAATAGATGTCATAATGTTTAATAAATAAAACTAGCAACAATACAACCACATATGACCATTCATATTACTTTAGAATATTTGATTAGTGTGATAAATGAAGATAGACAAGAAAGGAAGAGAGATATCATACCGCACATACTAAGGGTTTGTACTCTTTGAATCCAATATGAATTTGGTAAAGATTTTATCTAATAATTTAATTAAAGTTTATGAAAATGTAGGACATTAAATCTAACATTGAAGAGGTGGATATAAGAAAAGGTATTACAAATTTAAATACAACATGAGAGTGATGTAAGTGGATGTGTAGGAGGTGGTAGAGCTTCTTACAACTCAAATGAATGGCAGAAGTAAACCTAACTCCATATTTAATTTCTCTATGATTTTAAATGATTGGGAACTAAGTGAATTTTATACTTAGTCTTAATGTTTTAAAAATGTGTAGATAAAAAAATCATGTTATGTATGTTGAAGGAAATAATGTAGTAATATTTCAAAACTTTGATCTACAAATTTTGACGTGATCCATTGGTGTATGCGGGCTTTGGATTATTCTGCATGCAGATTGATCTTTTGCCACACAAGACAAGTTTTGTGGGAAGAGATCCCTTTTTCGATACACTACAAATGAAATGTATGGCTGCACTTAGGAAGAAACCACCTCATCATCTTATCTTGAAAGTCCTTAAAACACTGCACTCTCAAATCCCATACTTTGAGCTTGGAGGACCTTGACTAGAATATTATATTAGTAAGTAAAAAATAGATCTTGACAACAATGTTTTTTGTCCCCTATCACAATGAATCTCACATTAATCCTAGTCTTCCATTGTCTAAGGTGGAAGGTCCAAGTTGTTGAGGGAACACGGGGTTGTATTTGCTAGTGCTCATATTTGTTTTCCCCATTTGCCATTATTTTCCTCTAATTTGCGTGTTCTGAAATGTTTTGTCTCTCGATCTGGGTGTTTTGAAAGCTTCTACCTTCATTTGAAATGCTTCAAATTGTTTGTAGAGTCCATTGTCATGTCCCTCCATAAAGGAGTCTCCGAGTTTTCCCTGTTTTTTCCCCAATTTCTTCAAAATCCCCAGGCTTTTCCATTTTTCCTATCTTTCCCCGACCATGGAAGCTCAAGAATGATTAATTTACATTTTTATGCCTTTGAAAATCTAAACCCATGGTCGAAAGATTCTTGGAAACATGATTCACTTGGTTATATTTCGAAAACTTCTCATCCTTAGCAAAAAAATAGGGTTTTGGGCATGAATGGTGATTTTCTGTATTCTGACAGTCTAATAGGTGTCTCTTTCCTATCAAATTCATTCCTCAGTGTTTAGCAGTCTCGTGGCTTATTTTGGTTGGTCAAGGGATGGTGAGAAAATGCTTTAAATTATTACTTATTTCTCTTTACGCAAAAAGGTAAATTTGGTCTCGTAGCCCTGCTCAAATCTGATTGGTTCTTTTGGTGCTTACGTGGCTTCTTCTAATTGGATAGGGCATGAAAGGGCTATCTTTGAACTTTTTCTTTTGGATACTTTGGAAAAAATTTTAACCCACCCCGTAGCCCTACCAGGATATGATTGGAGAAAATTTAAGAGGTAGGGAAAAGTCTCACTTTGATCCCACAGGAGGACACATGGCAAAGCTAGAGGCAGAGATGCGGGCCTTCAAAGGTAAGTTGGATGTTTTGAACCTTTTGATAAAATGGAATAAAATTCTAAAATGGAAGCGTGCCCCCACCAAATCATTCTAGAATCCTTAAGGTTTTTGAAGTTATGCCATAACGACATGTGGCGAGCTCACGCTTGTTCAAGGTCTCAACTTTTCGGGATGATCTCAAGATGCGCCATTATGACACGTGGTAGTTTGAAAAGTCAAAGAGGTGGGGAAGCAAACTATTGGAGGAAAATTGGATTTTTTCCTCCTGTCATCAAAATGAATAAAATCTCAAAATGGCTTGCAAGCCTAAAAGAAAAGTCAAAGCTTTCTCCAATCAATGATGGAGGTGCGCACTCTTTGGGGAAATTTGGAAAAATTTCCTTTTGGGAGAAAAAAGATAAAAGTGAAAAAAGAAGCATGGTTATATTGGGACCCACATTTGGACATGTGTTAGGTGCATTTCCCAAGGGCGGAGCTACGAGGAAAAATTGAAAATTTTACCTTTTCCAAAAAGGTGAAATAGCATAATTTGGCCATGGTTCCATTGGGACCCACCTTATGACACATTTAGGCTCATTTCCCAAGGGTGGAGGTGCGAAGAAAAATGGAATTTTTTTCCATTTTTCAAAAGGTTGTAAAAAGTCAAAGGAAACCCCCGAGCTTGTTTTTAAAATTGAATCTTCCACGTGGATGGCCCAAATTCAAAGTAAAGATCAATGACAATTGTGAGTTTGAATTTGATTTTTCCCCCATTTTTACTTGAAACACGCATGGAAGTGTGAGTTTTCATGATTTCTTGGTATTCTCTACATGATAAATAGAGAGGGTAGTTAATTTTAATATCTAAGTTTGGTGGTGGAAACATCTTTTGCCATTAAAATGGTCTTACTATCGGGCTAGATCTAGTTTTCCATTTTTCTTCTCATGAGCACATAAGGAACAAGATTTGATAGATTAGGGGTAGAAGTGGTTGGAAAGATTGAAGGAGGAGTGTTCTAATAGATGAAGGAGTTGAATGCTGAGATTTTTGAAGGGATCTACCCCATGAGAACCTAACAAATTTTTACGAATCTGATTCTGGGAATCACAATCATGATCATGACAAGCACTGGTGGCACTCAATGTCTGGATTTTTGGGGGAGAAAAGGATCTGTTGTAAATTTTATAAATGGAAAAAATTTATCATGTAAATGGTTGGAGTGTTAGAGGTTGAAGAAAATTCCCAAGAGGAAAATTTGACAAAGTATGTCTCTTGAGAAGCCATCTAAGAAGCCTGTATATCTCTTTTGTATTAAGTTTGATCATGTGAAAGTGGTTGCAAGTGTACAACCATAGAAAAGATTTGAGATTATTCTAGAAACATTCCCCTGCTGATAAATTTAATCAAACTTGAGTTATTTTGGGTTGGTCTTGAGAAAAATGTGTTTGTTTCATTCCTGAATGTCTGCAAATAGTTTTCTTGTTCCTGTTGCAATCTTGTATCAAAATCTATCTTAATCACAAAGGTCTCAATCCTTGTGACAGTTTAGTGGTATCTATGATCTCATTTCTTAGAAGAAATTTCATTTGGGAGTGAAATAAATGGTTTAAAATCACTTTTCTTTCATTTTTGACATGGATTGTTTGTAAGCCTTTGGGTGTACCTCAGGCGTGAGTGATCTTAGATCTTGATGCTTTATTGAGTCTTCTAACTTGAGCCTTCATGTTAAAATATCATAGATTGTGTGAAAAACTGTAAATTTGGGCCTCCATTTGAGTATATATTCTAGTTAAAGGAATATTTTAGCTATTCTGAAGTATTCTGTTGTCCAGAATTTCCATTTTGTAATCTAGATCTCAGAGATTTAGCAAATCAGGTTCATTCTACCTCACCTCCTACCAAAATTTATTCAAAACCAACCAATCCTACCCATCCTACCCCTATTTTTCATGTGTGTATACAAAATGCATATATTTTACTACCAAAACATGCAGAAGCAATCAGGATTCCAAATGTTTTTAGTAGCCTGAACCTTGTCTAGAGAATATCTCCACTATCTAGAGTGAAACTTGTGAGAGTTAGATTTTGTTGCATTGATCATATTTTGTTGAAAGTATCCTTAAAAACTTCATTAGGAAGGATATCACCATCTTCTCCATAAACAATAGGCTACAAAACAATTGTCTTAGCTTGGTTGAAAGGCATAACCTAAAATAGTGAGGATAGATCAAATCCTCTTAAGGTGCTACCCACTCCTTTTTAAAGCGTGAGTGCTAAAAAGTCAGATAGACTAATTCCCTGGCTACAAAACGACATACATAACTATCTATCTACCTCTTGGCATCCTATCAGATCCATTATGTTTCTTGTCCTTTGAAGGAGATTAAATTCAGGTACTAACAGTATTATCATGAGAACAAATATTATGTCATTATTGTCTAGCTTATTCATGTTGTAAAGAGACAAGAAAATGTCAACACATCCAATGTAATGTTTCCATCACACATGTGCATGTCCACACCCTTAATCAGGTTCCTCAACTATATTTCTCTCGAATCCTCCTACTCATTGCATGAGGAAAAACACATTGTCGATTTGAAGGGGATCCAAAAAGCATAGTGAGGGTATACGTTCAGCTACGCTGATACCCTTGAATGGATCGAATCCCTTCTCTACCCACGGGACTTATTACATGCTTCTTGACTACAATCCTTTGTCTTGTTCTTCTCATGTCTCAAATTTTGCCTATGCCAAATTAGTACAATGAAAGTATCTTGTTGTTGTGCATACTTCATCCATGGAAAAATAATGTCCTTCGTGCCACTATAACAATAATAGAAAGAGGAAAAATAGAATACTAAAAAGTAAACACACTATTATTATGTTGAAGGCATTCCCCCTATGGGAAAGGCCCCTATGAACATTTCTACAAATGTGTTAAATTTGACGGTTTGACGACCGTCTTGACGTTTGTGCTTTTCCTCCCTATTATAAATTTTCTCTACTATTTTTAATAATTTTGTTTCTAATAGTTAACAATTTTAGCGTTTTTAATTAACAATTTTAGCTTTTCCTCCCTATAAGTAGAAAATATAAATCTCTACTATTTTTAATAATTTTGTTTCTAATTTTCTCTACTATTTTTAATAATTTTGTTTCTAATAATTAAAAATTTTAGCTTTTGTTTTTAATGAACAATTTTAGCTTTTATTTTTAATAATTTTGTTTCTAATAATTAACAATTTTAGCTTTTGTTTTTAATTAGGCTGAGCTGAAAATAGAAAAAGGGAGATCAATAATAGATTGCAAACGTTGTATAAGGCTTAGGGGAGGTAGAAATAAAGTATATGCACACAGAAAAAGGGAGATAAAAAGGAGATTCAGGAATTTAGAGTGACATAGAGAATATACAGACACAAGAAATAAAATAAAACAATAGTGGAAGCACGAGAAGTCATATTGATGTTTCAGACACTTCTTCTAGATTGGTAAGTTATGCTCTAGATGCCTTTACACAGTTCCTTTAAGAATTTTTGGATGATACTATTAGGGTTTAATCTTTGTTGTTTAAAACAAATTTTTTTGCATGCATTGGTCTGGTGCCATACTGTATCTGTAGCATATTCATTTAATTGACATACATGAATCTAAGTTGTATTATCAACATTGCTAGAGCATGTAATTAAGAGACATGAATTTGAGTTGTATTATCAACATTGCGAGAGCATGTTTCACTAAGCACTAGTTGGAAAATTGGTGTTTCATATGTAAAGATGCTTCTGAATTTTTCATGATACATTCAACCACATATCTGATCAACAATACTCTCTCCTGTGATCCGAATGATTTCCTATAAGAAATGTTGTGTTTCCATCCCAAATATCCCTAGTTTAAAATTAAATAAGTAAATGAAAATTACGATAATCAAATCATAAACAAACAAATCGCTAATTTACGGGCCTGATACAGTTGATGAAATTGGTTATACAACAAATATGGACGTGAATTAGCTTATGTCAATTATTTATATTTTATAGGGAATAATTAGCTTATCTTATTATTTCTATTTACTAGGTGCTCTCAAGCGTTTAATAATGCTCAATCTAAAAAATGACATGCTTTCTAGAAAAAATCCCAATTCTCTGAATAACTGCACAAAATTGCATCTCTTTTCATTGTCTAATAATATTCTTGAGGGATGAATTCCATATGAGATATTAACAACATTGACCAGATTAGAAAATCTGCTTCTAAATTCAAACAAACTCAATGGCAGTATCCCAGAAGAGATTGGTCAATTATGGAAACTGAGAGAGCTCAAGTTGAAGAACAATATCCTTATAGGTGGTATTCCCAAGGCGATAGGAAATTGTTCTTTCATGGAGGAGTTAAATATATCTTCTAACTTGTATGGCTATATTCCACAAGAATTGGGTTCACTTTCCCAATTACGAGAACTGTCACTAGATAATAATAACCTAGGAGGATCCATTCTATATTCTCTCATGAAATGTACATAATTGAAATAATTAAAATTGTATCACAACAAGTTTGTGGGGACAATTCCAGTGGATGTAGGCCATAAGCTAGCCAAATTGCGACTGATGGACCTGTCCATCAATCAGCTAAACGAAAGTGTCCCAAAATCTATAGGAAATATTTCGGCACTTGATTTTCTTCAAATAGAAGACAACCAATTAAGAAGAATAGTAACCCACAAATTGGGAATTTTGGGCTGCTTA
The DNA here is from genome assembly GCA_018340775.1 of Taxus wallichiana var. yunnanensis. Lineage (NCBI taxonomy): Eukaryota > Viridiplantae > Streptophyta > Pinopsida > Cupressales > Taxaceae > Taxus > Taxus wallichiana. Next base: position 873,973,465 of record CM031238.1, read on the forward strand.
CAACAATTGATGTTTGGAAATAACAATCTGAAGGGAGATTTTTTTTCCATTCTCTTGAATTGTACAAAGTTGTAAACCATTGGGTTGGCATTCAACTAGTTTTTGGGCTCTGTTCTGTAGAAATTGCAAGCTCACCAAGTTACAATAAATTGCTGCAACACGTAATTGATTCAGTGGGAGGACCCCACATTTCAGATACTACACTTTTCCTCCCTAAGGTCCATTCTCAACACTGGTGCCCAACATTGTATTGACTTCATTTTCAACTAATTTATTTGTTTCTTTGACTCTACCTTTTAGTTTCTTTATAGACACATCTTTATCTTTCAAATTACCCTGATACACTCTTCCAAAGCTTCCTTTCCCAATTTCGTAACATTGGTTACAATAGCTTTTTATTTGAATTACCTCATCACATGTAAGGTTTGTGAAGGCACATAGTGGAAGATGTTCATGCCATTTCTCTTCTTAAAATAGAAATCGAAAATTGGAAGGAATGGAAAATATTTTTTAAGTAGGCTAATTCTATGGAAAACATAAGATTTAGTATAAATACATGTTATTTTGACTTCCTAATACATTATGTGAATTTTTTATGAATATCTAGCTAATATTTTCTTAAATATTTTTTCACTTGGTTTAGAGAAATTTTGTGCACTTATGTAAATAATTCTGCTCGAATCCTTAATAATTTTAGGTTTTTGTCACCTTGAACTATGTTTAATTGTTCAAGAGACTATTCTCATAAGTTTTCAAATTATAATTTGTACCCAATCTTTAACATGACAGGGATCAAATTGGGGGATAACATATTTTTAAATCTAATTTTTGAAAATAGTTTGTAAAGTTAACAAAGAATAATTACCTTGATTTGGAGGTAAGCTGGTTGGAGGAACAGGTGGTTGAGATGGCGAGTCTTAGCTATAGCGTTCCTATCTATATCACAAGATGATCAACAGTGTCATCTCCTATTAGTTTTCATATTAATAAGATTCAAAGAAAAAAATTTAAGTTCCAAGACAAGTTAATACAAAAGAGAAGAGCTCAACAATGAAGAATAGAGTGACTTCATTAGTGAAATGAGTAGGGTCGATGCCCTCATTATGAAAAATATCTTCATTTTTTTGTTCCGAATTTAGCACAGAACTCCAGTACAATAGGAAAGCCAAAGAGTAAAACATAAATTCTAGGGTACTCACTTTAATTATTTACATTATTTGGGTAAATTAGAAAGAATACAAAATAGATATGTTATGTTTTGCTATTCTTATTTTCGAGATGATAGTGTGTGAATTAGGTGAATTTCAAGTTTATGGATGTAAACTAAATCTCAAAAACTAAATGGGGAAATATTTTTTTGTAGAGAAACCTTTGTGAAATTTCTTTTAAACCATAATAAAAAAAGAAAGTTTACTATCTTCTTATGTATGGCCTCTACTAATATCAAATTTTTAATAACTCTTTATAATATTTTTGGTTTTTTTATTATACTTGAGAATGAAATTGAAAATATAGAATACTATTAATCGAGGAGTCCCTCCTTTTAAATTCACAGATACATTTAGTGTTAGTAACTTCCTATTTCATTTTATTACAGGATATTTGTGATTCTCTTTCTTTGGCCGTAAAGAAAAGAGTGTTGTCTCTAGACAAAATTTAGGTGGGTATTGACCATCTTGAAATGTTGAGGAAATGAGATTTTGACATACACAATAATTGGAACATACATGGCATTCCGCATGATTTCCAGATAATCGGTTCATCATTCATCAAGAGGGAAAAGATAGACACAATTAACACTAACATGTAGGCCACACCACCATCTTCCACACTTCCTTTGTCTCCATAATAACAAATATCTCTTGATACCATACTACACCATTCAACAAAAAAAAACCTTCTACCTCCACTAAGATTGATAATTCAAGGAACGAATGGCACAGGAAAATCATTTTTGATAAATAAATCTAGAATACATTCACAACACCAAGCACATCTCCCTCACCTCTACTTGTGCTCGCCCCTACCGGTGTTTCAGCTTTCAACATCTCCATATCCACAATCCACATAGCCTTGCATATTCCAATCAAAGAATTGAAACCCCTTGAAGGTAGTGCATTATTGTCATTTCAAGAGTCCCTGAAACACATAAAATATGTTCTTATTAATGAAATGAGTTTCATTTGCCCAAAGTTACTAAGAAAAATTTACAATAGGCTCTGCAAAGCTTTCCCACACTCAAGAACATTTGAATTTGGGAACAAATCAGTCATCCTCCTCGTGACCTCGGCCAATTACCACGGTTTTAGACAATCCTCTTTATGCAAGTAATTCCTATAGAGCAACCCTTTGGAAGGGATTTAAGACTTCCATTACATTGCAAACAATATTTTGGCAACAAGGAAAAACCAATGCACATGTTTCATTCTAGAATTTACTGCTCCACATGCGAGATTCAACCATTCTAATTGAGGATTGGGAACTCTTAATGTCTGACACAGACACACACCTAACTCAACAAGAGCTCAACAATGTTTTTACAGGATATTTGTGATTCTCTTTCTTTGGAGGTAAAGAAAAGAGTATTGTCTTTAGATGAACCTCTTGTGGGTCTTGAAAGTCTTTAAATGTTTGGGAAATGATATTTTTACATACATAATAATTGGAACATACATGGGATTCCGCATGATTTCTAGATAATTGGTTCATCATTCATCGAGAGAGAAAAGGTAGACATGATTAACACTGGCATACAAGCCACACCACCATCTTCCACACTTTTGTTTTCTCTAGAAAAAAAATAGCTCTTGATACCATACTACACAATTCAACAAACAAAACCCTTCTACCTCCACTAAGATTGATAATTCAAGGAACGAATGGCACAGGAAAATCATTTCTGATAAATAAAATATGGAATACATTCACAACACCAAGCACATCTCCCTCACCTCTACTTGTGGTCGCCCCTACCGATGTTTCAGCTTTCAACATCTCTGTATCCAAAATCCACACAGCCTTGCGTGTACCAATCAAAGAATTGAAACCCCTTGAAGGTAGTGCATTATTTTAATATCAAGAGTTCCTGAAACATATCGTATATGTTCTTATTGATGAAATGAGTTTCATTTGCCCAAAGTTACTAAGAAAAATTGAAAATAGGCTCGTGAAGTTTTCCCACACTCAAGAACATCTAAATTTGGGAACAAATCCGTCGTCCTCCTCGGCAACCTTGGCCAATTACCACCGGTTTGGATAGTCCTCTTTATGTAAGTAATTCCTATAGAGCTACCCTTTGGAAGGGATTTAAGACTTCCATTACATTGCAAACAATATTTTGGCAACAAGGAAAAACCAATGCACAAGTTTCATTCTATAATTTACTGCTCCACATGCAAGATTCAACCCTTCTAATTGAGGATTGGGAACTCCTAATGTCTGACATAGACACACTCCTAACTCAACAAGAGCTCAACAATTTTTTTGGAGGATATTTGTGATTCTCTTTCTTTGGAGGTAAGGAAAAGATTATTTTCTCTAGATGAACCTCTTGTGGGTCTTGATAGTCTTGAAATGTTGCGGAAATGAGATTTTGACATACAAAATAATTAGAACATACATGGCATTCTGCATGATTTCTAGATAACTAGTTCATCATTCATCGAGAGAGAAAAGGTAGACACAATTAACACTAGCATACAAGCCACACCACCATCTTCCACATTTCCTTTTTCTCTAGAACAAAAACTAGCTCTTGATACCATACTACACCATTCAAAAAAAAAAACCCTTCTACCTCCACTAAGATTGATAATTCAAGGAACGACTGGCACAAAGAAAATCATTTCTGATAAATAAAATCTGGAATTAATTCACAACACCAAGCACATCTCCCTCACCTCTACTTGTGCTCACCTCTACCTATGTTTCAGCTTTCAACATCTTTGCATCTACAATCCATGCGTAGCCATACGTATTCCAATCAAAGAATTGAAACCCCTTAAGCGTAGTGCATTATCATCATTTCAAGAGCCGCTGAAACATATGGAATATGTTCTTATTGATGAAATGAGTATCATCAGTCCAAAGTCACTAAGAAAAATTAACAATGGGCTCCACGAAGCTTTCCCACACTTAAGAACATATGAATTTTGGAACAAATCAGTCCTCCTCCTGGGTGACCTCCGCCAATTACCACCGGTTTTGGACAGTCCTCTTTATGCAAGTAATTCCTATGGAGCAACCCTTTGGAAGAGATTTCAGACTTCCATTACATTGTAAACAATATTTTGGCAACAAGGAACAACCAATGCATGGTTTCATTTGTGAATTTACTGCTCCACATGCGATATTAAACCCCTCTAATTGAGGATTGAGAACTCTAAATCTCTCACACGACACACACCTAACTCACCAAGAGCTCAATAATTTTAAGGATGAACCACATTTTTTTGCAAAAAATGATCAAGTGGAATCTCATAACCTACAAATATTGTAGGCATTGAACATTTCGATCGCCCAATCCACTGTTGAAAGTAACAGGTGGATGTGACTAGGAAATCCTCATGATGATCAGTTGGAGCACAAAGTTTTTCTATGCAAACAAAAAAAATCATGCTTTATTACAAATCTATGGGTTGATGAAAGCCTCGTGAATGGTGCCAGAGGAACAATCATTGACATTGTCTACAACGCATCAATGCAACCAAAAACATTACCTTTATTTATTGTTGTCAAATTTCATAGATACAATGACCAATGTTGGGATCCCTCCAACCCATTACATATTCCCATACCCCCTATTTCGAGAGGGAATCGAAGACAATTTTCGATTAAAATGGCTTGGGGATTAACTATCCACAAGTCGGAGGGACTTACTTTGTACAGAGCAACCGTCGACATGGAACCATTGAAAGGCAAGGTCTGACATTCACAACTTTCTCTAGAGTTCCCTTGCTTGCAAATCTACGTATTTGACTTGCTTTTACATTTGAGAGATACCCAAATATGGCACACGTACCAACACTTGGAGCAAGAAGAAAGGAGGAAGCAAGACTACTATCACTCAACCCATCGTAAATACTACCCTCTACTTTGATAACACCTCCACTACTACTATACTCAACACTTCTTCTATTCAAAGCAGCATTGTTGTTCAAGGGGTATCAAATGTAATCATGTTTATTGAAACTATAATTGCCCACTAAAGGCTACCATTTGTGATATAAAAATTGCAAATGTATACATGTCTCATTATGTGCATGCGAGATCTACATTTATTTGATGTTGTGAAATATGATATTATGAATTTGTAACTTTTAAATGTATGTTTCATAATGAATTTGTAACTATGTCACACGCAATTAAATGTACACATACAACATCAACTATAAAATAAACCCGAAAATAACTATCGAAAATGGTATCAAATGTATGCATATCAAAAACGGTATCAAATGTATGCATGTACGAATTTTTAACAAGTTTGAAATGTAGAAACAACCTTAAAATTAAGTGGCCCGTCTATATTTCTACACTTACGAAATCAATCACACCCCTTATCAACATCAACTATAAAAGTAATAATTATACCTCTAAAACAAATAACATATACTGTTCGGCATTCACATTGCGTGAAACACATACGATTGCTAGTTTATAAAACCATGCATTTAAGAAAGTAAATAGGGCGATGAAATAGTGAAGGGAGTAACAAATGTTGTTGTGGCTCGACTGCACATGGGTAAGCACAATGATTCTATCCCGCATTATCTTGTTTTCATGCAATTCAAAACACTCCTATCATTTACCTCAAATTTTTATTTAGCCCATTCTATTGGCTCCATATTACCATTTCCCTTACCCATTGTACCTTTGTGTATGATCGTTAGTATATTTTATGGAGATAATAATAAAATAATTTAGTAACTAATCACTAAAATTCTAATATGTAGAGATGACGAAGAAGAGAATCTACATTCTAATCACAGAATTTACATCGCTGTTTACTCCTCGAACCGTGACACAATCAATTTATTAAAAACAAATTAAAAAATATTAATAAGGAAATTATTTCTCGTGAAGTTGTTTTCGGATTACATCACTGAAAGTTTGTGTCTCGTCATGTTAACTCTTAATTATTACGAAGTCCCCACATTTTGAAAGAGAACTCGTACACCCATTGTGGATGTCATTGAGATACCAGGTGGGATTCCGAAAATGACGTACTTACTCTCGTGACTCTCGTGACTCTCCCACGTCTGTATGCATCCTTTTAATTCACTGGGAGACGCAGGACTTGCAATTTATTTATAACAATATATCAGCAAAATGAAGGATATTCGTACAAGGGTTTGCCTCTGCCATCCAAAAAAACCCTTAAAATTGTGTGTTTACAGAAGAATTATCAACCGCGTTATTATGAAGCGAAGAAGAGAGAGGAATTTGAACTTCCTGTATGCAAGTCTCAGAGCGTTGCTGCCAACTAAATCTTCTTATAAGGTAATTTACAAGCTCATATATAATCCATGGCTTTCATTTCTTCCTTTTTTATTATCATTTATCTTATATGGTTACTGCAGCGAAGAGAGTATGCTTCAAACTGTACTCAAGACATGGATAATGAAAGCTGCAGATCGTCCTTAATGGATTACACCATTAACCTACCAAAATGATCTCTGCAGGTTTATGATCGTTTTCCCATATCGTTTTTTTAGCAAAAAGTTATCTAAATTGCTGTTGTTTACGGTCAGATGTATGGAAAAGTGGTAAACAGCCCACCATTTAAAGATTCGCAGTAATTTATCGACATAACACTGGCTAAATAAGCTCTTCCCTACCTGGATGACAGTTCTATTTTATTTTTTAATTTTCGGTGGTGTTTGTTGCCTTAAAAGCTGGCTATCTTTCTTTAGTGGTCGAAAAGCTACTTTTATATTCTGGCATAATATGTAGTAAGGATGACTATGTTGATAGATATCCGTGTTCTTTGACTGAGAATTTGTAATTTCATCTAACTTCTAATGGGTGATATTAAAAATTACAGGAGTGGGCTGTGGCGGTTAATTTGTATCTTGATTTTACTATCGCGGCACAATCAATGAGAGAATATATCCAAATGCAGTTATTTACTTTGAGTCATATGAAATGTTCCAATTCGATCCAAACCTATGTACCTTGTAACGCCCACTTACACACACACACATAGACAACACGAAAATTAGCGGATAATAATAATTTTTGACTTGTTTGAAGATTAAATGACACTATAGGTGATCACAATGGCTACAACCAACTCTCAAAAAGCTTGACACAAGATTGACCACCTAGGCACAAAGGAACATACGACACCCGTCACGAACAATTCACTTTCATTTCCGACAAGACATGACATAATAGTACAAGCACATTTACGGTTAGGGCATCCCACTGTGAAAATCCTGTGTGGTTACTTATTTTACTAAAAACATCTTTCAATTTTTAAGTTACGTTCTAGGAGATTCAGGTTATGATCCATACAATTCTTCTTAAAAAGATAGATTCCTTTCTTTTATTCTAGAGAACATTTAGCTTAGGATAAAACTTTCCGAATGAGGATCATCATTAATATGACAATTATTTGTTTAATTCGTTATTAGATTTATGGTGGGGGGGGGGCGGGGGGCGGGGTGGCGGTAAACCAAACCCCCACAAGGCTATTTAATCAAACACAACCTAAAAAATCTTGTTCCAAACCTCCATTGCGCAAAGAGACAAGCGTAAGCTATAACGTCTGTTAAAACAACCCACTTGAGACCCAAGAACAACCTAGGATTAGTTAGGAAAAGTATGGAATAACTTATTTTTATTAAAAGAATCTACAACCATGTTACAAGGCAACAGTTGTCCTAACAGTTCAGGGAACAATTCAAATCTAATAGAGTATATTTTCATTTTATTAATAATTATTAGAGGTCATAAGGTCCAAAATTTAGGGTTATAAGTTTCACTTAGGTTCAGAAGGAAAACTCCTCACCACACCCACTCTCTAATAGGCTTAAAGTTTCAACTTGATTTTTCTCATACTTAACGCATTCAAAATTTTCCTAAATCACTTCCATTGGATAGGAAATTTCCTCACCTTTCCAATGATATAAATAAGTCCTCCTAACTCCTCATAAAAGTCAAGTTATGGGCCGGTAGGCCTTGGGGTGAAAATTTTCACCAAGGGCGGGCCTGCGGGCCCAAGGGTGAAAATTTTCCCTTGCGCAGGTCGATGGAGCAAGGAAGAGTTTAGGAAGATTTTTTATTTTTATTTTCCTTTTCGGGGCAAAAGCGCGATTTGTCTCTGCGCGCCCACGGGTGCGAATAGGACACGTGTCGGCTTGAGAAAGCTCTAGGGGAAAGTCGGGCCATCAGAGAGATTTAAGGCATTAAGCCTTTTCAGTCACAAAACACAAGGGGAAAAAATTTCCCCATGCCTTTTTTGCTCCCAGATGACGCCAAGTGTCATCATCCTATTAGCCGCAGGCGGGTGGGGAGGCGAGAGAAACCAAGAAAATTTTCCAAGAATTTTTTTAAAAGCGTTAAGGTTGAAAAAGGTGTTATGCCTCTTCCATTTCCTCGTGAGGCCACATGGCAGCTTCTAATTGGCTATGGGATAGTGGAGCGGTGGGGAAAAGTTGGAAAATTTTCCCAAAAATTTTCTGAAAGTGCTAAGTTAAAAAGGGGATCCACCCATCCGCTGACACCTCATGGTGACACGTGGCAACCTCTGATTATCTATGGATTGGTGGGGCGGTGGAGAAACTTTTGAAAATTTTCCCAAATATTTTCCTAAGTCCCTAGGGAAAAATTCGGGCCGCAGGCCTGCTAAGGAAAATTTTCCCAAAAATTTCCGCCAAGTGAAGAAAACTTCAGAAGGCCATAACTTTTGATAGAGAGCTCAGTTTTGGGAAAACGAGGACTTTCTGGAAATCTCTCGATGTCCTCTTTGCATAGAGCTTATTAATTTTTGGTTTTGATAAAGTTTATGGGGTAAATTTTTAGAAAACGGCATGCAGGATTTTTTAAAGCAAACTAGTAAATTTTAACTTATAAATTTTATTCAATTAGATCTTCTTCCTCTCTCAATATGTTAAATATACATGGGGGATTGTTCTTAGAATAAGTTTAGGATGCATTTGGAAATTTATTTTTCTTGATTGATTTCCAATTCGAATTTTTACAACTTCAGACAGCAAAACAACTGTGAAATGTTTGGGCCCAATTTTACAATGTTTGAAGGATTTTTCCTTAAGTGTTTTAGACTAATTTAGTTCATTTATATCATGACATGTTATATTTCAATGTTTTAATGTTATTTATTGCTTACAGGTTCAAACTGTTCATTTTAGATAAATTATTTTTCAGGATGAAATACAAAACAAAGATCAATTTCTAAAGGATTTATTTATCATTTTCACCTTCTAAGTATGGAGATTCATTTCCATTCCAGTATAATACATTTAAGTGATTTAATCAAACCATGTAATAGACAAAATACAAAGTCTGATTTCCAATGTTAACATATTTCAAAAGAACAGAGTTACATATATTTCCTTCATACGCATTCCTCATTTCAATTTTCCAAATAGAGATTTCAAATCACAATTTGATGATCAATTTCAATACAACAATGTAAATTGATAAAGGTAGTGTAATATTTTATTGATTTAAAATATACAACTTTACATTCTTCAATTTCTTGAATGCAAATAAAAATTTCAATTTCTTTCTTTCAAATGAATAGAACAAAGTATCTATATCATTCACATTTCGAGTTTACAAATTTCATAACTCAATACAAAGTATCCTTCCATTACAAATAAAATACAGATCATCCACTTCAAAGTGGGAAGGGTTATAATGAGATTTCATTTCACAAGAGACTGTTAAACTGTCTTTCTCCTCTACTTCAGAACAACAACATAAGTTTTCTCCTTTTGGATCACAACAAGGCAGGGGAAAGGCAAGACTCTCTACTCAATCAAGACATCCAATGAAAAGGAGAAGCCATCCTTCTTCATTGGCCCCCGAGCCCCAACCACAATGCAATAGAAGGTGTGATTGAACTCATGGTAACAACAGGCTTCCACAAATACACATGTATATTATCACATTTTAAACACAGTTCAAAAGAGAGTGTAATTTACAACTACATCAAAATATACAAATGAGACTAAGGCTCCATCAAACAAGACAAAGGAACAAGGAACTATGGGGGAATTTTTTTATGCCTCCCAATGGGAAATGGGTAACCACCTGTAACAACCTGCCAATATATATCATCTCACATATCCTTATGCTCCCCATAATCCCTCCATATGCCCCCCACAAAGTAAGAAATGCAAGCTATTTCTTTTCCAACGTGGAAACCCTATCCCAACTCCCTCCATAATAATTCTGATGCCACTATCATTCCCTTATGGTCCCCCACATGGATTCCCCATAGCCTTCTCCTACACCATTCCTAGGAAGTCTACCAAACCAACCAACAAACACACAAAAAACAATTACCATTTCATACATGCATACAAAAGAAATGAGCATTTTCGAAGAGTCAAGCTCCTACCTCTCCATGATGGAGTTTGTTCCAAGAACAACAAGCTTTCCAATGCCAAAATATAGTCCAATATAAAAATCCAACAAGCATGCAATGGTCTCTAATCTACTCCAAAAGAAAGATCTCCAAAACAACAAAAGAATTCCCTAAAAAGAAATAAGCAAAACTTCAATAACCCAAAACAAATCAAGGAGTTCTAATTTTATAGAAGAGGGAAGAGAAGAGGATGAGGTGGATCTATGTAGGATGCCATATCACACATCCTCAAACCCAACACAAAATTCAAATTCATTCTGCAATGCACAATAAAGAGGTGGGTGAATAATATGACAATAAACTTACACACTCCAAAAAGCCTACACCCCATAAGGACTGAATTTAATAAAATATAAGAAGAGTGAAATTAAAACTTACAAATAGTCATATCAAAATACATAAATAAGGTCTAAATTCAACTCTCCAACCATAGGCATGGTTGGTAAATAAAATTAAGAGGTATGGGACAAGTTTTACTTGTTCCACAAGCCTCCAAAATCAGCCTCCAAGGACAAATTCGAATTTCCAAGGAGGAGTGTTTCACACTTAGAAGTAAACTTACACATTCTTAAAACATTTAATACATGGCTAAAAACTCTATAATTACTTTCTTGTATCCCAAATTTGATTAATTAATTTATTTTAACAATATGATTACTCACATTAATTCTCCACAATTAAAAGAATAATGAAAGTGGTAAATGCATCACAAAATAAACAATTGAAAACAATAATAAAAAGTAACCACATTAATAAAATACACATAACCCCTTTGTCACATTCAAAGGTAATCCCCCCATGGGAATCCCTAACAAATACAACACACACACACAAAACATGTTGTCATGGTGACCTTGTTAAACTCATCTAGAATTCCAATGTGGTTGGTCTCCAATCCCTTGATGTTTGTTGTCATATTTTAACCTGCAAAACACAATTACCTCCTTCGGCCTTGTGGTCATATCATAGAGTCCAAAATAATATAATATAATTTCAAAATCATCAATATATAATGAATCACAACAACACCAAGAAAATCAAGAATATCACTTACAATTTCATCAACAATTATATAATCATCAATTTTAAATTAAATTTTCTCGATCTACTCAATATATCCAAATATCACAAGTCCGAACAACATCCATTATATAACCATGTCAAACAATATATCATCATCTATATAAAACATCTCAAACAATCATCATACATCATATATGAATCAAAGTCAACAATAATCCATGCTCTAACATTTAATTATCATACTAAATCAAAACTATAATAATGTCCATAATATAGTCAACAGTATCACAATCAATATCAAAAGTGTCAAAGGGAAGTGGGCACTACATAAGCTCCAATTGTGGTGGAATACCATTCAGGTTCAGAGCTGTAATTTTGTTTATTCAAGGATCAATGTTTAAAAACGCTTACAAGATGGTTGCAAAGTACTTTGAAAAAGTTAGAGGAAGAAGGTCAAATTGAATTCATCGTCATGACCTCATTAGTTTTTAACCAATATTTTATTTAGCCTTAACAATTTATCGATTGGGTAAAAGCTTCATTAAGGATTCTCTTGATTAAGTTCGAAAAAGAATAAAAATTGGGTTTCAAAACAAATGAGTTATATTTAATGGTTTTTGGATCAATCACCCCTACTTACTAAGACCTAATTATTTTCCCAAAAGCTAAACATTGATTACACTTTAAGATCATTTAACGTCTCACAACAATACTGATAAGTTTATTAGTAGCTTAAGGGTAGTAAGGGTATATTCCTTTTACACAATTAGATAGTTTCTTTTCATTTTTTCCACTTAAAGGATCTTGATTTTATTTAGAAGATCACAACTTCACTGTTTTTTTTTGTCTATTTATTTATCTTTTGATTAACTTTTAAAAGGATTGCCAACCCACTTAAATATACCTAGAATTGCATTGATACCATGACCTAGAAGGGGTTACCACACAAAAATATAACTGAAACATTTACCATTACTCTAGTGAAGACTAAACATGGTTACTTCAACTCTATCCGACATGGTACACAAACCCATGATAGAAAAATATTCTATTGAACTTAGACTTCGGAGCAAGAAAGTAAAAAAATTTGGTCAAGCAATGCTAAACTATCTTTCAAGATGCTAAAAAAAGTAATAAAAATACTCATAACCATGTGGTGATCAAATTTATATCTTTCACAATAATATTTACATGTTTTGTTACAGTTGGTTATGACAACCTTACTCCATAAATACATAAAACCAAGGCAATGAGCCTCCAAACCTCTCTACAAAACCAATCCAAAATCTACAACACATTAAGCATTCATAGAAGAGAACTTCATAATCAAAATTGATGCAAATTCTACCAATCCTTCCTTTTTGTACTCACAAAATCCATTTGTACAATTATTAACATCACTCAGTTCATGAGAACTGAAGATGATAAGACTACACATAACAACAATATGCTACTATTTAACAACCTCATGAAAGGAAACCTTTTATTTCTATAAATGGATCCATGATCTAACAACTTACTTAAATTTTTAAGAACAATTAAAATCTTCACCATGTTTTCTAAGTAGAAAGTCATAAGCTGCAGATAATATCAATGTCCCGAAAGCAACAAACGTTTAACACCCGAACAAGTAGTACCATAACCTTATGGTTTAGAAATAAAAATATGAGTGTATTGGGATTTCAATCATGTAATCATATAGATTATATGATTGAAATTTAATACACAACTAACAATCTAAAAATATCAAAGAGATACCCCAAGTACCGACTACGATTCTTGATCTCTATAACGACGAAAGTTGAATAATCAATCTAGGAGGATCCATGGTTTAAAAAGTTAAACACAGAATGTAAATTATATTAGAATTTCAATCATGATATCACATAGAATGTATGACTAAATATAATACACAACCATCAATATAAATTAATTTATAAAGAGAATTCAAATATATACTAGTTTCGATCATTGCCTCAAAGAGATAATAGTTTCACAATCACTCAAGAGTGGGTCATGCCCTTAAAAGTTAGAAACAACACTCAAGCATAAGAGAAGTTTCATTAGGTAATCATATGAGTTGAAAGTTTGATATTCAAACCAAAAATCTAAATTTTCTTAGACAAAAGTGACTCCACTAATATACTGCAAATAATATGAACTCCAAAAGAAAATAGATCTCCTTATTTGTTATCGAATAATGAATTACAATGTTTCCTAAATAAGAAAATAACTCCCATATTAATTTTCCATGAAAACTCTAACTAACTTGACTAATTCTACTCTAGGTGGCGGAAATTACTATTTTTATCAGTTTACTAGAACCTTTTATTCTTAGTAAGTTCGCATGCTTATTCGTACAGGCACGAAAATTTCCATGCATCTTCTACATTCCTAAATTAGAGGAATTGCCAACTTTCTAACTCATAATGCAACTAATAGACTAAAATTAAATAATGCCCAAAAATAGGGAAAAAATGAACTATAACCTAAATCCTAATTTTCGGCCTCAGGATGGCGGATTTAGGGCCCGAAAATGTGCCGAAACTTTCCCTAACTAGATAGGGACGATTTCTGCTCCATTCGTCTCATCGAAACATGTGGTTTCAAAAAAAAAAAAGGACTCAAACAGACACCTGAAGCTCAATTTATGACCTTGTCAAGTTCCTGCTAATTTGGGCACATCAATTAGGTAATCATATGAGTTGAAAAGTTGATATTCAAACAAAAATCTAAATTTTCTTAGCCAAAAGTGACTCCAAAAAGGTAATAATAAGAGATAAAATATGAATAATAAATTCCCAAATGGAAATTTCCATGAAGCCAAGTTACGTAATAAAAAATAGAACAGGACAACGACAACCCTTATAACTACCCAAGCTTATACGCAAGTTAGTATTAAAAACATCCTTCCAAGCTTTGTAGCACTAAAGATTTGTAAAATCTCTTAATAAATTTATATATTAAGTTTATATAAAAAAATAATATGGGTTACCACTTCTCATCACAAGATCCTTTTTAAGAACACTTTTACCAAAATCAAATCCACCCCTAAATATGGATTTACATGAGACACCCACAACCATTAAACTAACTACAATTTCCATCATAAAAAACAAAGTATCTATAAATATAAATACCTCAATTATCATTAACAATCTCTTACAATTTATATCATAAGCCATTAAGGTAGTTATATATTTAAATACCCACCAATTGTAAAAACAAACCAACAAATTAAAAAAAAACAAGTTATGCAACTGTATATACCACCAAAAGGCTTCCGTATGAGAAATAAGCCAAAGGACATAAAAATGTTAATGCCTATCCTCAACATTTTCATACCATGACCAACTTAATTTTGGATCAAAAGCCCAAAATAACTAACATGATGGGCTGATCGAACCAGGATTTTTTTCTTAAATCAAAATAACTTAGAAAATCGAGACAATGCCCTCAAAACCCAAATACTATGTTGTTCGAGAATGACTAAAAGGTCATATAATTAGTGTCTTAAACCCTTTTAACTCCAGCATTAATACCAACATCTCGTAACCCTAAAAACATAATCAAATCCAGATATTCTAAGCCTTGACCAAATGAATGAGCACATCTTCCTGGAAAAGCTAAGGGCTTTTGAGCATATGGTGTTTTATTAGAACTATACACATGCACACCAAAATACTAAAGAAATTCTCACAAATCTAGATTCTGCATGAGGAACTAGGATTTATTACCAAAAGAAGACAATATATATATATATATATATATATATATATATATATATATATATATATATATGCATAATAAATCTTACACCTCAAAAAGGGGTTCAAAACATAGATCTGAAATACTTAAGTATTCAACCAAAACAAAAGCATATGGTTCAAAGAACCTTCCCAATAAGGAATTAATTATATTTAGTATCCCCTAATACTTCATGTGGATACATTCTATAAATAGGGTATTCAAAGTTACAAAAAATTCTCAGACCGACACCCATATACAATGTTAAATCAAGCTTATGTGTATTAAACCCAATTACAAATGCACAAATTGAATCCACATAGCTAAATAATTTTTCTTACCTAACCCATTACAGGGCTGAATGCACAACCCAATCCAAATATTTCTCATAGAAAGAAAACACAGGTAAACTCAAGCCGCCCACCATTATATCTAGTAAAAAATTTCAATTATAACAAGGGGATTTTTAAGGGAAAATGGGAAGGTTTCCTGGCTAGGGGACTGATCCAAACAGAGGTCTTCAAGAAATCAATTACCCAAAAGAGATTCTTGGACTATTCACGTCCACAAAAATAAGAAACCCAACACAAGACAATAAGTAAAGAGCAAACAATAAGGTAACAAATTACCAAAATTAAAATACAAAAAAATCCTTACTTGAAAAGCCAAATCAGGAAAAGACAACATTCATTTCAAGAGATTACTAGATCTTAGCATATTGTGGAAATGTGTATATTATCATGCCTGTCATACGCTTCCACTAGTTACAACACACCTAACAGATATTGTAACAACAACACATCTTCTCCTCCTTTGCTTGTTGAGCGTCCCCACTGCATACTAGGATATGTTTGAACAAATAAGGAGAAGGTGACAAGGATAAGGTTCAAATCTTTCCAGATGCCTTTGGCTGAAAGTTTCGAAGATTCTTTCCACATACCCTAGTCAATAATCCTCACCAAAATAGTCACGTCACAAAACATATAGGTTTTTGTGTTTTCTACTCAACCAATCGTGAGCCCAAGGTATGACTAAATAAAATGATAAGTATGCAGGTGGAAAGAAAAAAATTTGTAATTAATTCCCACCAAACGTATGCCAAACAATGCACCAAAAAAAATACAAAAAGATATTGTAGGTGGCCATAAATTCTTCCACGCACCCCGCTTTCTAGTAATAAACAATAGCTAAACAAGGAAATTCAAAGCTAGAGGACTAAAACAAGTTTATCCGGCAAGGAACTATTGTGTAAAGTGACAATAACCACCACTTACCAACAAGAACAAAAATAAATCACGCACAAGGAAACCGAAAATTCCATGCCAAGCAGGTTGAGTAAATGGCCATAGAGAATGACAGGTCGCTGGGTGCATGCAAAAGTTTCCCCATTAATTAGCTATTAAAACCAAGGCATTCATGGAGCTTGTTCGGTCAAGGATGATGATAAAAAAATTAGCTAAAAAAAAATGTCCCTTTATTTGGAAATGCCCAAATACCTTGACAAGGTTTTAAAATTTCATTTAGAACTTTTAACAATACGTCAATAAGCAACCCAATAATCAAAATGCGATAAGACTAAAATGACGATTCTTGTAAATGACTCTACAAGGGAACCCTTGACAATGAGCAAGCACATGATGACACTAGGAGGAACAGTGGAAAGAAGGGACTCTAAACTAACTTCATAGAAAGGTCGAAATCACTTAATGATAAAACATAAACTCAAATATAACATTGGACGATTAGCTACAGGGGAAAAGAAATAGAAAATAGGAGTCAACATCAAATGGGGCATTACATTCTCCTCCCCTTAAGAAAGCATCATCCTTGATATGACATACCATCGAAGAAAGCAAAAGGAATAGTCAACAAAGATGGAAAAGGATAAGAATTCTTCCTATGGTTAAAATTTTATGTCACTGAAGCACAACCACATTGTAGACTTAGAAAATTTGGTAGATTATTTAAATTTCATTATTTTGTGAAGATTGGCAGTTTTCTCTTACTTCATCATTTAAGTAATCTCTTTTCCTATTTATTTTTCCTATAAAATTTTAGGTTGTTCATTCTTGTAGGTTCCCAATAGGAACCGCTATCACAATACCATACCAGGGTTGTACGAAACACTAACATTCAAGGAAAATTTGACATACTATAACAACTACACCATGCCTGAAGAGTTTAACCAAACAATTAAAGGAACATACATGACTCAGATAACATAGTACTCATCTGATGCGCCAGAATTAGCAGGAACTTGACAAGGTCATAACTTGAGCTCCGGGTGTCCGTTTGAGTCCGTTCTTATTTGAAACCACATGTTTCGATGAGACGAACACAGAGGAAACCAGTCCTATCTATTGGGGCAAGTTTTGGCACATTTTTAGGCCCTAAATCTGCCATCTTGAGGCCGAAAAATTAGGATTTAAGTTGTAGTTCAATTTTTTCCTATTTTTGAGCATTAGTTAATTTTAGTCTATTAGTTGCATTATGAGTTAGAAAGTTGGAAATTGATCTAATTTAGGAATGTAGAAGATGCGTGGCTATTTTTGTGCCTATAGGAATAAGCATGTGAAATTACTAAGAATAGCAGATTCTAGTAAACTACTAAAAATAGTAATTTCCGCCACCTAGAGTAGATTTAGTTAAGTTCTCTAGAGTTTGCTTGGAAACTCGAGTTGGGAGTTGTTTTCCTATTTAGGAAACATTGTAATTAATTATTCCATAATGAAGAAGGATATTTATTTCTTTTGGAGTTCATGTTATTTGCAGCATATCAATTTTGTTAGAATTTGCCTACATTATCTTGTATCAGAGCTGGTTCAAGTTTTTTTTTTTAAAAAATGGCAGAAGAGGAAGAGGAAGAGGAGGTGGTATTGCCCAGATGAATAGAAATATGTAAGATCTGTAGAGACAAGTTGTTGCGCTTGCTGCAATGATAACCCAAAGAGGAAATCAAGGTGGAGATGACACAGATGAAGAAGAAGTTTGTGAAGAGGAGGAAACACAAGCACCACCATTAGCTTTTGAAGAAAGGATGCTTCGAGCATTAGAAGGAAAGAATGATGGGATAAGAGTTGATTTTTCAGAGTATGGTGGTAGTCTAAAACTAGAGGAGCTGATAGACTGGTTGACTAGCATGGGAAATTTTTTTGAGTGGAAGGCTATGTCAGAAGAAAAGAAGGTAAAATTTTCATGCACGAATTGAAAGGTCGTGCTATGTTATGGTGGGATCACCTATAGGAAGAGAGGTCAAGAAAGGGGAAATAAATAATTAGGATGTGGAGTAATATGGAGAAGAAGATGAAAGATAAATTTCTCCCTATGGATTATGCACAAACCCTTTATAGGAGGTTTTAGATTCTCAGATAGAACTTACAAACAGTGCAAGAATACACATATGAGTTCTACAAGTTGTCCATTAATGTAGAGCATGCAAAAACTAAGGAACAAATGGCTGCAAAGGTATGTAAATGGATTAAAATTTTCTATTCAAGATCAGATAAGTATGCATAGGATTAAAAGCATGGAGGATGCCTATCAATTAGCCTTAAAGGTTGAGGAAAAAAAAAATAGTCAAGGTTTTAGGAGATCACATAGAATGAATAGGGGGCCTCATCTTTCTTTCAGGGATGAGCTGGTTTCAGCCAAGGTAGGGTAGAATCATCTCATGGATTAGAAAATCAAGAGGATACGAGACAAGATTTTAGAAATCAACAAAGAGGCAGAGAATTTTCTAGGGGAAGAGGATATGCTGGTGATAGAGAATGGGAGGCTCCACAAGACCATTTTCTTGTTACAGATGCAGTGAAGAAGGTCATTGGGCTTTTGAATGCCCGCATATTTATACACATGAGAAAAGGAAAGGAGATGCTCTAAGAGTAAATCTTGTTGAAGCTGAACAAGTAGAAGATGAACATGACCTGGAAATTCCACTAGATGTTGGAGAAAATCTAATGATCAAGAGGAAGATGATTGCTCCAAGAAAGGAGATCAAGGGGGATGCATGGCTACGTACAAATATTTTTAGAACAAGATGAACTTCAGGAGGAAAGGTATGTAATGTTATTATTGATGGTGGTAGTTGTGAGAACATGGTTTCAAATGAGATGGTCGATAAATTGGGTCTGCATTGTGAGAAGAATCCTAACCCTTACCATATTGCATGGTTTAAGAAGGGTAATGAAGTTACTGTTGATAAGAGATGTTTAATAAGCTTTTCTATTGGGAACAATTATAAGGATGAGATTTGGTGTGATGTTATTCCTATGGATGCATGTCATATGCTATTAGGAAGACCATGGCAATTTGATAGAAAATTTATTCATGATGGGGAAATAATACTTATACTTTCTTGAAGGATGGCACAAAAATAGTTTTGCTACCTCTTAAGGAAGAGGGGAAGGCTGAAAATATGCTTTCTGCAAAGGAATTTGTGAAGGAGGAAAAGGCAACTAGTTTTTGTTATGCACTAGTCGTAAATAAGGATGAACCTATAAGTGCACAAATACCAATAGAAACAACATAATTAATTGAATAATTTTTAGAGATGTTATTCCTGATGAGCTACCAGATGGATTACCACCCAAAAGAGATATTCAACACCATATTGATTTGATTCTAGGGTCTTCACTCCCAAATCAAGCGGCTTATAGGATGAGCCCAACATTGCATGATTTGAATAGGCAAGTGGCAGAGCTCATCCGAAAGGGGGTCGTAAGGGAGAGCATGAGTCCATGTGCAACACCAGCTTTATTAACACCAAAGAAGGATGGAACATGGAGAATGTGCACAGATAGCAGAGCAATCAATAAAATTACAATCAAGTATAGGTTCCCAATACCTTGCCTTGATGATATGATGGATGTGCTTGCTAGATCTAGGTATTTCACCAAGATTGATCTTCGAAGTGGTTATCATCATATTCGGATCAGAGAAGGAGATGAGTGGAAAACAACATTCAAGACAGGAAATGGATTATATGAGTGGTTGGTGATGCCATTCGGGTTATCCAATGCACCTAGTATTTTTATGAGATTGATGAACATCGTGCTATGGGAGTATAATGGTAAGTTTGTTGTGGTTTATTTTGATGATATATTGATCTTTAGTAAAACTAAAGTAGAACATTTGAGGCATCTAAGGTTGGTATTTGAAGTATTAAGGAAAGAGAAACTCTATGAAAATATGAAGAAGTGCACATTATTGCAAGAGAGTTCGGTATTCTTGGGCTTTATTATTTCAACAGATGGGGTACATGATGGAATCAGAAAAGATAAAGGCAATTATTAAATGGCCTACTCCACGGAGTATAAAAGAGGTAAGAAGATTTCATGGTCTAACAACATTTTACAGAAAATTTATTGAAAATTTCAGCAGTATTGTAGCACCTATAATGGATTGCACAAAAGGAAGGGAGTTTTTGTGGACAAAGGAGGTTGAGGATAGTTTTCAGTTATTAAAGAAGAAGGTGACAGAGGCACCCATTTTGGCACTAGCAGATTTTGATAAAGTGTTTGAGGTTGATTGTGATGCCTCACATGTGGGTATTGGTGTTGTTCTAAGTAAAGGTGGAAATACAGTAGCTTTCTTTAGTGAGAAACTGAATGAGGTAAGAAAGAACTACTCTACTTATGATGTGGAATTTTATGCAATTGTACAAGCATTAAGGCATTAGAGGCATTACTTAGTGCCTAAGGAGTTTGTGTTATTTATAGACCACATAGCCCTGAAGTATGTGAATACCCAAAAGAAGTTGAATAGTAGACATGCAAAGTGGGTATCATTTTTGCAGGGTTATAATTTTTCTCTAAAACATAAATCTGGAAAATAGAATCAAGTTGTAGATGTAGTGAGTAGGCATGTAACTTTGTTTACCACTATGCAAAATGAGGTGGTGGGTTTTGAAGCAATAAAGAGTTTGTATTCTTCTGATTATGAGTTCAAGGACATTGTTGAAAGGTTAATTTGTCCATTGTCAGAAAATGCAGGAGATGTCTTGGATGAGTACATTTTATAGTCTCACTACCTATTCAAGGGACGCCAACTATGTATTTCTAGTTGGGTTTATGAGAGAGAATATAGTGAAAGAGTTGCATAGAAGAGGATTGGCTGGGCATTTTGGTAAAGATAAGATGATAGCCTTGGTAGTAGAGAAATACTATTGGCCAAAGCTGAAAAGAGATGTGGTAAGATATGTGGAGAGATGTCAAATTTGCCAAGTCTCGAAAGGCCATGCACATAATACAAGGTTGTATATGTCGTTGCTTGTTCCTAAAGGATCGTGCACAGATCTATGTATGGATTTTGTTTTGGGATTACCAAAAACACAACGAGGTAATGACTCAATTTTTGTGGTTGTTGATAGGTTTTCTAAGATGGTTCATTTTATTTCCTGCAAGAAAACAAGTGATCCGATAGGTGTAGCAGATTTTTTTATCAGAGAAGTTGTTCATTTGCATGGTGTTCCAAAAACCATTACTTTAGATAAGGACACAAGGTTCTTAAGTCACTTCTGGCAGAATTTATGGAAGAAATGGGAACTCAATTACACTTTAGCAGCAGTTCCTATCATCCTCAGAATGATGGGCAAACAGAGGTGGTAAATCAAATTTTGGGAAACCTATTAAGGTACATCGTTGGGGAAAAGCTGAAACAATGGGACTTAGCATTACCATAAGCTGAGTTTGGATATAATAGTTCCATAAATAGATCTATAGGAAAGTCTCCATTTTCAATTTTGTATGGGAGTAATCCAAATGGGGTGTTAAATTTGGTATAGCTACCAATTGATGGCAGAGTCAGTGATGATGCGAAGTATTTACTAAACATATACAACAATTGCAGGAAGAAGTGCGGAAGAAGCTGCAGAATAGTAATGATAAGTATAAGGAAATAGCAGATGTGCACAGATGGAGAAATGTATTTATAGTTGGTGAGTTGGTATGGTATATCTGCAGAAGGAAAGGTTTCCAAAAGGAACCCATAACAAGCTGAAGTATAAGAAGATTGATCCTTGCAAAATCATGAAAAAATAAATGATAATGCTTATGAGGTAGAATTGCAAGGGAATTTTTATATTTCTCTAGTGTTTAATGTTTTAGATTTGTATTCTTTTCATGGGGATGGTGCAGAAGGGGATGTTATTGATGAAGTAGTAGATTGGAGGTAGCAGGTTCCGGTGAAGAAGAAAGAAGAAGTGGATCAGATTCTAGATAAGAAAACAATGGACACGCGACATGGGAAATACAACAAATATTTGGTACATTGGAAAGGAATTGAACAAGAGGATAATACTTGGGTCATAGAGTAAGAGATTAATAAGTTGGATGTAGATAAATGGAAGCATTTTGAAGAAGACAACTTGCAGGAGCTGTGTTTTTTTCAAGCAGGGGAGAATGATGCGCCAGAATTAGCAGGAACTTGACAAGGTCATAACTTGAGCTCCGGTGTCCGTTTGAGTCCATTTTTTTGAAACCACATGTTTCGATGAGACAAATGCAGAGGAAACCAGCCCTACCAATTAGGGAAAGTTTTGGCATGTTTTCGGGCCATAAATCTGCCATCTTGAGGCCAAAAATTATGATTTAAGTTGTAGTTCAGTTTTTTCCTTTTTTTGAGCATTAGTTAATTTTAGTATATTAGTTGCATTATGAGTTAGAAAGTTGGAAATTCCTCTAATTTAGGAATGCATGCAAACTTACTAAGAATAACATGTTCTAGTAAACTACTAAAAATAGTAATATCCGCCACCTAGAGTAGATTTAGTCAAGTTACTAGAGTTTGTTTGGCAACTCGAGTCGGGAGTTATTTTCCTATTTAAGAAACATTGTAATTCATTATTCAATAACGAAGGTGGAGATTTATTTTCTTTTGGAGCTCATGTTATTTGTAGAATATAAATTTTCTTATAATTTGGCTACATTATTATCGCACATAGATGACCAACATAAAAATACTCAAACATAAGTGTACTATAACAACCTGAAATTGCCACAATTTCAAGAAGAAAATTTCACACAACTCAATAAAATAGTGCAGGTACAAAGTGTCAAGAAGGGAACAAAGACATATCCAAAATATCATAAAACATAGCAAACTTACATGAGTACAGATACAGGACAATACCACTCCCAATACATCACACACAACTCATCATACCTCCCGAAGCATCAACTGCACAAACAAACATATCTTATTCCTCTCTAAAGTCTCTTATGTCTCCCTCAAGCATTAATATATAAATAGAATTTCCTTTTTTCTCCCCAAAGAGGTCGGTCAACCTATGGCTCTAGGCACGTAGAGTCCAGACACCCCTAACCCAAGTGACATAATAACTCATGGCTCGACAACCCACTAGTTATGTGTAACTCCTTGGGGCATACCCTCATACAATGAAGTGGGTCCATAGGCTCAGCCATTCCATGGTACATCCCATGACCCTATTCCACACATTACGATAATACAACCAACATAGCAATCTGATTCAAATGCCAAGTGGAAAAATACAATCCTTGGGCTAGGATGTAAAATTTAAAATTTGAAAGAAGATCTAAATCCAAGCAAAACAAATGGCCAAATAACCATAGTTATAGAAAAATCCGCATGTTAGTACCACAAACAAGGAAATACCTAAAAGATAAAAACATATCAATCAAGAAAATTGTTGGTCCTTACAAAAATAAAAGAAAAAGTTTAATTTATAAATATATATAAGTAGCACATTACGATGACTATGTGGCCTTATACAACCACCAAAGGGGTACTCAATGTGTTTTTGGAGCTTAGGACATCAAGGCCTCAACTCATAAAATAACATATCAATAATACAAATGTCATCATCTCTATCTAGAATCATCCTCCCACCACTTCGATAAGGCTAAACATAGTCGTAGCTTCACTTAGGTTGAATCCATACGATAACCACAAGGAGAGAGAGAAAGAGGAGCACAGGTTGTCATCTACTGAGCCTAAGGTCAGCTCAAGATACTGGCCCATGGTACTCATTCCCTCACTCCACACATACACTTTTTACTAATTTCCCTTAGGATCGGTTAGCATACGGTTCATAACAAAACACGTAACTACATCACTAATACCATGGTAGTTCACGCAAATTAACCATAACATTTTACGCATTGTACCAATACAGGGTAAATAACATACATTACATTCATGGTTTACAATGCATCACATTACCACAAATAACACCCAAAGTGCATGCACTACACAATAGGGAGCATACGTTAACCATATGCCCCTTAATAACAACATGAACCATTACATATTACATGATTTTTTACTTATTATTAGAACACTTACAACATATTGTCAATTGCAATACACCATGGTTATATACATGTTTCTTCACAACACAATGATGACATCATTATATAATCCAATTCACTATATACCAACCTGGTCATACAACACATCAACACAACTACACATCACAATTGCAAAAAGGTTCCAACACTCCATAAGCAGAAATAACATTCCTTTCACACACACAAAAAGAAGGTATATCACATTCAAATTATAATTGAATTCATGAAAAGGAGAGAGAGAATAGTCTCATCACAACATGTCAACATGCCAACATTTACGCACTAAGTGACATACACAACATGTGCATTCACAATATCCCAATTACGACATAGTTCACATCATGCTTATATAACTTTACTCTTCCAATATCCACCACCATCATGAAATACCATCACAACTCTAATATGTCCCAGATGTTCGAGAGCATGAACCTCACTCTGATACCAAGTGTAATGCCCACTTACACAAACACATAGAAAGACAACACGATAATTAAGAGATAATAATAATTCTTTGACTTGCTTGAAGATTAAATGACACTACAGGTGATCACAATGGATACAACCAAATCTTGAAAATCTTGACACAACATTGACCACCTAGGTACAAAGGAACATATGACCCCCATCACAAACAATTCACTTTCCTTTTCGACAATACACACAATAATAGTACAAGCACAAGACACATTTATAGTTAGGGCATCCCATGGTGAAAATTCCTTTGTGGTTAGTTATTTTACAAAAAAATGTATTTCAATTTCTAACATTCATTCTATGAGATTCAGGTTATGATCCATATAATTATTCTTAAAAATATACATTCCTTTCTTTTATCTTATAGAATATTTATCTTAGGATAAAACTTGCCGAATGAGGATCATCATTAATATGACAATTATTTGTTTAATTCATTCTTATATTTACAGTGCGGGGGGGGGGCAGTAAACCAAACCCCCACAAGGCTATTTAATCAAACACAAGCTACAAAATCTCGTTCCAAACCTCCATTGCACAAGTGTAAGCTCCAATTGAGGTGGAGTACCATTTAGGCTTGGAACTATAATCTTCTTTGTGTAAGGATCAATGTTTAACAATGCTTACAAGATGGTTGTAAAGTACTTTAACAAAAGTTATTGGAAGAAGGTCAAATTGAATTCATTTTCATGACCTCATTAGTTATTAACCATTCTTTTATTTAGGCTTAATAATTTATCTGGATTGGGTAAAAGCTTCATTTAGGCTTCTCTTGATTAAGTTTGACAAAAGAATACAAATTGGGTTTCAAAACAGATGAGTTAGATTTAATGGTTTCGGATCAATCACCCCTACTTATTAAGACCTAATTATTTTCCCAAAATCTAAACATTGATTAAACTTTAAGATCATTTATCGTCTCACAACAATAATGATACGTTTATTAGTAGCTTAAGGGTAGTAAGGATAGATTCCTTTTACACAATTAGATAGTTTCTTTTATTTATTTTTCTACTTAAAGGCTCTTGATTTTATCTAGAAGATCAAAACTTCACTATTTTTTATTATTCTATTTATTTATCTTTTGATTAAATTTTAAAAGGATTGTCAACCCATTTAAATATACCTAGAACTGCATTAATACCATGACCTACAAGGGGTTACCACACATAAATATTACTAAAATTTTTACCATTATTCTAGTGAAGACTTAACATGATTACTTCAACTATATCCAACATGGCACACAAACCAATAATGGAAAAATATCCTTTTGAACTTAGAGTTGGAAAAGGAAAGTAAACAAATTTATTCAAGAAATGCTAATCTATCTTTTAAGATGATAAAAAAACACAATAAAAATACTCGTAAACATGTGGTGATCAAATTCATATCTTTCACAATAATATTTACAAGTTTTGTTACAGTTGGTTATGACAACCTTACTCCAAAAATACAAAAAACCAAGGCAATGAGCCTCCAAAATTCTCTATAACACCAATCCAAGATCTACAACACTGTAAGAATTCGTAAAAAAGAACTTCATAATCAAAAATGATGCAACTTCTACCAATCCTTCCTTATTTTACTCACAAAAGCCATCTACTTCATGAGAATTGAGCATGATAAGACTACACATAACAACAATATGCTACTATTTAACATCCTCATGAAAGGAAACCTTCTATTTCTAGAAATGGATCCACATGCTAACCACTTACTAAAATTTTTAAGAAAAATCAAAATCTTCACCATGTTGTCTAAGTAGGAAGTCATAAGCTGCAGATACTATCAGTGTCCCGAAATCAAAAAATGTTTAACACCTAAACAAGTGTTATCCCAATTTTGCTCCCCTCGGAAAACTGGCCAAACCCGAACCTGCACAGGAAGAAATCTAAATATCCGTTCCATCGTACAAGACCACATTTTGAATCTAACAATCAGGTTGTAGGCGGACTCAAAATGGAGAAACCAGAGGCTCAAAGGAGGAAAACAATGTCAAGGAGGTGATAGGGTCTCAGGAGATAAATGGGGAAAGGATCAAATTCTTCAGGATTCACAAACGATTCAGAGCAGGCCTTTATTAGCTATGTATGGAAGAGACAACGGAAGCTGCCAAGTGTCTCAATGGCACACCTTCAAGGGTCGAAGCCAAGGGTGGTTCTCCAAACAAGCGCAAAGCTTCCAGGTGTCCCATGCCAGAAAAGGGACAGATCTTGGTGTTGAAAAATCTAAATGAGCGGAAAGAACCACATGTCAGCTCAACACAATTTCAAAATTAAGAGCCCAAGGTAGAAAATCGAACTAGTGCTAGCTCTCCACATGGTCAGAGTCCAACAGAAGTCAAATGGCAATGGGCCCAAATCGACGAAGTATAAGAGTGTCGGAGGATGCTTCCATGTGTCTCATTAGTGTGTCTCTAAGGATCAATCCCAAAAGGTAGTGTGCAAACAAGTGCCAAGCCTCCACATGTCCAGAGCCCCCCAAAAGTCACACTAGTTGTTGAAAAGTCTTCAAGTCAACGGAAGGTGCCATGTGTCGACTCAACGCAACTTCAAAGATAAATCCAAAGAGTGGAGACTCAAACATGTGCAATCCCACCACGTAGTCAGGGTTTGAGAAAAGAATCATCTTGAATCAGCTAAGTATCGTAGACTCGTGGAAGGTGCCACATGTCTCTTAGGCACATTTTCAAAGGTAGATGTAAAATCAAGTCTCCCAGACAAGCGCTAGCCTTCCATGTGTCCCAGGTCCAAAAAGGGACTTCGTCGACAGTTGAAAAGTCAAGATGGGGTAGTGTCAGCAGATGCCTCCACATGCCTCAACGATGCAACTTCAAAAGGGGAAGCCCAAGGGCCAGTCTCAAACTAGCACTGAGCTTCCACATGTCCAAAAGTGAAAAAGGAAACATAGCCAACCGCTTAAATCAACTAAGTATGGAAGGGATGACGGAGGCCTCCACGTGTCATCTCCGTGCAAGTTCAAAAAGGTAGAATCGGGAAGTAGGTCCCAATTTCACCCAACCCTCCACGTGTCCTGGGTCAGACATATGCCCCCGCCAGCCAAAAGAGACTTAGCCAAAACACAAAGAAATAGAGAAAATCCACAGAGGAGCCACGTGTCTCTTCGGTGAAACTTCAAATAGAGAAAATTCATAGAGGAGCCACGTCTCTCTTCGGTGAAACTTCAAATGGCCATGTCTCAAGTCAAGGTGGGAAGGTGGTTCGTAGGGGGCAATTTGAACTTTTTGGCCCGAGGAGGTCTAAAGTGTAAAAATAAGCCGCACCTCCGCTAACGCCTAGAGAAGCCCAGTGTCAAGCCTAAATTACATGTGAGGAGGCAGGCATTGGAAGGATTTTTTTTTTCCAGAGGACGGCTTGGGGAGGAATTCTCGTCCAAATGGAAAATGTGGACCGTCGGGTCCGAGGATGGTTTTTTGGTAAAAGTGAATTGTGGGATGTTTTTTGCATTTTTGTATTTTTGTGAAAAATGTGCAAGTGAATTTTAGAGTTGTGGACCCGTTCTAATAAATTAGTTTTCACAATTTTTGTATAGATTTGACTCAAACATTCAAATGGACATACCTTTCAATCCAATGCTCGAAATGCAACAAATTTGGAACCATTACAAAGGTCTCGACCTCGTCTAAACCATGGAAACCTGAAATTTTAATTTCGACAAGGTTAGGTTTGTGAGAATTGGGAAAATGTTTTCATGCCATTAATATGCGATCTGATTGCTTTAATTACTAGATCAGATTTGATTTGATCCGCCATTCTTCCTTCTTCGATTCTCTGAATAGACATAAAGCAGCGGAATCAATAGATTGTCGATGGATTTGCAGGGGCATTGATTATCCGTAGCTGATCTCCAAATGAGGATTCCTACCTCTTCTCTCCTCTTCTCTTTGCTACATCTATAAAGGTAAGAGCTTGGCTCATTGTAAAGGTTTTGACATTTTTGTTTTGCACCCTCCCTTCTTCCCTTGTCTGCAAGTGAATTTGTGGAGTTTTCTAAACCTCCCATTCAAGTTGTAATATAATTTTTACCTCTTAGCTACTGTAATGTACTATATCAACTCTGGAGCAATAATATATGTCTGTGGATGATTCTCAACCCTCTCATGTGTTCATTGTTGTATTTTGATCTCTCATTACAGTTTGGTTATATGTGCATGGTGGTTGTATTACATTTCTATGGTCTATCTTAAGATGAAAAATAGGTGTTTAACATTCCTTTGGTTCATCACCTTGTCATCTTAGGTTTATTTTTCTCGCATCTTCTCAACCCTGTCTCCTTAGCAAGATAGAGTAGGTTTTAGAGTAGATCTTCTACAATTTAATTGTGTGTAGCTGAACCGAGGAATAGGAACCGGCCTTCATCCAGAGAGCTCTCTCGATTTCAAAGTCCCACACTTTGAGAGATGCTCCATGTTATGCTATCACACTGAGAGTCTCAACCCAATAGGTTATAGACATTCTGGGGTGCTGTGATTTTGCACTAACAAATTTGGCACACCCGGTGGGACCCAGAGGTCTTCATTTTTTTTCTACAACAACATTGATGTGCACTTGTTGTAAGTTTTCAGCTTATAAGAAGCTCTAAAATTACACATTTAGTGACTCCAAAAGAGGAAGATTCCACTGGTTTAAACAGCCTAGGCCTGGCAATTCATGAGAAGGATTCATACCGGATCAAGAACTAGAGAAGAAGGATTTTTTGTCTATCTGCACTTGTCCCCAGATAGAAGGGGAAGGGGGAGAAGAGCTCAAAGGTCTCCGTCTCCACCAAATAGAACCTTTTTGACACCTCTCCCTAGCACACCTTTCATCCAATCAACAAGGGTTCTTAGGCCCATCATAATGGCACAACCACCCAACCCTAATGTCAATTTCACTGACAGCATCCCACTCACTCTCAATGCAAAAAATCTAGTCTCAGTCACAACATTGAAGAGCATTCCATATTTCAATGGAGAGAACCATACTACTTCTAGTGACAACATTCAAGACATTACAAATTTATGCACCATTCATGAAATTGCGGAGATGGACATTAAGTCAAATTATTAGCCTCTTCACTCAAGGGTAAAGCTTCACAATGGTTCAGGAGTCTAATAGCAGGTTCTATTTAGAATTGGGACCATCTATGTAGAGCTATTCACAATCAATTTGGAGAGAAGGTATATAATCTATCCTTGTTGGAACAACTGGAATGATCAAGAGGGCTCCTAACGAGTAGTTGACCGATTTCAACTTCATATTTCACAGGACATGGGATAGGATTCTGGTGACCATAAGACCAACATACAAAGGTTCTTTTCTATACTTCCTTAGAGCTTTAAATTCTTATATTTCCTTAATGATTCAATCCATGGGAGGTGTAACCTTACCTGCAGCCTATAACATTTCCATTAGAGCTGAAAATTGTTTAATTCAGGATGGTAAACTTTCACCTAGGCCACCTATGCCTCTATATCCAAAACTAGGAGCTCCAAGCACTATCCAAACAGCCACATTAGCTCCCATACCTACTCCAAGGAATCCGAGTTCATCTGAAGCTTCCACCTCATCCTCTAATACTTCAAAAGAGCTACAAGAGGTTATGAAACAATTGCAGAACCTAGGGAATTAGCTAGTGACTATCAAGAGGAAACAAGCTCGAGTTCTACGCCATATCAACCTCAAACTTAGTATCAAGCTAGGCCCCATACCAACAAAATAGACCACTAGCTTAGGCTGAAAACCAAAATCAAAACAAAGGACAACCTCAAGCTGCTAGGCCTTTCCGACCATATGATCCAAATGAAGATTCAAGATTGAGGGCCTTGGTTCCTACACAAAACAACATGGCAGAAGAATATGATTGGTGTTTCCCATGTAGTCAGACCCATAACAATTCAATGTGTTTCAATGGTGTGCTAAAATGGGCCTTGATGGTACAGACCATTGGTGTGTCCCAAGAGCCCAGTCAAGAGGAAAATCAGCAGCAAGAAACCCAAAAAGAGGCACCTCCAAGTGAGACCATGCTTGTCAATTGGCAGGAAGAAGATTTTTGTGGAATGAATCAAGCACCGCCTCATAGTGTGGCAGAAAATACATAGTCCAAGAAGATGAATATTGGAGAGGGGAAATCCTCCAAATCAAATGGTCCACAACCCTATGTTTCCCCACAAAGTGTAACTCCCAATGTGCATATTCATCCCAAGCCACCTTCCAGACCCGCTCAGGCACCGGTTGTAATGACCCATGTGTAAGGAAAGGGGTAGTAAAAATATAGCTCATTCCCATTTAACACCATTGAACAAATGAAGAAAATAAATGTAAACATCTCAATGTGGGAGTCATTGGCTATCCTAGGATAGAGAGACCTATTGCAGGCTGCTATGGCCAATTGGTCGACTTCAAATCTGCCCTCTAATCAATAAGAGAAAGTGCTTACCAATGGAACTCAGCCTAAGGAAACCATAGAGGACAACAAGGTAAGAATATAAATCCTCCTCCCTTCTATTTCTCATTGATCATTTGATACAAGCTAGTGCATAATTTCATGATTGATTCGGAAGTAAGTAGCTCTGTAATGCCAAAGCAAATAATCAATCAGGTGGGTCTTCAATACAAAGTCATCTCTAAGGGTGTAGTGCAACTAGATGGGACAGTGGTAACAATGGTTGGAGTCATCAAGGATTTGACCCTCACATTACATGTATGCCACAATATGATCGTATTGCAAAACATATAAGTCATAGACTTGCCACCACATTTTGCATTGTGTTTGTCAAGATACTTCACTGCTAAAATTGTAGGCTATTTGTCTGTTGATTGGTCACACATGATTTTTAGAACAAGGTATGGAGCCAAGGCTACGATCAGATCTGAGCCCATTGTGGATTACCATATTGAGCCTCATGTACCCAGCCCAATCAATGCAAACTGTTCAGCTTTTGATCAGGAAGACCTCCCAAGAACTTATGAGGCAGATACCAAGGCTAGGTGTATTCTAGACTTTACCCTTAATAAGTGGGTGAACAAGAGGCATGATTTTGATCCTTACAAGGAAATGGAGGAATCTGAGCTAGGAGTCTACTATTTTCATGAGGATAATCATCCTCTTCCTAACATCACTAAGCCAAACCACAAGGATGATAATGAGGTATGGTAGTTATTCTTTGATGGCTCAAGAAGTAGACAAGGAGCCGAGGAGGAGCTATGATTGTTTCACCTCAAGGTACAAAATATTACTCATCCTTCCATTTCTAATTTACTTGCTCAAATAACACAAAGCAGAGTATGAGGCCTTGATCCATGGATTGCATTGGGCAAGGAAAAGAGGGATTAAAAATTATAAGTGTTTGGAGATAGTGAGGTGGTTGGGAATCAATTTTGGGGACAAAATGCTGCCAAGAATGATCTGTTAAAGAACTATAAGAATCGGGTATGGAATATTATCAAATATTTCAAATCATTCGACATCAATTCCATCCCAAGGAAAAAGAATGAAGCAGCAGACAGATTGCCAGCAATCGGGGTGACATTTGATGTAGTAGAGAGTATCAAGAGTGAAAAATCCCAGCCTCATATTAAAGTGGTTATAAGACCAGATACCCCAGATAACAACACAAGTTGGCAAGTCTTCGACAACAATAAAAAAATTGTTAACTTTCTACAAGAAGAAGCTAAGTTCTCTGCTAGAAACCAAGACAAGTTGGAACAACGTTATGGTGACCAAGTTGTGCAACTTAGAAAAAACATTTACCAAAGGGTCTTGTAACTTTGGAGTCAATCTTCAACCCAAATGATCAATTCTAGAAGGAGAAATAATATATCCAAGTAAAGGGTGAAGATTCAGAGCCCATTTCCATAGAAGAAGGCAAAACGTTATGAATTGGCAAGGTAAGTACTCAATAAGAAAAATATGAATTTGTTTAACTTTGTTAAGATTTACCATATGTCTTTTCTTGGACTTACAAGGATTTAAGATGTTTCAACCCAAGGTTGGCACAACACACTATCCAGCTAGATCCGGGATCTAAGCCATTCAAATAGAAGCAAAGACCAGTAAACCCTCATATTGGACCTCTGATGAGAAAAGAGTTGAACAAGCTAATTGAGGCTAGCATCATCTTCCCTATCAAGCATTCAAGTTAGGTTACAAAATTGGTTCCTGTGAGGAAAATAAATGGAGAAATTAGGTTGTGTGTATATTTCCATGATCTAAAAAGAGCATCACTCAAAGATCACTACCCACTTCCATTGATGGAGAAAATCTTGCAGGTTATAGCTGGATCTGAGAGTTTTTCATTGGTGGATGGATACTTAGGCTATAATCAGATAATGGTGAAAGAGGATGATCAATTCAAGACAAACTTCACCACCAAATGGGGTACATATGCTTATAAGAAGATGTCATTCTGACTGTCAAATCCTGGAGCAACATTTCAGCAAGCTATGGATATGGCATTCAAAGGCTTGATCAATAATATAGTTCTGGTGTATCTATATGATATCAACATTTTCTCAAAGAATGTTGTAGACCATCTCTTCCACCTCAGACAAGTATTTCAGAGGTTTAGAAGGTTAAGAGTGTCATTGAACTTGAATAAGTGTGTGTTTTTGGCATAGAAGGGAAAGTTGTTGGGTCACATTGTCTCAAGAGAAGGGTTAACAATTGATCCTGAAAGGGTTGAAGCCATCCGAACACTTCCATTTCCATAGCATTTGAATTCTCTCCAAATATTCTTGGGGAGAATAAACTTTGTTCACATATTTGTGCCTGATTTTTCCACTCTTGTGAAGCCTTTAACAATTGTGTTAAAGAAGAGTCTTGCATTTAAATGGAAAACAGAAGGAAAAGAGAGTTTTAAGGCCATCAAGCTCGCAATATCACAGGACCCAATTCTTATTAACCCATAATTTTCAAAGGACTTCATGTTGTATGCTTTTGGAGGGTCAGACATAATCTCAGCTATCTTGGTTCAACTTAACAAAGAAGGTTCGGAACAACACATAGCCTTCTTTAGTTACATCTTGTAGGATTACGAGGTAAAGTATTATTTCATTGAAAAGCATATCCTTTCTGTCATTATGAGTTTGAAGAAGTTCATACAATTGGTCTCGAATAACAAGATTCAACTACTAGTGTCTCATGTTGGTGTCGAGGATTTCCTCCTAAACAAGAACTTAAATGAGAAGAGGGTAGGTTGGATCACTCGTGTAATGGAGTATGATATTAAAATCAAAGTGATCAAGTTGGTTTGTGGCAAGGGTATGTGTGAGTATCTCACTTCCAAGCAACAAGCCAAGTCAATGGATGAAGAAGAGGCATCCTGTTACTACAAAATGATCAAGAGAAGCCAACTAATGATGCACCTGTTCCATGTTGGACCCAAGCCTTGGTGCATTATCTCCAAATAGGTTTTTGCCCTCTGGAATGGAAAAAATCAAAGAGGATATACTTCAAACTACAATCCATCCCATATGTGCTTATCGGTGGTATCTTGTTCAAGAAGGATATCAATAGTGTTCTATTGAGGTGCATTGGGACATGAAAAATTGAGAGGGTGTTGCATGAGTTCCATGATGGAGAAGTAGGAGGCCACTTTTCTCCTCGGGTAACAACTCTCAAAATCATGAAAGTTGCTTATTACTTGCCTACGTTGTTTAGTGATTGCAACTCATGGATCAAGAAGTCCAAGAAGTGTGCATTCTTCATAGGGCAGGATAAGTTAGTACCCCTTCCCCTTTGTCCAATTTCAATGAATCAACCATTCATGCAGTGGGGACTAGACTTCATCGGAGTGTTTAACCCAAATTCAAGCTAGGGCCACAAGTGGATACTTACAGCAACAGACTATTTCACTAAGTGGACTGAAGAAGTGACACTTAAGGAGGCAAATCAATCCAACATCTTAGATTTCTATGAAGGAATAACCACCAGGTTTGGGGTCCCTGCCACTATTATATCAGATAATGCATTGGCATTCCTTAGTAGAAGGATCACTGAATGGGCTGTCAAAAATGGTGTATACCTCAACACTTCATCAAACTATTACACTCAAGGTAATGGCCAAGCAGAGTCCACAAACAAGAACTTACTAAGAATTATCAGAAGGAATCTTGATGAAAATCGAGAACTTGGCACATAAAGATCAAAACAACTCTATGGGCACATAGGATCACATCCAAATGGTCCACAAACAACTCCCCATACAAGCTTGTATACGAAAAAGAGGCATTATTTCCCATATCATTGGAGTTTCCAGCTTTGGAGCTCATGAAACAGTTGGAAGTAGCTGAGTTTGATACTATGAAAATTAGGTATATAGAGCTAATGGAAGTAGGAGAGGCAAGAGAACATGCAATGCAGATCATGGAGAAAGATGAAGCATTGATCAAGAAGAGCTTTGATAAGAAAGCAAGAACAAGGACCTTTTAAGAGGGGGACTTAGTTCTAAAGTGGAATGCAGATCGGGAAAACCAGGAAAGCATTCCAAGTTTGATGCCATTTGGATTGGCCCCTACATGGTCATAAGATGTACAGGAAGCAATGCTTTCCAACTGGCTAAGTTGGATGGTGAAGAATTGTAGATTCTAGTCAATGGGATCTACCTCAAACACTGCTACTAAAAGGAAAAATTCCTCACCCTTGTAAATATTAGCATAGGCTTTCAATTTCTCCAAGTGCGTATGCACATTGTCTTATTGTAGCATAGGTTTTATTTCCCTAAGTGCTCTAGCACAAGTTTTTTTCTCTAGGTTTTCGTCATTATACAATTCGATGCGCCTCCTAGTGAATGCGCCAGGAACTTCAGCATTTACAACAGGGAGACCCATGGTCACCATGATAGTTGCTAATTTTAAAATATAACAAATACATAGCAACTAAAATCAGGTTTCGAGGGGATCATTTCTAGAACAGTAGGGCAAGTTCAAGGTCGCCAAGTGCAAACATCATATTCAACCTTTAAAGAATAGGACCAGTATCAGGCCACCACCCATGACTCCATGCCCAATGGATACAACAAGGTAGTTGATTTCTTCATCTAGCATATATATGATGTCCTCATGAGTCACCAAATTGTTATCCCAAATCCCCCCGGAAAAATTGACCAAACCCAAACCTACACAGGAATAAATCTAAAGGTTGGTTTCATCGTATGCGAGCCCACATTTTTAATCCAAATGTTAGGTTCCAGGTGGACTCGGAAATGGAGAAACAAGAGGCTCAATGGAGGAAAACAATGTCAAGGAGGCCAGAGGGTCTCAGGAGAGAAACGGGGAAAGGCTCAAAGTTTGGGCTTCACAAAAAATTTAGAGCATGCCTAAATTGGCTAAGTATGGAAGAGAAAACGGAGGATACCAAGTGTCTCAATGGTGCACCTTCAAGGTTCGAAGCCAAAGGTGGTTCCCCAAACAAGCGCAAATCTTCCACGTGTCCCAAGCCTGAAAAGGGATAGAGCCGGCCATTTAAAATACCAAACAAGTGGAAAGAACCATGTGTCAGCTCAATGCAATTTCAAAAGTAAGAGCCCAAGGTGGAGGCTTGAACTAGCATCAGCTCTCCATGTGGTCAGGGTCCAACATAAGTCAAATGGTAGCGGGCCCAAATTGACTAAGTATAAGAGTGTCGGCAGAGGCTTCCATGTGTCTCATTAGCACATCTCCAAGGATCAAGCCCAAAAGGTAGTCCCCAAACAATTGCCAAGCCTCCACGTGTCCAGAGCCCCCCAACATCACACCACCCATTGAAAAGTATTCAAGTCAGCGGAAGGTGCCATGTGTCGACTCGACACAAATTTAAAGATAAATCCAAAGAGTGGAGAATAAAACATGCGCCAGCTTGCTACGTAGATTAGGGTTCGAAGAAAAACCTCAAACCAAATCGGCTAAGTATCGCAGACTCACGGAAGGCACCACGTGTCTCTTCAACAAATCTTCAAAGGTAAATATAAAAGCGGGTCTCCCAGACAAGCGCTAGCCTTCCACGTGTCCTAGGTCCGAAAAGGGACATAGTCGACATTTGAAAAGTCAAGATGGGGCAGAGTCAACGGAGGCCTCCACGTGCCTCAACGGTGCAACTTCTAAAGGGGAAAACCAAGGGCCAGTCTCAAACTAGCGCTGAGCTTCCATGTGTCTAAAAGTCAAAAAGGAAACAGAGCTGACTTCTTAAATCGACTAAGTTCTGAAGGGAAGGCGGAGGCCTCCACATGTCATCTCCATGCAAATTCAAAAGGTAGAATAGGGAAGTAGGTCCCAACTGCGCACTAGCCCTCCACATGTCCCGGGTCAGACGTATGCCCCACCAAACAAAAGGGACTTAGCAAAAACACAAAGAAATAAATCAACTTAAAAAAAAAATCCAAAGGTGTTCCCCAAATGTGTGTGAGCTCTACATATGGCCATGTCTCAAGTCAAGGCGGGAAGGCGGATCACCGGGGACAGTTTGAACTTTTTGGCCCTAGGAGGCGTAAAGTGTAGAAATAATCCATAGCTCCATCGATGCCCAAAGAAGCCACATGTCAGGTCTAAATTACATATGGGGAGGAAGGCCTTAGAAGGAATTTGTTTTTTACCAGAGCATGCCTAGGGAGGACTTCTTTCCTAAATGCAAAATGTGGATGGCAGGCCAGGCGATGTCTTTTTGGAAAAAGTGAATTGCGGGCATGTTTTGAATTTTTGTATTTTGTGCAAAAGGTGCAAAGTGAATTTTGAGTCCGCGACCCATTCTCCTAAAAACAATTTCACCATTTTTGTACGGATCCAACTCAAACATTTAAATGGGCATATATTTTGATCCAGTGCTCAAAATTCAACAATTTTGGCACCATTAGAAAGATCCTGACCTCGCCTAAGCCATGGAAACCTAAAATTTTAATTTCGACGAGGTTAGGTGGGTGAGAATTGGGAAAATGTCTTCATTACATTAATATGTGATCTGATTGCTTCAACAAATAGATCAAATTTGATTTGATCCACCGTTCTTCCTTCTTCATTGTTCCAAATAGACATAAAGTGGCAGACTCAACAAATTGTGTGTGAATTTGTAGGGGCATTGATGGCCGGTACTTGAGCTCCAAATCAGGTTTCCCACTTCTTCTCTCCTCTTCTCTTCACTACATTTATAAAGGTAAGAGCTTGGCTCATTGTAAAGGGTTGGACATTTTCTTTGCACCCTCCCTTCTTCCCTTGTCTGCAAGTGAATTTGTGGAGTTTTCCAAACCTCCGATTCAAGTTGTAATACAATTTTTTTCCTCTTGGCTACTGTAATGTACTATATCAACTCTGGAGAAATAATATATGTGTGTGAATGATTCTTAACCTTCCCATGTGTTCATTGTTGTATTTTTATCTCTCATTCTAGTTTGGTTATCTGTGCATGGTGGTTGTATTGAATTTCTATGGTCTGTGTTAAAATGCAAAATAGGTGTTTAACAGTCCTTTTGTGCATCACCATGTTAGCTTAGGTTTAATTTTCTCACATCTTCTCAACCCTGTCTCCTTGGAAAGATAGAGTAGGTTTTAGAGTAGATCCTCTGTAATTTAATTGTGTGCACTTGAACAAAGGAATAGGAACAGACCTTCATCCGGAGAGCTCTCTCGATTTCAGTATCCCACACTTTGAGAGATTCTCCATGTTATGCTATCACACTGAGAGTCTTAACCCAATAGGTTGTAGACATTCAGGGGTGCTGTGATTTTGCACTAATAACAAGTAGGATTATAGCCTTATGAGATAGAAAACAAAGACCAGTGTATTGGGATTTCGAACATGTAATCCTATAGATTATATGATTTAAATCTAATACACAACTAAGAATCTAAAAATCTCAAAGAGATACCCCAAGAACCGGCTACGATTCTTGATCTCTATAATGACAAAAGTAGAACAATCAATCCAAGGATCCATGGTTTAAAAATTTAAACACATAATTTTGAGTGTATTAGAATTTTAATCATGAAATCATATAGATTGTATGATTGAATCTAATACACAACCATCAATCTATATTTTCTAAGAGAAGTCAAATATATACTAGTTTCGATCATTGCCTCAAAGCAACAATAGTTTCATAATCACTCAAGAAGGGTTCATGCCCTTAAAAGTTAGAAATAACACTTGAGCGAAGGGGACTTTCATTAGGTAATCATATGAGTTTAAACTCTGATTTTCAAATGAAGAATCTAAATTTTCTTAGCCAAAAGTGACTCCACAAAGGTAATAATAAGAGAGAAATGATGACTAACAATTGCCTGAATGGAAATTTCCAAGAAGCCAAGTTACATGATAAAAAAAGAAATAACGGGACAATAGAAAGGCTTATAACTTTCCAAGCCTATAAGAAATTTTTTATTAAAAATATCCATCCAAGCTTGATAGCACTATAGATTCGTAAACTCCTTAATAAATTTATATTTTCAGTTTATGTAAAAAAAATATATGTTACCACTTCTCATCACAAGATCCTTTTAAGAACACGTGTTACCAAAATCAAATCCACCCCTAAATATGCATTTGCATGAGACACCCACAACCATTAAACTAACTAAAATTTCCATTATAAACAACAAAGTATCTAGAAATATAAATACCTCAATTGTCATTAACACTCTCTTACAATTTCTATCATAAGCCATCAAGGTATTTATATATATAAATACCCACCAATTGTCAAAAACACACCATCAAATTAAAAAAAACAACTTATGCAACTGTATATATACCACCAAAATTCTTCAGTATGAGAAATAATCCAAAGGAAATAAAAATGTTAATAACTGTCCTTAACATTTTCATACCATGACCAACTTATTTTTGGATTAAAAACCTAAAATAACTAACACGATGGCCTGATCGAACCAAGATTTTTTTTCTTAAATCAAAATAAGTTAGAAAATCAAGATGATGCCCTCAAAACCCAAATACTATCCTATTCTAGAAAGACAAAAAGGACATATAATTAGTGTCTTAAACCCTTTTCACTCCAACATTAGCACCTACATACCGTAAGTGTGAGAAGATAATTGAGGAGCAAAAATAGAGATATGATATTTATCTCTCAATATATTTATTCAGAAGCATGTACAATATTTATAGGAAGGAAAAATAGCTACATTCCCTAAAAACAAAGGAGAGGTTGCAAAATGTGCGAGAAAAATGTGCTACTATCTAATCATCTCAGCCTAATTATATAAAATACTTGCTACATAACCTTATTGCATTATTCTTATAAATATAATCCCTAAAAAGTTCAAATTTCACTTTTCCAGGATTTGGTGAGAATATCAGCTACTTGTGCTTCTGTAGGACAAAACTAGAGCTGAATGTTATGGTTCAAGACGTGCTCTCAAATGAGATGGCAATCAATTTCAAATACTTTGTTCATTCATGAAAGACATCATTTTGCACGATCTTCAACACACTCTGATTATCACAATAGAGAATAGGTGACTATTTTTCAGGAATTCCCATGTCATCCAAAATGTGACGTAACCATATCACTTCACACACATCTCCTCGTGTGACACAATATTTTGCCTCTATGGATGAAATAAAAACAATATTCCACTTTTTACTTATCCACAAGATACATCTAGATCTAAGATGAAATATGTATCCTATGGTTGACTTCTTGTCATCAATAGATCCGGCATGGTCCAAGTCGACATATCCCTATAAGAATAATTGATCATTCTTCTTATATTCAAGACCATAATTAGTTGTTCCTCGAACATATCTCAATACATGATATTCTGCAGTCCAATGACATTTCTTTGGTTCCTACATGAATCTTGAAAGATAGATGACAACATAGCATAAATATGGTTTGGTATATGTCAAATAGATGAGCCCTCCAACAAATTTCCTATAGAGAGTAGCATCTACTTGAGGTGAGTCCTGGAATATTGAAAGTTGAAAGCCTTTTTCCATGGGAGTGGATTTAGGTTTACAGTTGGACATAGTGTACTTTTCCAAGAGTGTCTTTCCATACTTTATCTAGGGAGATAGAAATGTGATGCTCCTTTTTCCATATCTCCAAGTCAAGACAGTAATGTAGTAGCCAAAAATCTTTCATGTCGAAGGTTCTTTGGAGATCATTCTTCACAATATCAAGCTAAGATTTTGAACTGCCAGTGATCACAAGATCATCTACATACACATCAAGAATGAAAATCTCTTTTCCTACCTTCTTAATATACAAATTTGAATCTAAGGGGCTATGAGTGAACCCATTCTGCAAAAGGTGATCATCTATCTTATATACCATGCCCTTGGATCTTGTTTTAGTCCATACAATGATTTGATAAGATGACATACCTTCTTAGAATGCTCTTTATCAAAAAAATTCTTCAGTTGGGTCATGTACACTTATTTTTTTAGATCAACATTTAGGAAATAACTCTTGACGTCCATCTATTGAATTATCTGTCATTTCTGTGCTGCTAGTGTGCAAAGAAATCTTACGGTCTTGATCTTCACAGGGGTGCAAAAGGTTTCTTCATAGTAAATTCCCTCTTTTTGAGCATACCCTTTTGCTAAAAGTCATGCTTTATGTTTTTCGATGGATCCATCTCCCTTATATTTTTTCTTGAAAACCCATTTTCAGCCTATGGATTTCTTTCATGTAGGTAGATCGATAAGTTCCCATGTTCAATTTCACATGAGTGAGTCATATTTTGCATTCATGGATTCTTTCCACTTAGGTTGACTAAGTGCTTCACGAACATCATCAAGCTCATAGCTATTAATCATTGAACTCGTGAGTGCAAAATTTACCTCATTTCTTGTTTGACTCCTTGTTCTTACTCCAGATGAATTATCTAGGAGTTGTTACAAATGAGAGTCTTTTATGGTGCTTTATACCCACTTCGGATAAGAACGCGGCTACTTTTGTGAAGAACTATTTTGTTGATGTGAGGATGGATGTGGAGTGAAATTCTTTAGTTCTCCAAGGTCAACATATAGCTCCCCTTACAACACATATTTACTCTAAGTAGTCACCTCTAGCTGATCATATAATTCAGAGAGTAGTCAGTGAGAGGTGGTTGGTTATGGTTCTTCTATTGTCACTGCTGAGTCAAAGGATGACTCATCACAAAGAAAATCTCGAATCTCGTATATTTTTTTTTCTCAGGATCCATGAGTTGATATGCCTTCTTGGTAGTGCTATAGCCCAATAGGATGCATGGGAGTGTTTTCAGATGGACTCTTTTTCTCTTATGAGCTGGGACATGCATGTATGTTGTGCAACCAAATACTCGTAAATGAGAAATTAAGGTATTTCTACCACTCCATATGTTATCTGGCGTATTATTTTGTAGAATATTTGTTGGTGCCCTGTTTAGAAGATAAAAAATTGTCTGTACTACTTTGGCCCAATATCGATCCTCCAGCTTTGCTATTGATAGCATACAATGAACCATATCCATCACTGTGTGATTGCGTTGCTCCACAATGTCATTTTGTTGGGGTATGTAGTGAGCAGTCAGGTTCTGCTTAATGCCTTGTTGTTTCATGAAGGCCAAGAACTTCTTTGATGGGAATTTCCCCCCTCGATCTAAGTAGAGTAGAAGAAGTGGTTGTTCGGTCTGTTTCACAACACGTTGATAGAAATTATGAAAATTGTGAAGAGCCTCACTCTTTTTCTTCAGGAAAAACACCCACATCTTTCAAGAGTGGTCATCCACAAACAATTGGAAGTACCTATATCCTTAAAATGAAGCAGACAATGGTCAGTTCATATCGGTATGAAATACCTCTAGATGTTTCTTGGCATGGAATGTGCTCTCTTTAAACGGATCCCTGTGTTGTTTTCATGTAAGATAGCCAAGGAAAATAGGCAAGGAACTGGAAAATTTGGGAAGTCCATGTACCATTTATTTTGAACTCATCTAATGCAATGAACTAACCAACAAGTGACCATATCTAAAATGCAAGAGGGTAGTAGATTCTACTGTTGAGGAAGATAAAGATAATGTAGAAGATGAGACAATATCTAAATCAAATAACTTATGTTTTAGAAATGCTCTAGAAATAACCGTACATTGTCTTGAGATCAAGCATGATTTGATGCCATTTTGAAAAAGAAATTCTTCCTGTAGATGATGATTCAGAAGATGACTTATTGATAAGAGGTTGGTAGTCATTCTAGGAACATATAGTACCTTTGTAAGTGTACATTTTCATGGTATAGAGGTATGATGACTTGACAATTCCTTCTGCAACATAGTCTTTGTCATTTGTTATCCGAACCCGATCTCTAATGGGTTGTTTGTTTACTGAATCAAAGAGTTTCTTGTCACCTGAAATATGCTTACTAGCACCCGAATCTATCAACCAGACTCTCTTCATGGGTTGTGAAGTCTGAGACACTAGTATGAGGTTCTTACTATAATTAGCTCCTTCTAATGACTCATCATCAGATACATCATCATGTTGAACCGCGTAATGTCCCTTCTGCTTTCGTTGCCATGGATGTTGTTTGGAATTTTGAAATCTTCACACCCTAATGTGCTTGTTTGACTCGAAGACCCTTGTTTCAAGCCATTGTACCAACAATGATCAATGTCATGAGTATTGGTTTTGCATATTTTCCACAACCTCTTGGGATTTTGAGCTTGCTGCCCTTGATGCTGATGTGCTTGTGTTTGCTTTTCTAGGGGCCCTTTTCGATACTTTTGGCCATGATGCCACTTTCAGAAAAGGGCTTTGTCTTGGGACTCATTTTTGGACTAAATTTATGGCCTCCTCCTACTCGCA
Organism: Taxus wallichiana var. yunnanensis; assembly: GCA_018340775.1. Lineage (NCBI taxonomy): Eukaryota > Viridiplantae > Streptophyta > Pinopsida > Cupressales > Taxaceae > Taxus > Taxus wallichiana. The sequence goes on from CM031238.1 coordinate 874,017,412, forward strand.
ACAAGTCCATGAGTTCTTCGAACATCACTTTCTGTTTGGATACATTTAGTGGCATAACGAACACTCATAACTGAGAAAAGAGTGCCCTCAAGGTGATTGGTACTAGAATTTTTTCTTCTACCTTTTCACTGAGTGCTAGTAACTCCATTCGTAGCTCAGCCACCCGATGTAAGAACCCCTCAAATTTCTCATCTAACCCCATAGATTGGGTGAGCAGTTTCGACTAAAGATGGAGAATATTAGTCTGATTATTCACCTCAAAGATGATTGCAATTTTATCCCATGATTCTTGCGGTTTCTCTGCATCCTGAACATGCATTTGCACATCATCAAAGATACGTCAGCATGATTAACATCAATGCTTTGGCACTAGCCATCTCATATTTTATAATTTCATCAGGGGTAGTGGGAACTGTCACTGGCCCTATGACGATGCCCCATAACCCTTCAAATTGAAGGATCGTTTGCATATTTGTTTTCCAGGCTGCAAAACTTGGCCTTTTAAGTAACTGAGCATCCAAGAGTAGAAGTTTTAGTGCAGACATTGTAATAAAATAAAATCACTTTTATTTATTTATTTATTGATTTCAAGAGATATTAAAAATTTACTCACCAATGAGAAGAACCATCTCGTAGATGTTGTCGATACTCGCATGTTGAGAGACTACGACACTTTGTGGGGTGTTCTTCTTTGTCTTCACAATCGGTGTCATGTACCGGCTTCTAGTTCTTCACAAACTCACTTGGCTTGATAGCTGATGTCGAAGAGGAAATACTCCAACATTCCTTTTCGAACCAGTTCGTCAAAGACAAGGTTTCTGGTGTTGTGTAGCTCACCGAGGAGTACAAAGTAGAACCCAGAGCTTTCAGAAGCTTCAGGATGACATTCTTCGACTTGCGAGTTGATGTTGCGGCTTTCAACATTGTTTATCGTTTCATTCACACTAGTCATTTGGCATGGCTTTGAGAGACTCCATGTTGCCTTGGTTGGAGGCATCTGTTCCAGGCAATTAATGGTACCTTTTTTACTATGCAATCATTTCATCGCACCACGTTGTTGCTCATCTAACGTCCAATAATGAAATCTTTAGCCTTTTCTTGGCTCCACGTATTGTTCAAACGCATGACAACATAAAAAATAGATTTTTTTTTTTATAATTTATCTCATGTCCAATTGCCATGGAGCTCTAATAAAACACGTCCAGGCAATAGTCTCCATGTGTGAGCAATGAATGTTTAAAAAAATAAAATTAATACCTTTTATGTTGGTCGTTCCAGGCTACACTTAGAAGGAAAGAGATTTGCCCTTTTTTTAAGAATTCCTCTCAATCTTTCCACATAGAGGTTTTCTCTACCATGTCTAGGAAAAAAGAAATAATGCCTTTTCTGTTGGTGGTACGTATGTTCACTCTCTAGGCTTGTTTGCATGTGGTTTAGAAGACAAATACTTTTTTGTTTCTTTTGACGCAGCCTATGGCATTATTCACGTAGGAATCTTCCTGGCATGCTGTAGAGCCATGTACACTTCTCCCATGCTTATCAAAGAGACTTTTCCCACGCTGGTCAAAGAGACATGCATTCAGGCTTTTACAAGAAACAAATTTAACAATCTCCTTTCCACGCATCAAAGAAAAAAAATCTCCAGCAATCTACAAATCTCCATGCAGCAGCATAAATAAATAAAATTGGGAGATTTCCACGCAGTAACTCAAGTATTACGTGTTGGATTATAATCTTCATGCTGGTCTCTATCACACAACCTTTTCTACTATAATTTCACGCAAAGAGTAAGTATAGAAAACTTTGTTCTATTCCCAAGCCTCCAAGATTTGATACTAGATTGTGAGGAGATAATTGAGGAGCACCAATAGAGATAGAATATCTCTCTCTCTCAATATATTTATTCAGAAGCTTGTACATTATTTATAGGAACGAGAAATAACTACATTCCCCAAAAACAAAGGAGAGGTTACAAACTGTGTGACAAAAAAGTGATACTATTTAATCATCTCAGACTAATTATATAAAATACTTGCTACATAACTCTTATCCAATTTTTCCCCTCGGGAAAAATTTGATCAAACGCGACCTTGCACGTGGAGGAAATGGAGAGGATGGTTCAGTCATGCGAGCTCACATTTTAATTCTAAAAATTAGGTTGTAGGCATACTCGACAATGGAAATGAAAGGTTGACAAATGAATGGCCAAGGGAATATTGAAGGAGATCAGAGCTCAATTTAAAGAATGGAGAAAGGCTCAAAGATTTCAGACATCACATTTTTGGCATTTCAGAGACAAGGCAAGAAATATTTGAAATAATTTTGAAATTTTGAAAGTCCGAAATTTCAGACTTTCGAGTTTCGGAGTTTCAGAGATTTTGGTGGGTGAAAAGGGATGAACAATGAAAAAACTCCGAAACCAAAATGTCCAAAATCTTGAAATTCTGAAATTCATATTTTCGGGTTTTGGAGTTTCGGAGACGTTGAATTCTGAGTTTCGGAGTCTTTAGCGGCAAAGCAGGAAAAGTGACCAAATATATCCGAAATCTTGAAATTCTGAAACCCGAAAGGTTTCAGATTTCAAAAAGTCAACTTAGTTTGGGGTCAACATGGGGGGATTTTTTAGACTTTCAGAGGTTCAAATTTCAAGCTTTTAGAGGTCTCGGTTTAGAATTTTTGTTTCAGGGATTGAGGCAACAAAAAGTCTGAAAGGTCAAAAGTTCTAAAATTCTGAAAGTCTAAAATTTCTGACTTTTGGGTATTGAGTTTCGGAGTCTTAGGGTTTGGATTTTCAAAAGTTTGAAGCCCTAAAATATGAAAACACGACAAAATGTCTGAAATCATGAACTCCGAAAGTCTGATATTTCAGAATTTTTGGTTTCAGAGTTTCGGAACTCTCAAGTTGAATTGGTAGATGAATCGTAACTCAAATTCTGAAATGGAAATGTCTAAAAATCTGAAATTTCGAGGTTGCATGCATTTTAGACTCCAAAAAGGAAGATCAATAGCTCACAATTTTTGTATAATGACACCCCGACCTTCAGATTGTCATAACTTTTGACTGGGAGCTCAAATTTGTACAAGAAAGGACTTTTTGGAAAGATTACAGTCTCCCCTACGCAACTAAGTTCCTTAAAATGAAAATTACAATAGACCATTTTTTAGGGTGTCGGAATTCTCACCTACCAAAATAATGAAATATGGGATTCCTTCTTGCCCAATAAGACATAGTACAAGGAGGCATGGGTTTTGCAGTAGAAACCATCATTGTTGTAGGTGAATTCAATGCATTTTTGGGTGGTTGGAGCATGAACTCAAATTTTCTCTCTTCCTTCTCTCATTCTTCCTATATATTGCAAGGAGGGGCATTTTTCTAAAGGTTGGACAATTTGGCTTTACACACTCCCTTCTTCTCTGGTCTATAAGTGAATTTTTTGAGTTCAAACCTCCCATCTCAACTGTAAAATGCAATATTACCTCTTGGCCATTATAATGCACTGTATCAAATCTATGGAGAAATAATATAAGTCTGTGGATGAATTTCAGCCCTCTCTTGTGTTCATTGTTGTCTTCTTTTCTCTAATTGCAATCTTGGTTATCTGTGCATGGTGGTTGTATTAATTTCTTAATGGTCTATGTTTAATGGCAAAGGAGGTGTTCAACATTCCTTTGGTGCATCACCTTTGTCAGTTTAGGTTTAATTTCTTGTAATCTTCTTGATCATGTCTCCTTGGCAAGTTAGAGTAGGTTATAGAGTAGATCCTCTACAATTTGGATGTGTGCATCAAGAATAGAGGAATAGGAACCAACCTTCATCCATAGAGCTTTCCCGATTGCAAAGTTCCGAAACTATGGTAAAAGCTCCATGTTATGCAATCACACTGAGATTTTCAACCTATCAAGTTACAGACATTCAGCGGTGATGTGATTACGCATCAACAACAACCTATGCCAATAGTAAGCCTGAAAACATAATCACATCCAAATATTCTAAGCCTTGACAAAAGGAATGAGCACATCTTCTAGGAAAATATGAGGGATTTTGAGGAGATGGTGTTTTATAAGAACTATACACATGTACACCAAAACACTCAAGAAATTCTCGCGAACCCCATTTATGCATGAGGAACTAGGATTTATAGCCAAAAGAAGACAATATATATATATATATATATATATATATATATATATATATATATATATATATATATATATATATGGCATGATAAATCTTACACCTCGAAAATGGAGTTCAAAACATAGATCTGTAATACTTAAGTATTCGACAAGACAAAAGCATATAGTTCAACGAACCTTCCCAAGAAGGAAGTAATTATATTTAGTAGCCCATAATACATCCCGTGGATGTATTCCCTAAACAGGGTATTCAAAGTTACAAAAAAGTCTCTGACCGACACCCATATTCAACATTAAATCAATCTATGAGTATTTAAGCCAGTTAAAAATGCACAAATCAAATCCACATAGCTAAAGAATTTTTCTTACCTAACCCATTACAGGGCCGAATGTACAACCCATTCCAAACTATTCTCATGGAAATCAAACACATGTAAACTCAATCTACCCACCATTGTATTTAGCAAAAAAAATCTTTTATAACAAGGGTATTTTCAAGGGAAAAAGGAAAGGTTCCCTAGCCACGCGATTATCCCAACTGAGATATTCAATACATCTATTACCCAAAAGAGATTCTTAGACTATTCACATCCACAACAACCAGAAACCCAACACCAGAGAATAAGTAAGGAGAAAACTGTAAGGTAACAAATGACCAAACTTAAACCACAAAAAAATACTTACTCGAAAAGCCAAATCTGGAAAAGACAACATTCATTTTAGGTGATTACTAGATCTTAGCATATTATGGATATGGGTAGCTTATCATGCTTGTCATTCTCTTCCACCAGTCACAACACACCTAGAAAATACTATAACAAAAACATGTCTCCTCCTCCCCTGATTGTTAAGCATCTCCACTGCATACCAAGCTACATTTGGCACAAACAACGAGAAGGAGGCGAGGATAAATTTCAAATCCTGCCATACAAATTTTCCTAAAAGTTTCAAATCTTCTTTCCACATACCCTAGTCAGAAATCCTCACCAAAGTAGTCACGCAACCAGACATCCATGTTTTGGCTTTTTCTAATCAACCAATTGTGAGCCCAAGGTATGGAATAATAAAACCATAAGGGAGGAAGGTGGAAAACAAACAAATTGTCATTAATTCCCACAAAACGTATGCTAAGGAATGCACAAAAAAATACAAAAAGAGATGGCGGCAGGTGGCCATAAATTCTTCCATGCACCCCACTTGCCAGTATAAATAATATCTAAACAAGGAAATTCAAAGCTAGAGGATTCAAACAAGTGCATCTAGCAAAGAATTATTGGGTAAAGTGTCCAATAACCACCATTCACCAACAAGAACCAAAAGAAATCACGCACAAGGAAACCAAAAATACCACACCAAGCAAGTTGAGTAAATGGCCATAAAGAATGACATGTCAGTGGGTGCATGTAAAAGTTTCCCCATTAATTAGCTATTAAAACCAAGACATGCATGGAACTTTATTGGTCAAGGAGGATGATAAAAAAAATTAGGTAAAAAAAGTTAGGTCCCTTTATTTGAATGCCCAAATACCTTAACAAGGTTTCAAAATTGTCTATAGAAATTTTAATAATATGTCAATAAGAAACCTGATAATCAAAATGGAATAAGCCTAAAATGAGGACACTTGTAAACGATGATATGAGGCACCCTCGACAATGAGAAATCACATGACGACACTAGGAGAAACGATGGAAAGAAGGTACTCTAAACTAACTTCGCAAAAAGATCAAAATCACTTAATGATCAAACATAACCTCAAATATAACATTGGACGATTAGCAATAGGGGTAAAGAAATATGATCTATATAGTAGAATTTATCTTATTATAAAACAACGATTTTTTCTGTCACAAATATGTGCTAAGTTCATTCATGTAAATAAACAAATGACAGAGCAAACAAACAAGTGGCGAAAAAATTAGTTGTAAATACTCATGACAAGAGTTATTCTCTTTTTACTCAATTCACATCTCTCCACAAAAAATTCACGTCACTGTTTAAATATTTTTATTTTTGTTGTATAAATTAAATAAATAATACATTGAATTTAGAAGATAAAAAATCTGCTAATAAAATTTATAAACTGAAAAAAAAATATCAAGAATCAGCACTAGCACTACTGTGCATTTTATGTTAACTTCCTTCTCGATGTTGCTGCAAACTTCCTTTCTTCCTTAATTTTTCTATTGATAAATATGCCTTATATATAGAAAGATTACACTTTATAAAAAAAAACCCTAAAAATATAGCATGCTATGCATGTGCCAAAACAGAAATCTTTTTTTATCGTCTTATGTTCTTTTATGCTTTTTTTCTTTTGTTTTAAAATTTTTTCCAAAAATAAAATAGGGAACAAATTAAAGTCTTCTTTTAACACTTCCTTAATTTTTACCTTCAAACTTTTATTATTCTAGAGTCGAGTGTGCACTTCTGGATCTAACATATTAATGATCACAAAATCCCAAATAACTTTTCAACTACTCAAAAATTTATTTCTCAAAGCTTTCATTAAGATATCAACAAACTGATATTTGGATCTGGAAAATTCAAGACAAATTTCCTTGTTATTAATCAACTCCCTGATGAAGTGATACCTCATTTCTATATGCTTACTTCTCTTGTGAAAAATATGATTTTTAGATAACGCTATTTGTTGAATTGTTGTCACAAAAACATTGTGTGACATCCTCTTGATCTTGTCTCAAATCTTTCAACATCCTTCTCATCCAAGAAGCCTAATACGTTGCTTTTGTTTTTTCTACATACTATGCTTTTTTTTTAAGATAGTGTGACTATGGGATGCTTATTTGATGCCCATGAAACAACCCATGTTCCAAAAATAAAATCATAGCAAGATGTGCTTTTTTTGTCATCTATACTTCCAGTACTGTCACTTTCTGTATAGCCGATGAGTTTGAACTCATCTATTTGGTATCCAAATTTGTTCTCCCTTTCAATGAGTAGCAACAAAGATTGGACATGGAGCTTAGAGACAGATAGATCATAGTGTGTGTCATTTTGTAGCCGGAGATGATATCTAACTAGCCCTTTGTTACTCATATTTATGGAGAGATGGATAGCACCTTTAAGAGGATTTGACCTATCCTCACTACTTTAGGCCATGCCTCTTCGACCAGGGTGAGAGGATCCTTAGTGTAACCTCTATTTGATGAAGGAGATGGAGATATCCTTCTTTTGCACAAATTTTAAGAAGAAGACCTTGGGAAAATATGGTCAATACTCTATAATTTAACTCTTAACGGTTGTCACTTCTAAACGATGGAGATACTTTCAACACAAGGCTAAGGTTATTGAAGACATTAAGAAATCCCGAGTGTTCTGCATATTTTAGTAAGTAGAGTTTTTTCCTTTGTTGATACATAGGGCAAACAGGGGTAGTTCAGGGTGGATTCATGGTTTTTGAATGATTTTGGTGGGAGATGAAGCAGGATAAAGTTGATTATACCTGATCTCTGAGAAACTTCACAATAATGGACAACTCAACAATAGAAAGCTTTAGAATAGTTAAGACATTCCTTCAACTAGATGGTGTGCTTCAATGGAGGCCCAAATAAGCACGTTTTCACATAATATTTGAGACTCTAACACGAAATCTTGAATTGAAAGCCTCAATTAAACACCAAAGTCTCTGATAAATCATGCTTAAGGTACACCCAAAGACTTACAGATAATCTTTATCAACAAATGACAGTGAATTGATTTTAAATTTGTTTATCTCATCCAAGATGAAGGCTCTTCTTGAAATGAAATTACAAATAGCAGTAAATTGTCACAGGGATGAGATCCTGTGTGATTTCACAAAGATTTCAATGTAATATTGCAATAGGAATGAAAGAAACTATTTATAGACATTCTGAAACAAAGTAGACACAAATTAATTTCAAAATTGCTTAGATTCATCAGCTAGGGGAAAGCTTCCAAATAAATCTCAGTGCTCATCAATGACTATACATCTGCAACAAAATTGACAAGATAGAAAATCTAACACAGAATAAAATAACAGGTTATCTCGGCTTTGGTCTCTCAGAAGACGAACTTTCTCAAATTTTCTCTTAAGATTTCAACCTCTAACCTTTTTTAAGAGTATTCTCATTGCATTTATACATTTTACTCACTCAATTTTACCCCCAAAAATAAATAATATTTGAGGGACTTTTTTGTTAACAATTTTCTTCAAAAAGTGACATTTAACAAATTCATATCCGAAAGCTACCAGGTGGACCAATTGTGAACTAATCGCATTTCTTGGGCCCTCGACTAATGACTAGGATGCCATGCCACAAATTTTTGGAAATCATTATGATTCTTTCATGTGAGAAATCCCCCTTTTAATCATTTTCTGGAGACTCTGCATAGCTAGATATGATAGGTAATCCTTTTTCTCTCAAGGAAACACCTTTTTCATCTTTTGCGCCTGCACTTTCATCATTTTATCCTTTTTCCCTCTCTTTATTTTGTAATTCTGCCCCACATCCATCTCCTCTAGTAATTCCTCTTTTTGCAAGTGCCTGAGCAATTCCAACTTCAAAATATCAACCTTAACAATCCTTGACTCACAAATTAAGTTCTGAATCCATCAAATGGCATTTTATAGACAGAGATGACAAGGAATTTCATCAAAGAATGATGAAAAACAATGCATATTCGTGTCTCTAGGAATCTTGGAGAAAAAATGGCGGAAAAATAGACATAATACATAGAAACCATTAATTCTACCCCTTTTCCACTTTATATCATAGCCATCCACATTTTTCCTTGGGAAAACTACAAAGGAGAAACACAGAGGAAATTTCCAAACAAGCGCAGGCCTTCCACGTGCCCTGGGCCGAAGAAAAATGCATTTTGGCCTTTGAAACGTCTCAGTGTAAAAAGGAGCAAGCCAGCGGAATCCTCCACATGTCCAAATGTCACATTTTGAGATGGTACCCAAAAGCAGAGACCCCAAACAAGCACGGGCTAAACACATGTCTCATTCTAGTAGAGTTTGTTAAAAAACTTGAAGGTTTAGTAGAAGGCGCCATGTGTCTTAGGGTCCATGACATTTTTCTTTGGCTGTTGAAAAAACCAAGAAAACGGTAGAGAGTGAGAAAAATCCTCCAAGTGTCCTCTTGGCACTTCTTTAAAATAACACTTAGGGGCCGGTCCCCAAACATGCACGGTCACTCAACATGCCCCAGGCCTTTCAAAATTTCTTTGAAAAGTTTAAGTAGAAAGTGGAGTGGGTGGAAGCCTCCACATGTCTCCGTGTCGCAATTGTTAAGGTGGGACCTTGAGGAACATCCTCAAATGAGTGCAAGCCCTCCACGTGTCCATGGCCCACCAAAACTATACTAGCTGCATGAAAAATTTGTCTAAGTCTAGGAAAAGCAGTGGAAACCTCCATGTGTCCCCCCGGCGCAACTCCAAGGCCAAACCAAAAGGCATTTTTTCAAATGAACGTCATTCCTCCACATGGAAATGTTTTGGGTTGAAGAAAGCCTTAGTGTTTTTAGAGTGCCCTCTTGAGCCGCATCCAACCAGAAGGGGCCACATTTCCATTGATGCTGAGAAGTAATTTTGACTAGGAAAAATACACCCATCAAATCGTAAAATGTAGGAAAATCACTGTTTGAGCTCAAAATGAATCTTTCTTCAAGATCAAGAATTTGGAAATGTTATAAAGCTCAAATATGATCCTCCGAGCTACATCCAATAACGTTTCCATAGGTAGTTGGGACAAAAATGACAAGGACAACAAAATGTGACTATGGAAAACGAAATGAAAGGAAAAACCCGAGTTTTACGCCCAAGTTACAGACTCTTTCAGATGGACAGAGGAACGAAAAACAAATTATGCACCCTTAAGTGATCCTCGAGAAAGGAAGGGACTGATCATGGAAACCAAATGTAGACAGAGTCTTCAAGTACCAATACGGGGAGATAGAAAACATGACAGAGGTCACAAACTTAGGAATTTCAATGACAAACAGGGCGAGACTAATTTGAGCACCAACACATCTGATGTTGAATACAAATTTCCATGATTTTTTAGTTCCACATACATTCCTTAAAATCCTTTTTCCATCTTTCCAATGTTATACTTTTGGATATTCCATGAACCTTGAGATAAGGCTGACACCATACATAGTAGCAGGCCTTATGGCTATCAAATACATGAGACTTCTAGGTAACCTTTTGAACAATGTCAGATCCAAAAATGATCTGTTGTCATATTTTCTTATCTTCAAACCTGATACAACTGGTGTGGGTGTTATCTTATAATTCAACATGTTAAATTTCTTCAAAACTTCATTTGAATACTTTTCTTGTGAAATAAAAACTTGAGCTTCTAATTTTTTAACTTCAATGCCCAAGAAATAGTGTATGAGACCTAGATCCATCATCTCAAATTATTTCTTTGTAGCTGATTTGATTGAATCTATAGATATATTTCTAGTAATTATGAAATCATCCACATATAAACAAATAGTCAAAATTTTACATTGCTCATTTATCTTGATGCATAAGGTAGGCTCACTACAACTCCAACTGAAACCATTTTGAATCAAATAAGAATTAATTATGTTGTACCATGCTCTAGGTGCTTGTTTGAGACCATAAAGTGATTTTCTGAATTTGTATAACTTTCCTTCATGACCTTCAATATCATAACCTTCTAGTTGATTCAGATAAAATTCTTCTTAAATAAAACCATTCAAGAATTTTGATTTTACATCTATCTGATAAATAGGTCATTTGTTTTAAGCTGAAATTTCTAACACCATTCTTACCGTGTCCAAACATGCTATAGGTTAAAAGGTATTGTTGTAATCCAATCCATATTTCTATGAAAAACTCTTCTAACTAGCCTTGCTTTATGTTTATGTACTTTACCATCAACAATAGATTTGGTCTTGTAGACTCACTTCACTCCTATCATGTCCTTTCCTTTTGGAAGATCTACCAATTCCCATGTTTGATTCTTCTCTATGGAACCTATCTCATCATCCATAACTTGAACCCAAAATTCATTTTATACATCCTCTTCAAAGTATACCAGATCTGCAACTTGAAAAAAACAATACAAAAAAAGAAAAAGTGTTACTTGTATCAACATCATAAATTTTACTAAGACTCTGTGCTTTCCATTTAAAGGGTTTTTTTACGATGGTCTATTTTGTGCTGAAGGAGTTGCTTATGGTGTTCTTTTTGGTTTCTCATGCATGGTTGAATATGAATGAAGTATTAAACATATATTATATCTAGATGGAGGTGTATCTTGTGCTACAACTTGTGGTGCATGTCCAAGATTTGATGAAGATGCAATACCTTACTACTCTGTACTTTTATGTACAATATCATCATGAGTAATAGCTTATGGTACACTAATTTTTCTCTTAATACTTCCGTTCCATGTCCTATTTTCAATAAATTTTACATCTCTGTTGAAAATGACCTTTCTGGTAATTGGATTAAATGACTTGTAAGATTTTGTATTCTCTGAATATCCAAAAAATATGCATTTTCCGCTTTGTTATCTAACTTATTCCTTAGCTCATTAGGCACATGAGCATATGCCAAAAAACAAAAAATTCTGAAATGAGAAACACTATTTTTCATGTTAGTGCAAGCTTGTTGAGGAACCATGTTTAGAACGATTTTCATTGGACACATGTTTAAAGTGTAAATAGTAGTTGTTACTACTTCTTCCCAGTACTCATTTGAAAGATGTTTTTCCTTGATCATACTTCTCTCCATCTCCATGATGGTTCTATTATTTCTTTGAATCACACGAATCTATTGTGGTGTATACATGGTAGTAATTCCTTGTTGATACCATGATATTTCAAAAAATGTAGAAAAGAGTTGGAAACATACTCACCTCCTCTGTCTTTCCTCATAAATTTGATGTAGTTCCCACTTTAATTTTCCACTAAGGCCTTGAACTTCTAAAATATATCAAAAGCATATGATTTGTGTCCCAAAATATTACACTCACATCTTCCTTGTTTATTTATCAATGAATGTGATAGAATATGAGCACCCTCCAATACAAGTTGTTTGCATAGGCCCACATAAATATGAGTGAAAAATTTCAAGTGGTGCACTTAATTTTGATGTTTTCCCAACTAAGAAGGATTCTCTGTGTTTCTTCCCCAAAATTACAACCTTCACAAATAATTTCTTGTTTCTCAATCAAACGAAAACATTTTACCATATTTTTTTTGTGTAAAAAATTCGAACCTTCAAAATTTAAATGATCAAACTTGAGATGCCATAGCCATGATTCATCTTTATACACTCACTTAAAAATTTATTCAATTTCTTTAGCTCCATAATGATCTCTAAAATGAACTTCAGATGTGGCCGGTGTAATCTTCAAAGGAAACATTCTATTGCTTGTCATATTCACGTTAAGAGTCAACTGAGTACTTGGAGTTTTATTGATGCGGGAGAAAAACTTGCAGAGATGATAACTTTTGATTAGACCATTGGATCATCTTTAAATTTTACAGGGTGGTAGATATACATTATTATTATGCTAGGGTCAACATTGCCTATATTTTAGGTTTTTTTGGTATTTTAGAGTTTTTAGAGTAGAGGTGAACAAAAAAGGAGGATTGTAATGATGTAAAATATTAGTATGGATTCTAGAATGAGAAGAAAGCTTTTTTTAAACTCTTGGTTTTTATTTTCAAAGGTTTTTAAGTGTGTTTTGGATGTATTTCAACCTCTTATAGCTGGATTCTGATCAATTGGTATCATAGCCAATTTTTGATCTTCCAGAATAGTTAACATAACATATTACATTTTTAGATGTAATTGTTGCCTCTATTTATACAATCATGGCTAGACATGGGAGGGGAGGTTATTCCCAGGGGAATAGGCATATGCAAGAGCTACATAGATAGGTTGTTGAGCTCATATAAGAAGTTACCTGCCATAGAAGGAGACAAGTAAATGGGGATGTAGACCCAAATATTGATATTGAAGATGTACCTCCATTAATGAATGAAGGACAAGATGAAGAAGAAAATTAGAGAGATGAAGAAACCTTGAATGAGAGACCATTTGAGGAGAGATTGATCAGGCCTTTAGAGGGAAATAATGATGGCATCAATATTAATGTTCCCAAATATGGTGGTGGGTTACAACTAGAGGAGTTGATTGAATGGTTGAATTGCATGAAAAAATTATTTGAATGGAAAACCCTTTCAGAGGAGAAGAAGGTTAAGTTTGCATGCACTAAGTTGGTCGGATATGCATTGTGTTACCAAAATATTGTGTAACATTATTAAATAAATTGTAATATTATTGATAATGAGTTTATCTAACTCATATTAATGATATAGATGTTATAGTGTAATTATTTGAGTGAGTTGTGAGAACAATTCACGTAGCTATTTTTTAGTGTGAGTGATCCTAGGGTTGTTTGAGAGATATTAGGAGATAAGTTTGAGAGATTCATGGAGAGAGATATGAGGGATTGAAGATGAGTGTTGACTCCACCCTTGTAGGAGATCAAATACTATATATGTAACCTTTGTCAATATTAATGATATCCTGAATGGATTTAATTTCCATATTTCATTATTCGGTGTTTTTATATTATATTGAAGTTCTTATCAGTGGTATCAGAGGAGCTTCTATCCATATTCCATGTATTCAAATCATTTCAATCATCCACCATTTAATCCCACATGTAAATCTATCACAACGAAATGGTGGACAATTTATTTTTGTCAATGGATTCTCCAGTGCCCATTCTACTACATGACATTTTCTACTGTGTTTGGTGCACACTCGCCATCCATCATGATCTGCTCCTTCGACGTCACTGCATTTTCACCCAATCACAAAAATTTTGAGTTATAACTATTCTTATCCTTCGGTGTCACTGTTTTGTTCATTTTTTTCACACAATTGCAGAAATCATGAAATCGCGAGTTAGAAATATTATGTTCCATTTTTTTCCTTTTTTGGACGTAGTAAAATAAAAAAAAGATCACAAAAAAAATTATGTTTTTAAAAAGGGGTCCGGAAAGATGTTGGATTTAAAATTTGTAGTTACCATAACTTTCAACTGGTAACTCAGATGGAGATGATGTTTTGTTTTAAAATGTGTGTTTTTTTGAGCTATTTGCATTGATAATATGAAAAATTGTAAAATTTGTAAACTATTTTTTTTTACTCCTGGACATATTTTCGGTGGAAACGAATGTCCATTGTTTTACTATGGATAAGGTGATACAAATTGAAAAATTCAAAGGTAAATATTTCTATTTCATGGTAGGTTAGAACTCAATTGTTGTTGATTAACAAAGATCTATGGGAGATTGTAAAATGAAAAATCAATAAACCACATGACATAGAAGAAGCAACAAAATGGGAAAACAAGGACCAAAAAAAAAACAAAAATTATTGGCCTAGGTTTACCTAATGCCTACCTGCATCACATAGATCTAACAAATACATCACATTTGATCTGGATAACATTGAGAAAATGTTTTTGTGTCACAAGCAAAGAGCGCAACAGTGACACTCAAGAAAAATTTGTTCGGACTCAAAATGGAGGAAGGAGAAAGTATGGTGGAACATATCATTAAGTTTCGTTCTATTTCAAATCAATTAGCTGGAATCAAATTTGATGTGCTTGATGATGATGCAAAAGTAGTATTAGTTAATAACATGCCTCCTAGATATTCTAATATGGTCTTCACTTTGATCAAAATAAATACGAGTCTAGAGGATTTAATTTCTTCTCTGATAGAAGAAGAAAACAGAACCAAAAAGATTGATCTAGAAGAAACTGCAATGTATGTTAGCAACAAATCATATGCTAAAGGAAGATTCAAACCTTCTTTTAAACAAAAATTTCTTTTTTACTATTGTAATGTTCCTGGACATGGTATTATGTATTGTAAGAAAAGAGCACAAGATTTACTTGATGGTAAATTGAAGGATAAAGCCATCATTTATGAAAACAAAGACGAAGAAAGTGACTGGGATATGAAGTCTCCCCAGTCTGATAAGGAGAAAATAAATGCTCAGAAAAGTGATGAAGATTTCTTGTATTAAATAAAGAGTGCATTGATTTATGGAGGACGAAAGTAATGGAGGCTAGAGGTCAATCAATGACCTCTCATCAGTCAGCAACGATGGGGCCACATGAAGCTATGGTGGAAGTTTGTGTGTATGTGTGTTTTCTTTTATTTCATATTTTCAGTACGATTTCAATGTTCCTATTTGAATAAGTGAATTGTTCACATTGAGGGGGGCAACTGGAACATGTTCTCAATGTTAAATTTTCCCTCTTTTTCATTTTGTATTCAATAAGCAATGATTTGTACATATTCTTTCAACGAAACAGATAGTGGACAGACAAAAGCACAAGGGAAAAGAAGCAACGTGATATCTGGGTTGTTGGTTGTCCTATAAAACCATCCTTTGTTTTAGGTTGTTTGTTTTCCTGTAAAACCATCATTTTTTTCAGGTTAATGGTTTTCCTGTAAAACCTTTCAGATCATGAGCACGCATGGGCGGCAAGCTGTAGAAGGAAGTGTGATTATTTTTTCTACCTTGTCAACATTAGGGGAGTGTATATTGGGAATTAATAATGTTAACAATATGGGAGTGAATGTTACCAAAATATTGTGTAATATTATTAAATAAATTGTAATATTATTAATGAGTTTATAGAACTCATATTAATAATATAGTTGTAATAGTTTAATTATTTGAGTGAGTTTTGAGAATAATTCACATAGCTATTTTATAATCTGAGTGATCCTAGGGATGTTTGAGAGATATTAGTAGATAAGTTTGACAGATTCATGGAGAGAGATATGAGGTATTCAAGATGAGTGTTGACTCCACCATTGTAGGAGATCAAACACTATATATATAACCTCTATCAATATCAATGATATCCCAAGTAAATTTAATTTCCATATTTTATTATTTGGTGTTTTTATATTATATTGTAGTTCTTATCACATTGATTTGTTGGGAACACCTACAAAATTAAAGAAAAACAAATGGAAAGGGAAAGATCCAAACTAGAATAAAATGGTAAAGAAGATGAAAGAAAAGTTTCTTCCTGTAGATTATGCTCAGAAACTCTTTCGAAGGTTGTTCTAAAACCTAATACAGAACTATCTTAGCAATGACGAGTATACAAATGAATTTTACAAGTTATCAATCAAGGTGGAATAAGGATAATCTGAATAACAGAAGGCTACATGGTATAAAAATGGGTTGAGTTACACCAAAGATGATGACCTGAGTATGCTCTGGATCCATATCTTAGATGATGCTTATCAACTTTCATTAAAATAAGAAGAAAACAACAAGAGGAATAATTTTTCAAGAGGTGTGAAGAGATCCCCATTATCATATCTAATGAGAGGCAAGGGTAGATTTGAATCTACAAAAGGTTTATCCTATAATGCAAAAGGGCATGAAATTATGGTCAAGTCATGGTAACTACCAAAAAAGGTAGAGGGTTTTAGAGGGGAAGATGTTATAATGGAGGATAAATCTAGGATAGCCCCCAAAGGCAATATACATGTTACAGATGTGGTGAAAATGGGCACAGAGCTTTTGAGTGTCCACACTACCCTACACAAGATAGATGGAAAGGAGAATAACCACGAGTAAATCTTATTGAAGCTAAAGAAAAAGAAGAAATGGAGTTTGCTGCAGACTTGGCTGAAACCCTCATGATAAGGAGGAAAATTATTTTCTGAAGGAAGGACAAAGAACATGATACTGCTGGTGTTGATTCGTGGTTTCAAAAAAAAATTTTTTTAACAAGATGCCCCTCTGGAGGAAAGGTATGCAAAATTATTATTGATGGTGGTAGTTGTGAAAATATCGTTTCAACTATGATGGTTGATAAACTCAATTTGAAATGTGAGAAGCATCCATATCACTATCGCATATCATGGTTCAAGAAAGGGAATGAGGTAACCATAGATAAAAGATGCATTATTAAGTTTTCGATTGGGAATACCTACAAGGATGAGTTGTTATGTGATGTTATCTTAATGGATCTGCATGTCATATATTACTCGGGAGGCCTTGGCAATATGATAGAAAGGTTACACATGATGGAGGGAAAAATACATATACCTTTTTGAAGGATGGTGTAAAGGTGGTCTTGTTACCCTTAAAGGGAGAAGAGAAGAGTGAGGGTTTATTGGCTACAAAATAGTTTGTTACGGAAATAGAAGAAGTTGGCAAGTGTTATGCACTAATGTTGAAGAAGGTGGAAGTAGAGGACTTTAATATACCTATTGATGTGGAAAGGGTACAAAAAGAATACAAATATGTCATAACAGATGAACTACCAGATGGGTTACCTCTAAAGCCAGATATTCAAAATCATATTGAATTGATCCCAGGATCAACCCTTCTAAACCAGAAGACTATCAAATGAGTTTAACACAGAGTGAAGAGTTGGAAAAACAAAAGAAAGATCTAATACAAAAGGGTTAGTGATAGAAAACATGAGTCCATGAGAAAATCCAATGCTATTGACTCCCAAAAAATATGGATACTGGATAATGTGTGTAGAAAACAGGGCCATAAAAATTAAATATTGGTTCCCAATTCCAAGATTTGATGATATGATGGATGTGCTAGCATGATCCCGATATTTTAGCAAGATTGACCTATGGAGTGCATACTACTAGATCTAGATATGTGAAGGGGATGAATGGAAAACAAATTTCAAAACAAAATAAGGATTGTATGAGTGGATGGTGATGTCATTTGGGCTATCTAATTCACCCAATACATTCATGATGTTGATAAACAGAATACTCCGAGAATATAATGCTAAGTTTGTTGTTGTCTATTTTGATGATATTATGATATTCAATAAGACAAGGGAAGAAAATTTTTACATATGAAATTGGTGTTAGACTTGTTACATAAAAAAAGTCTATATGAAAACTTCAAGAAGTGTATATTTATTCAGAAGAGTCTTGTTTTTTTAGGGTTTTCATATCAGAGGATGAAGTGAGAAAAAAAATGAAAGTGAGTAATGCTCAATATAAAGAATTTGTAGATGCCAGTAGGAGATTAAGTGTATTCGAATACAGATATATGGTGATGGTTCATCTTATAAAGGATAGGTTTCCAAAAGGGACATATAATAAACTCAAGAATAAGAAGATTGGGCCGTGTAAGATTATGAGGAAAATGAGTGATAATGCCTACAAGGTGGAGCTACCTAAAAAATTTGTTATCTCACATATTTTTAATGTTTCTAACTTGTATAATTTTCTAGGTCATGATGAAAATGTTGCGGAGGGGGAAGAAATAAATTTGGAGCAATAGATGTCGAAGATGAAAAAGAAAAGGGTAATGTGTGTCCTGACCAAAAGCCAATCACTAATAGACATGGGAGATACAACCGATATTTAGTACAATGGTAAGGTTTTAGCAAGAAGAAAATACTTGGATTCCTGAGTGGGAGTTGAAGAATATTGACAGTTCCAAAACTATATGAATTCCAACTCAATTTGCATGAGAAGAATTCTTTTAAACTAGAGTTGAATAATGAAGGAGCATAACTTGAGAGACCATAACTTTTGATCCTATGGTTCGATCATCTTGAAATTTTATAGGGTGGTAGATATACATTATTACTATGTTGGGTTCGACATTGGCTACAATTTTATTATCATTTTGCACATTTTTTGGCCCATATTATTTCATCTAGTGACCTAAAATTGGCTCCAAACATTTTTTGTCTTTTGACTAGGTCTTATAACTTTAATAACTTTTGTTGTGCTTGTTAAAATAATTTAAAATTTCTTGTGAGCCTTAATTTATGAAGGAACTTTTGTAATGAAATTTTTTAGGCCCATCCAAGTTGTTTTGCTAATAGGTAATGTTTTCATTTTAGGGTTTTTAGAGTAGATGTGAAATAAAAGGAGGATTGTAATGATGTAAAAGATTAGTGTGGATTCCAAAATGAGAAGAAAGATATTTTCAAACTCCTGGTTTTTATTTACAAATATTTTTAAGTGTGTTGTGGAGGTATTTCAACCTCTTACAGCTAGATTCATATCAATTGGTATCATAGCTAGATTTTGATCTTGATAAAATAGTTAGGGTAACATATTCCATTTTTGTGTGTAATGTTTTTCTCTATTTATATAATCATGGATAGGAGTGGTGTGGGAGGTTATGACCAGATGAATTGGCATATGCAGGAGCTATAGAGACAAGTTCCTGAGCTCACATGAGAAGTTACCTTACTTAGAAGGAGACATGTAAATGGGGATGCAAAACCAAATAGTGATATTGAAGAAGTAACTCCATTAATTAATGAAGGAGGAGATGATGAAGAAAATGAGAGAGATGAAGAAAATCTGAATGAGAGACCATTTAAGGATAGATTGATCCCATATTAAGAGGAAAAATATGATGGCATCAAGATTAATGTTCTTGATTATCGTGGTGGGTTACGACCAGAGGAGTTGATTGATTGGTTGAATCACATGGAAAAATTATTTGAGTGGAAAACCCTTTCAGAGGAGAAGAAGGTTAAGATTTCATGCACTAACTTGGTTGGAGATGCATTGATCTGGTGGGATCACCTACAAAATGAAAGAAAAAGGAATGGAAAGGTAAAGATCTGAAACTGGAATAAAATGGTAAATAAGTTGAAAGAAAAGTTTCTTCCTATAGATTATACTCAGACACTCTTTCGAAGGTTCCAAAACCTAAGACAAAATAATTTCATCAATGATGAGTATACGAATGAATTTTACAAGTTGTCAATCAGGGTGAAACACAGAGAGTCTGAAGAATAAAATATTACACAGTATATAAATGGGTTGAGTTTCACCATAAAAGATGACCTAAGTATGCTTCGGATCCATAGCCTAGATGATGCTTAAAAAATCGCATAAAGGAAAAAGAAAATAACAAGAGGAATAATTTTAGAAGAGGTGTGAAGAGAAGGACATCATCATCTCTAATGAGAGGCAGAGGTATATTTGAATCTAGAAAAGGTGAATCCTCTAATGCAGAATGGCGTGAAGATTTTGGACAAAGTCGTGGTAACTACAAAAGAGGTAGGGGGTTTTAGAGGGGAAGAGATTATAATAGAGGGTGTGGATGGAATAGCCCCCAAAGGAAATTTAAATGTTATAGATTTGGTGAAGAGGGGAACAAAGATTTTGACTGTCCACATTATCCTACACGAGATAGATGGAAAGGAGAAAAACCACGAGTAAATCTAGTTGAAGATGAAGAGGAAGAAAAAATGGAGTTTGTTGTAGACGTGGTTGAAATGCTCATGATAAGGTGGAAGATGAGTGTCCCAAGCAATAAGAATGAACATGATGCTGCTGGTGCTGATTTGTGGTTGCAAACTAATATATTTCGAACAAGTTACACCTCTAGAGGAAATATATGCAAAATTATTATTGATGGTGATAGTTGTGAAAATATGGTTTCAACTGTGATGGTCGATAAACTCAATTTGAAATGTTAAAAACACCCACATACATATCGTATATCATGGTTCAAGAAAGGGAATGAGGTAACCATAGATAAAACATTCCTTATTAAGTTTTTGATTGTGAATACGTATAAGGATGAGGTGTGGTGGGATGTTATCCTAATGGATGTATGTCATATATTACTGGGAAGGTTTCAAAATACGATAGAAAGGTTATAAATGATGGAGGGAATAATACATATACCTTTTGGAAGGATGGTGTAATGGTGGTCTTGTTACCCTTTAAGGAAGAATAGAACAGTGAGGGATTATTGGATACAAAAGAGTTTCCTATAGAAATGGAAGAAGTTGGCTGGTGTTATGCACTAATGTCCAAGAAGGTTGGAAATAGATGACTTTAATATACCTGTTTCTTGGAAAGGGTACTAAAAGAATACAAATATTTCATAATAGATGAGATACCATCTGGGTTACCTATGAAGCGAGATATTCAACACCATATATAATTGATCCAAGGATCGGACATTCTAAACCAGGCAACCTTTTATATGACTCTGACATAGAGTGAATAGTTAGACAAACATGTGACATATATAATATAGAAAGGGTTAGTGAGAGAAATAATGAGTCTATGTGCAACTTCAGCGATATTGACTACTAAAAAATATGGAGACTGGAGAATGTGTTTAGACACCAGGGACATAAGTAAGATCACAATTAAGTATCGGTTCGCAATTCCAATATTGGATGATATGATCGATGTACTAGCGGAAGACTGATATTTTAGCAAGATTGACCTACGAAGTGCGTACTACAAGATCTGGATCCATGAAGGGGATGAATGGAAAATAAATTTATAAAAAAAATAAGGATTATACAATTGGATGGTGATGCCATTTTTTGCTATTTAATGCACCCAATACATTCATGAGGATGATAAACAAAGTACTCCGATAATATAATGGAAAGTTTCTTGTTGTCTATTTTGATGATATTATTATATTCAGTAAGACAGTGGACCAACACTTTTTAGATATGAAATTGGTATTAGACTTTTACGTAAAGAGATTCTATATAAAACTTTAAGAATTTTAGATTTCTTCATAAGAGTCTTGTTTTTTTTTGGGTTTGTCATATCATAGGATGAAGTGAGGGAAAAGCTAAAAGTGAGAAATGCCCAATATAAATCATCTGTAGATGCTAGTAGGAGAGTAAGTTTATTCAAAGAAGGAGATATGGTGATGGTTTATCTTAGAATGGAGAGGTTTCCAAAAGGGACATATAATAAACTCAAGTATAAGAAGATCTGGTCATGCAGGATTATGAAGAAAATGAGAGATAATGCCTATAAGGTGGAGCTACCTGAAAAATTTGTTATCTTACCATTTTTTAATGTTTCTAACTTAGATAAGTTTCAAGGTCATGATGAAAATTTTGTTGAGGGGAAAGAAATAAACTAGGAGTAGTAGATTCCGAAGAAGAAAACGGAAAGGGTAATGCGTGTCTTGGACCAAATTCCAGTCACTAATAGACATGAGAGATACAACGGGTATTTGGTATAGTGGAAAGGTTTGCAGGAAGAAGAAAATACTTTGATTCTTGAGTGGGAGCTGAAGAATATTGACAGTGCAAAATTAGATGAATTTGGTCAACTGAATTCACAGGAGTTGAATTCTTTTCAACTAGGGGAGAATGATACGGGAACATAACTTGCAGAGACCATAACTATTGACCCAAGCATTGGATCGTCTTGAAATTTTATTGGGTGGTATATATACATTACTAATATGTTGTGGTCAAAATTGCATGCAAGGTTGTTGCTATTTTGGCACATTTTTGAGCCTGGATTCTTTCATGTAGTGGCATAACATTGGCTCCGAACATTTTTTTCTCTTTTTACTAGGTCTTAGAACTTTAATAACTTTTTTTTCTTGTTATAATAAGTCAAAATTTCAAGTGATCCGTAATTTATGAAGGTATATTTGGCATGAAATTTTTGGGGCCCATCCGAGTTGTTTTATTAGTAGATAATATTTGGAATTTTAGGGTTTTTAGATGGACGTGAAATAAAAGGAGGATTGTAATGATGTAAAATATTAGTGTGGATTCCCAAAGTTGAAAAGCTGATATTCACACAAAAATATAAATTTTCTTAGCCAAAAGTGACTCCAAAAAGATAATAATAAGAGATAAAATATGATTAATAAATTCCCAAATGGAAATTTCCATGAAGCCAAGTTACGAGATAAAAAATAGAACAGGACAACGACAAGCCTTATAACTACCCAAGCTTATATGCAAGTTAGTATTAAAAACATCCTTCCAAGCTTTGTAGCACTAAAGATTCGTAATCTCTCTTAATAAATTTATATATTAAGTTTATATAAAAAAATAATATGGGTTACCACTTCTCATCACAAGATCCTTTTTAAGAACACTTTTACCAAAATCAAATCCACCCCTAAATATGGATTTACATGAGACACCCACAACCATTAAACTAACTACAATTTCCATCATAAATAAAAAAGTATCTATAAATATAAATACCTCAATTATCATTAACAATCTCTTACAATTTATATCATAAGCAATTAATATATTTATATATTTAAATACCCACCAATTGTAAAAAACAAACGAACAAATTAAAAAAAAACAAGTTATGCAACTGTATATACCACCAAAAGGCTTTTGTATGAGAAATAAGCCAAAGGACATAAAAATGTTAATGCCTATCCTCAACATTTTCATACCATGAACAACTTAATTTTGGATCAAAAGCCCAAAATAACTAACATGATGGGTTGATCAAACCAGTATTTTTTTTCTTAAATCAAAATAACTTAGAAAATCAAGACAATGCCCTCAAAACCCAAATACTATGTTGTTCGAGAATGACTAAAAGGTCATATAATTAGTGTCTTAAACCCTTTTAACTCCAGCATTAATACCAACATCTCGTAACCCTAAAAACATAATCAAATCCAGATATTCTAAGCCTTGACCAAATGAATGAGCACATCTTCCTGGAAAAGCTAAGGGCTTTTGAGCATATGGTGTTTTATTAGAACTATACACATGCACACCAAAATACTAAAGAAATTCTCACAAATCTAGATTCTGCATGAGGAACTAGGATTTATTACCAAAAGAAGATATATATATATATATATATATATATATATATATGGCATAATAAATCTTACACCTCAAAAAGGGGTTCAAAACATAGATCTGAAATACTTAAGTATTCAACCAAAACAAAAGCATATGGTTCAAAGAACCTTCCCAATAAGGAATTAATTATATTTAGTATCCCCTAATACTTCATGTGGATACATTCTGTAAATAGGGTATTCAAAGTTACAAAAATTCTCGAGACCGACACCCATATACAATGTTAAATCAAGCTTATGTGTATTAAACCCGATTCTGAAATGCACAAATTGAATCCACATAGCTAAATAATTTTTCTTACCTAACCGATTACAGGGCTAAATGCACAACCCAATCCAAATCTTTCTCATAGAAAGAAAACACAGTAAACTCAAGCCGCCCACCATTATATCTAGTAAAAATTTCAATTA